>NC_069498.1:8186981-8212555 GCF_026875155.1 Cherax quadricarinatus
CTGGGGGGGAAAAACCTGGGTAGCCAAGCCTCAAGAGGGAGAGGTTTTTTAGTCCCAGGAAGGAAAAAAAACTGGCAGGAAATGAAAAGAAATCGTACACCAAACCCCGCATTTGGGGGGAAAACCAAGTCGATCCCCTCCACTCCAAACCAAAGATCGATATAATGCCGGAAAAAAAAAACCCCCCCCCCCCCAGTACCAACAAACCCCAGTCCGTTTAACATTCTTCTTTGAAATTATACAGGGTTAAACCCAGCAACAAAACAAATACCTTTCACCCGTGGGACTGCTTGCAGAGGCAAGGAAAATGTTCGGGCTTTCACTGAGCCCCACAAAAGGATCATTGGAAACGAAATAGGTCCCAGGTTACAACCTTAAGATGTGACAGAGTGAACAGGCAAAAGGGGGGGGTTGGCCTGTACATTGCGAGTCATTTGTTTGCCAGAATGCTAAAGGCTAAAATGATGTAGTGGAAGTTTTAGCAGAAAAGGTCGAGAACCCAAAACCTAGTCATTGTGTAGTCTAAAAGCCCCCGGGATGCAACTCCGCTTTCCGGGAACGTTTTAAAAATGACCACTGTCTGGAAAACCTTTCCCAGTCCTGAACCCAACATTTGCTCGGGGGATTTCAACTTAAGGCCCCAAAAAGGGAGGAAAATAGCAAAAAAATTTGTTGCATTTTAAAAACACCAGGAGGCAGCTCTGATGAAACTCACACTCAGTGAGTTTTTAAATTCTCTGCAAAAAAATTCAATTTAAACCAGCAAATAATAGAGCCTATAGATGGGAATACACTAGACCTCATCTTAAATAACAATGATGATTGATAAGAAATATACCATATCAAAAAAATATACTCAGATCACAACAAAATTTGAGGTTCGTCGTATGCCGGAGCCCAGCCCGACTAATGAGATTAGTACGGGGGGAGCATTCACCAAATTAAACTTCAAACAAAAACATAAAGTGGGACCAAGTAACCAAGTTAACCGATATAAGCTGGGAAGATATATAGAACACAGCCCAACTTATCCCTAGAAAGTTTTAACTCGTAGCACTCCATGTATGACAAGGTTTTTCCCTCTAAGAAAGGAGGAGTAAATGTAAAACAGAAAGAGACGGCGCTCCCTTTACAGGCGCGGAAAAAAGGAATAACAGAGTGGCTAAAAGAGGTCAATATTCTGAAATGCGTGGGGGGAGACACTGGTCAGAAAAAATAGCAAGATCGAACTTAAGCTAAAAGAACCCTTTTAGGGTCGGGAAATGCGGGAAGAACAAAAAGCCAAAAATGAAATCGAAAGAAACCAAAGTTTTTTCCCCCTATGCCAAACAAAATCGGAACAAGTCCAGTATTGGGCCCCTATTTAAAACAGATGGGTCCTACAAGATGACAACAAGGGAAAAGAGTGAGTATCAAAGTCCCAAAATGACTCAGTTTTTCAACGCTTTAAACCGATGGAGTCGAAAATCAAAATGAATTTTTTTTTGAGAGGCCACAAAATTTGATTAAACAAACTATCGATGTTATCCCGACGCCAAATGACTTCGAACAGGCGTAAATGACATCCCATGCACTCTGCCCCGGGCAGACTCATGGAACTCTGTGTTCATCAAGAAATGCAAGAAGCCCCTATCACGAGCCCTTTTCCCTCCTTGGAGAGGGAGCATGGCACGGGGGTCGTCCCCCAGTTTTTAAAAAACAACAGAATAGCCCCCTCCCAAAGGGGGCAGTAAAGCAAACGCAAAGAATACGACCAAAAGCACTAAAAATCCCCTATCAAAAAAATCTTTGAAAGGGTCCTAAGAAGCAAGTCCCACCTCTAGAAACCCTCAGTTACACAACCAGGGCAACATGGGTTTAGAAAAGGTCGCTCCTGTCTTCTCAAAAATTGGCCCTACGACAAGGGCCTAAAAAGCACTAGAGACAAAAAAAAATGGATGTTTTAAAAAAGACTTTGCAAAAGCCTTCGACAAGTGTGACCTGGCGTAATAGCGCAAAAAAATGCGGGGCTAAAGGGAAAAAACGGAAAAGGCGGTCGATGGTCTATAATTTCCTCACTAACAGAACAAGAGAGTAGTCGTCAACAGAGTAAAATCCCAGGCCGCTACGGTGTAAAAATCTGTTCCACAAGCACAGTATCGCTCCCATCTTGTTCTCATCCCTTTTATCCCCAAAAGACAAGGTGTCAGCCACAAGCACCCTGTCTTCCTTTGCAGATGACACCCGAATCTGCAGACAGTTCTTTTTCCCAAAGCAGAACTGCAAAATCCAGGCGACATCACCCAAAACTTTTAGTGGGCTGCAAAAAACAATATGAAGTAACGATGAGAAATTTCAATTCTCGTATGGTAAAAATAGGAAATTAAATCTTCTCAGGACAAAACAAATTTGGCCACAAAATAGAGCGAAACACCAACTCAAAGACCTGGAGTGATATGCGGAGGATTTTACTTCAAGGACCCTAACATTGTATCAACGCATCTGCTAGAAAAATGACAGGATGGATATGGAAACCCTTTAAAATAGGGAGGCCAAAACCCTGATGAACTTTTCAGGTCACTTGTTCTATCTAGGTGGAATATTGTGACACTAAAAGCACCTTTCAAAGGGAGGTGAAAATTTCCGGCTGAAAAGTCAAGAACTTTCACGGCGTGCATAAAGGAGATAAAAAAACTCAATTATTGGGAGCGCTTGAGGTTCCTAAACCTGTTTCCCTGGAAAGCAGGAGGGGGGATACTGATTATTTACATGGAAAATCCCAGGGGATAGTCCCCTACTTAAAGTTGTGTGAGTGCTTCCAGATTTCTCAAACTGCTGTAAACCTTTTAAGTGTTAATCTGGAATTTAAAATTAACAATGATATTCACTATATCAACCTACTTTGTTTCTATATTACCTAAGTGACTTTCAACAAGTCAACTGCTTCTTGTAAAAGTATCTACATGGGAAAGTGCTTGTTTATGAGTATGTGAGCATCTCCTCTTACCTGTCCTATGAAGGTTAAAATAATTAGTTACACATCTAGGTCACTCCTATCCATACACAGCTGCTTCAAAAAATTGGTCCAATTACTCTCCCAGTTTTCTCCAGGATTAAATACAGGGGTACCATAATTATGGGAGTTTTGGAAAAGACGTCTTATTTTATTTGAATAGGTTAACTAACTGCTGGATACACCTTTTAATTTATTCAAAAGCTTTGACTTTTACAAGAAAGAATATTTTCTTCTAATTCATAATACTGCTTAATCTAAGATCAATTTCTGTCTCATCTACAAAATTTACTAACAAATCTCCTTCATTATTTATCATAATATAATTTGTATGAATGTTATTTATTCCCTAAGATCTAAAAACAATTTTAAATAATCAGTACTTTACTGTTTCCTGTTTCATTAATTCCAAAACATTTATTGTATGATTTTGTTTACAGGTTCTTTCTAGCATGTAATTATGCTTTCTTAGCTCTCTAAATTCTATAAGCTTGTCATCTACATTAATTTTTCTCATTTTCACCCATGGCTTGCAAATATATAAAATTCAACTTAATATAACACTGTTTATGTACCCTTAATTATGAACTTTATGAAGGTTAAATATTACAACTACCCTTGAATAAATCCTAGGTACATTCCAGCTTAGCAATTACACAAGTAAGCAAATTATAATATTTAATCTTTAATACCACATTAATTAATTCCTAGGTACATTCCAGCTTAGCAATTACAAAAGTTAGCAAATTTATAATATTAATCTTTAATACACATTTATATAAATCCTAGGTACATTCCGCCTTCGCAATTACACAAGTAAGGAAATTTTAATATTAATCTTTAATACACATTAATATAATCTAGGTACATTTCGAACTTAGCAATTACACAAGTAAAGAAATATATATTAATCTTTAATACACATTTAATAGTACATCCTAGCTCAACGTGAACTTAGCATTGTATAAATGTAAAGAAATTATATATAAATTTTTAAATACACATTTAAATATCAATTCTTGCCTACACTTGAACCTAGCAATTAACATGTAAGGAAAAATTTTATTTAAAAAGAGAAAGTTTAAATTACACATTAATATAAATGCTAGCTCAAAACTTGAGCTTAGCAATTAAACAGTAAGGAAATTATGCTTATGATTTTTCAATAGACATTAACATAAATCCTAGCTACACTTGAGCTTGCAAAATTAAAATTGTTGTGTAATTATAAATGCACTGCCACAATTAAATTAAATTTGTGTATCTAACATCTACCTCCTTCTGTTATTTCACTTATAAATAACAAAAAGAAGGAACAATACCTTTACTGGAAACGATACAACAAATAACCCACCACGTTGGAAGAGAGGAGTTACGACTACCACCACCCTATAACACTGCCACTATCTATACTACTACTTATACTACTTACTATAAAAAACCTTTTGCTTACTACTACTACCACCACTACCTCTTCCTGTAAACACACTTTTTCCTTAGCAGTCATGCTCCACTCTAGTTAGTGTGACTTTGTAATGGTCCAAGTCTGACCGAAAAGTCGTCCGTAAGGATCCTATCTTCTTATGTGCGGTTTTATTTGTGTATTTTCACTTATAATTATTAAGTAATTAATTCACTAATTAATGACTTCACTAATTATTATCCTGTTCAATCTATGACCAGTGGGCAACTACGTCGGAAATTTAAAATTACCTGGATGAGGTCATAAGATAAATACCAGAAAATAGTAAACAAAGATAATTATTCTTTACGAAGTCTATAGAGACTTGTTGAGGGATTTTCTAGGATATCCTAGGTCGCCAAAAAATTGTCCACTTCAATACTACTTACTCTCTCCTATCTTACAAGTCACTTTCACCTATATTAATTTCGATGAAATAAATATAACCAGGAATCTGGTAACATTAAATAATTATGTGATTGGATATTAAATTTAATAAATGACTTACATATACAGAATTATGTAAAAAGGAGAGATTATATAAGAGTAAACATCACCTATTTGTCTGGAGATTACTTGGTGGTCATACACAAACCCCTGCCTAAAATATGAGAAAGGAAAATAATGGCCAGAATTCCAACATAAAAAATAGGTATTACTCAACTGGGGTAATTTTTTTTGTATATTTTATTTAAAAAAAACACAATACACATTATAAATGTATGCATAATACATACGTCATATTAACTAAGGACATGTTTTATCCATTAAATATGAAACAAAACAGCTCCACGTTCCCGTATCCCATCACTACACTTAATACATAAGTAACACTCGTTCACTTAAACTGTTGAGATCCCCAAAAATGCAAACTTACATGAGACTACACGAAGGACAACACTTCTGAACTACAGGTGGGTTTATTAATTCATAGATTCATCCAGTTATCTTACACAACAAAAGGCTATATAATCCAAAGATTGTCACACCGTATTTCTACATTGTACACTGAAAGTTTATATACAAAGTCATTCTCATATAATCAGTTCCTGCCCCCTCATTTTCTTACAACAAAATACAAGGATGTATAAGTGATCATAAAATAAGGAAGTATCTGGATATTAACAAAATTCCTCTACCACACTAATTTTTTTTTCCCAGTACGTAATAAACACTATAGCTGATGTTATATTACCACCGGTTACAATCCCAACAACATGATCCTACCAAATCCACTTACTATAATTATTAAAGTCAGTTGACCGACAAAAATATTTACATGCACCGTTTCGAGAAAAAGAAAAAGCCATTAAGTAAGCCAAACCAATCAAGGTTCATGCCTTACTCATTAAACTTAATGAGAAATACCAGAAGTTGGGTGATGCATACCACCCCCCCCCCCCCCCCCAAAAATATAAAAGTACATAGGAACACAGATATGTACATTTTATTTACATAACACACACCTTTATAAGTGGAGAATAAACACCCACATTATTAACATCATATTGATAAACATCAAACCAAACAAATTCAAACGTCAGATAACATCATTGTATAAAATGGATTTTTACACGTGATTATTAGAGAATACACTAAATGCTCCCTCAACTTTAGAACGACCTATATAAATATTTAATATAAACCAATATGAATAATAGGATCATTGGATATCTGGTCCTGTTTTTTGCTATATTTATGTTGTTTTAATCTTAGTTCTGAGATTTTTACCAGTTTGACCTTAATAAACTTTATTGCAAATTTTACAAGGATCTATAGACACATCCATCAGCATTTTGGGGGGGAGGAATTCTTTATCAAAGGTTTTTTTTTTTACTGTATGAAGATTTTTGAATACAACTTTAATATTAAAAGTCGTAAGAAGAGAAGGCATTCAACCAGTTTTAATTTGGTAAGGGAGAACCAATAATCAATTTTTAGTTGAATAAGGCAGGTTGTCCCCTTTTGGATTGTTAAAAAGTATTTATAGCAACTCTTTTAAAAGATTAATCAATTACATTTCTTGGGTTATTTTAAATAATTACCTATTCATAAATTTTGGTATTTCCTCATATATGAAACTCAGGACTACATATTCGTAAGGCTCTCTAAACATTGATCAGAAAACAGAAAGTTTGATGTCTCTATTCTTGATGCGAGGAATAATTAGTGGACATAGGAACAGTTTTGTTAGGTTTTTTTTTTTGTACCTGTTAATTTAAATTTGTATTCATTTTTACCCTTAAAAATTAAAACATCTAGAAAAGGCAATGAGGTTATTTCCTACAAACTCAAAAGTAATGTTCATAGAATGGGCATCTCTATAAGCTATTTAATTTTCATGGGAAATGGTGTATTTCTACATTTTTTTGGCATATAAGACACAAAATTTCATAGCATACAGAACACAATCCTCCCCTATAGTGCTAAAATGGTTCAGATTGTTGATGATATTTTGTGTGTCTTATGCACAAAAAATGTAGATATATACCCACCATTTACTTGGGAAAATTAAAATTGCTTAGCCCATTCTATGAACATTTAATGTTGAGTTTGAAGAAAAAAAAATCATTTGCCTTTTCTAGATGTTTTATTATTAAGGGTAATAATGAATTCAAATGTAAAATTTAACAGAAAACCTACAATAACTGTTCCTAGGTCCACTATTATTCTTCACATCAAGATAAGAGTCAAACTGTCTGTTTTTCTCATCAGTGTTTTTGGTGACGAAAACTTCAGTTTTCTTATTGGCAATCCTGTCTCAGTAGGATTATGGGCCAGTTTGTTGAGAGAAGAGTATAGTTTGGAGATTAGGAGGTGTGGGAATTACAAAACCTCCATATATAGAGATGGCTAAGGAGGGTTAGAGAGGGGGTTCGGGCATGTAGGAAGCTGAAATGAAATAGAATGATTCGGAGAGTGTATATTAATGTTGTGGAGGGAGGCCAGGGTTATGATTGGCCTAGGATGGTTGGGGTTGGTACAGGAGGTTTTGTGTGCCGAGGCCCTTGGACTTCCAGAAAGCATCTGTGAAGGCGTGTTTGATAGGAGTATATGTAGACAAAGAGTTTTATGGATTGACGTCGCCTGTCTAGAGTATGAGCAGGTAAAATTTATTATTGAAGAGATTCAAAGAAACCTGCAGGCTGGACTGAGTCCTGGAAGGTGGGAAGTAAAGTGTCTTCACTCTGCAGGAGGAAAGTTACTGTTGTTTATTTTTATAACTGGTAGTTGTAAATCACCACTCTGATAAGGCAACAGTGATGGGTGAATGAAGATGAAAGGATTTTCTTTTCAGTCTCCAACTTGCCTGCAGTAGTTTAGGAAAATTATTTAAAACCACCTTGTTTCGTGGTATCATCTCTACTCTCTCTCTACTCTTCCTCTATATATAATATATTTATATATAATTATATATATATATAATATATATATATATATATTATATATTTTTTTATTTTATTTTTATTATCACACCGGCCGATTCCCACCAATGGCAGAGGTGGCCCGAAAAGAAAAACTTTCACCATCATTCACTTCCATCACTGTCTTGCTATGAAGGGTGCATTTACACTACAGTTTTTAAACTGCAGGGGGGGGGTCCATTACACCCCTTCCTTATAAGTGCTGGCACTGACTGTAAACTTCCCATCTCCAGGGAATCAAGTTCGCCATGCCAGTTTCCCTGAATCCCTTATAAATGTTACTTTGCTCACACTAACAGACAGTCATGTATTTTAAAAACCATTTGTCTCTTATTCACTCCTATCAAACACGACTCACGCATTGCTGTGGAGTCCAAGCACGACACAAAACCTCCTTTACCACCTCCCTCCAACTTTCCTAGGACGACCCCTACCCTGCCTTCCTTCCACTACAGAATTGATTACACTCTTGATGTAAATTCTGTTTCGGCTCCATTCTCTCTTACATGTCCAAACCACATCAACAACCTTTCCTAAGCCCTGGATCATCCAATTTTGGTTAATCCAGCACACCTCCCTCCTAAACTTCCAAACTACGATTATCTGCTTATATTTCGCAACACACTTGCCCTTCAGACATGACATCTCCACTGCTCCAGCCTTCTCCTCGCTGCAACATTCATTCACCCATGCTTCACACCCATATAGAAGAGCGTTGGTTAAAACTGTGCTTTCATACATTCCCCTCTTTGCCTCCAAAGGACAAAGTTCTTGTCTCCACAGATCCTAAGTGCACGCTAACTCTTTTCAAAACTCATCAATTCTATGATTCACCTATCTTTCACAGACCCATCCGCTGACACTTCCACTCACAAATATTGAATTCATTCACCTCCTCCATACTCTCCCCTCCAAATCTGTTATACAATCTTTCTAGCCACCTAATCTTTTTGTTATCCTCATTAACCTCTACTCTTTCCTGTATCACTTTTAATTTTCTTCTTTTTGCTACACCTACAAATTTATCACCCAACCTCTGCAACTTCTATTCAGAATATCCCACTAGAACACAGTGTCATTTCAGCATCAAAGAAGCAAGCTGTGACAAACTCACACTTTATGTGTGATTCTTTATCTTTTAACTCCACGCTTTGCCAAGACCCTCGCATTTACTTCTTACAACCCCTTCTATAAATATATTTAAATCAACCATGATGACATCACACATCTTGTCTAAGGCCTACTTTTACTGTGGAAATAATTTCCCTCTTTCTAAATACTCTAAACTTGAGCCTCACAAAATCCTCGTGGAAAACTCTTCATGCTTTAAGTAACTTCCTCCTAAACCATACACCTCCACATCTGCCACATTGCCCCCCTATCACACCCTGTCATTACGCGTTTTTCCAAATCTATAAAATGCCACAAAGACCTCTTTACCCTTAGCTAATTTACTGTTCACTATTTTGTTTCACTGGGTAAACCACCCTGGTCCACACACCCCCTACCCCAGGTGGGGATATAGTTTTGGTGTGGTGGTTGAAATTATTTAATAAATGTATGGAGAGGGAAGGTACCTAGGGATTGGCAGGAGAAGCATGATTAGTACCTTTGTATAAAGGCAAAGGGGAATAATAAGAGAGTCAAAAATTATAGGGGATGGATTAGTCTGCTGAGTATACATGGTAATGAGTATGGTAGAGTTTTTATTGATAAGAATTAAGAGTAAGACAGAGAATAGGATAGAAGATATGAAACAAGGTAGCTTTAGGAAAGGTTAGGGGTGTGTTGTGGTATATTTTTATATTTATATATATATATATATTTATATTTTTATATATATATATTATATATAAATATATATATATATTTATAATATATTATTTATATATATATATATATACTTATATATATATATATATATATATATATATATATATATATATTATATATTATTTGAAATATATATATATAATATTATATATATGTGTGCCGAATAGGCAGAAATTTGCGATCTTGGCTTAAATAGCAACGTTCATCTTGCCATATAGGACAAGTGAAATAATTTGTGTATCTTTAATTTCGCCCTATAATTCTGAACCTAACGATTATATAAAATTATATTTCTCTGTGTTTGTTTAGTATTAAATTATTGTAAACAAAATCTAAGTATTTTAATGGGTTAGGTTAAAATAAATTGTTTTGTTATTATAAGGTTAGGTAAGTTTTCTAAGTTTCTTTTGGTGCAAATTAAAATTTTTTTACATTAACAATAATGAAAAAAAATGTATTCTTTAATAGTTATGATAAAGTTTTAGAAAGGACTTAATTTTAAATGAGCTCTGCTAATTGACCAGTTTTACATTTTCTGCTTGGACATATATATATATAGTATACCTATAGATATTATATATACTATATATAATATATATATATTTATATATATTTTATATATTTATTATATTATTATTATATGTTGTGTGTTGTGTGGTGTGTGTGTGTGTGTGTGTGTGTGTTGTGTGTGTGTGTGTGTGGTGTGTGTGTGTGTGTGTGTGTTGTGTGTGTGTATGCAATGCACATGGCATGTCAAGACGTGTGGCGGGCCTATCTGCGGGATTTTCAATTATAAACCTCCTGATCAAGGAGGCTGACCAGGTTTGTTAAGGACTGAAAAGGACTTATTGTTAAATACTCTGGGGAAGATTCCAGGGCAGCGAGAAGAATTATAGTGTACCGTTTCAGTGTAAAATTGTTGGAAGTGGTGTGATGTTGTGAGTGTTCGTGTGTTGTGGTAGTGAGGAAGACGGCCAGTGGTGGTGGGGGAGGAATAATGCCTACAATGTGTATGAGTTACCGGCCAAATTTTATCGTTTATACAAACCTCTTATTTAAAAACATCTATCTCCAGCACCATGCACCTTGATTCCAGTTACCTTAGAAATGACTGTGTGCCGATGCAGGAACTCTTTAGAGGCATAATAAGTTTGGATAACAAATGTGGGATTAATGTTAACGAGTGGCTTTTTGATATGTGATAGGTTGAAACGTATATATGGTGGACCTCATAGGCCTAGTGACCAGTCAGTGCATCCCCATCCTAGAAATACAAGTGCATCCGCCGCCACCAAATTTCTGCAGGGGAGATTTGCCTATCCTTTTTCCCGCCCTCCAGCCCTCACCAGGCGACCTCAAAACTGCAAACGCAGGCCACAGTGGAATCAAGGTTCATCTACCTTACAAGCGCTCCATCTCCACCCAGATGTCGTTACTCCACTCCTACTGTCAAGTCTAGCCAGTGGATGCCAACCAGGAGGGGAAAGCAAGCAGCCAGGAAATGGACACGACTTGCATACCCGGTGAGGCAAGTGCGGATGTGCTTACATCATTGTTGTTCAACTCTAAATGGTTTCCTCTGCAAAACACGATAGTGGTCCGGTTCTGGAATAGTCCTCCTGTGGGAAAAGTGATGATCTAGGAGCACCTCTGGCACTTCAACCCACTCCAACAGATCTCATCTCTCAGATGTCTTGGAAGCAATTAAAGCAACAGTGCCAGGACACTAAACATATTCCTATGCACCCCATCCACATGCAGCTGGGAAACTTACACACCTTCTGAGAAAAGTCAACGATGGTTCCACTATTGATTTAAATGCTCCACAAACCATCAAGGATGACGCAACTTGCTACTTTATTGCAATGTCTGCCTTAGCTGTGCCGGAAAGAAGGGGAAGATGCTTCCCTCAATGTTAATTAAATCGTTAAGAGATTTTCCTAGAGTGGTAAATCTCATTCGCCCTTCACCCGTCAACACAAAAAAAAGGGAGAGGCAGAAGGGAACCCCACATCTCACTCTACTGACAGTGAAAAAAGTCAGAGTCCAGCGTGCAGCAAGAAAATTGAAGAGGGCAACACAGTGTGAACAATCAGAATTATTACAAGTGAAGATACAGTTGCTCCCCAGGGTTTCTGACACGGCTGAAGCACTTAGAAGGGAAAAGCACCCTGCCAGGGAAAATCCAGGGGCACCAACAGTTCCAAAACCTATGTGTTCCCCACTGGGGAAACTATTGATTGTGGAAGACTCAGACATTTACGAATGCCAATAATGTCGTTCTCATTGGCTCTGCTGGGGTTACACTCGAATAAGACCACCGCGCATTTTAATCAAAAATAGTTAAACAAGGTTATGTGTTGGGGACACTGCTGAGACACTGCTTTCAGTGATCACAAGGTTCAGTCAACAATTAAGACCTTTCTTTTTTTGGGTTGCAACACTTTTTGTGCACACAAAAAGAAGGATGGAGAATTTGGCCAATGCAGTAGGAACACGTTAGCTGCCGTGTATTCAAAGCTGCTCCCGCTGTGCGGAAAAAGTATTTCGTTGCACAGGGAGCCCATAATGCTTCAACCAAACCAGCTTGGCTTTGTGGTCATTTATTCTAACAAACCTGCCTGTGGACAATGCAGTTGTTTTAAAATTAGATTTCAAGAATTTGCATTTCAATCTCCTGAAAAGGACGTGGTATTTAGCGTAGTACAAGAACATTTCCCTGGTCTCTTCCTTTTGTTTTAGCGGGGAATAACAAGGAATCAATGTTTATGTTGCAATGAAGCATTGAAATCACATCATCGAGAGAGTGTACAAACAAGGAGATACTCTTGCACCATTTCTCTCTCTATATAAGCAGTTAGGGAAATCACAGTCAGACTGACAGTGAGCTAAACATCTTGCTTCCTAGATATATAACGGCCCACACTAGCAGGTACAAAGGAGGCCCTCCTAACTGATCTTACAGAGGTAATGACATGGGAGACAGGAAAAGGGTCTCATCTGAAATCCATCCAAATTCGGAAATCATCCAGAGTCAGTCAACAGTGATAAATGCAAGTGAGATCAAAGAATACAAGGAGCAAGACAGTCATTGCTCTCACAAAATAGTGTCTTGCGAGGCAGCACCTTGGGAAGCAATTGCCAGTGAACAATTCTCAGGAAAGAGGAAACTGGAAGAGTAAGGAGAATAGAACAATGTATAGGCATTGGACACCCACGATGCTGTTCCTTCTCACACAAGTGTTGGAATGTGTCCTTCAAATGATAACCCTGTACTGCCGAATATGACAGTTTTCTGAGGCAGATTTATACGAAAGGTAAACTTAATCCTTACTCTAGAAGATCGGCAGTGGAACCAAGCTCCACTTCCAGTCCAGATATGGAGCATTGGTGAACTTGTCTGCAAGCTCATCTCAGACATGATTGTGTTACCTGCTTTTCTGTCTCGTGTATTGAATCCAGAGAGATCTGTTGAGCGATTCTCCTGAATCATCTTAGGTTGAAAAGATTGGAGTCCAGGACCATAAAAATTCATTGACGGAGCAATGATCTGGAATAATCTAACGGGTTTGAAACCAATACCTGGCTCGCACCCCATCAACGTACAAACAATCTCACTGGGTAATGGTCCAAATGGTGGAACAATATAGCCATCAACAATGCTTCAGAGTGTGTCAGGAAAAAAGGACAGAGAACGCTTCATCGGCAGTGAGTGCCCCTCATGATGGGGACTTCTGTTAGATGTTCCCAAATCCAGCATTGACACACTCCTAGACCCACAGGACCATCCGCAACGGTGTTGCCCTTCGACTTGCCGCCCTATTATCGCCGAACATTGGTGTATTTGAGGCAGTGAAGCAGCGATTCAATTCGGGGGTACCATGTGTCTTGTGATGCCGTAAATCGGATGGAAAGATTGCAAGATATGAGGAGGTTAATACATTATCAAGAGGAGCCTCACATACAGCAGGATGCCCAGCAGTAAGGGAGCCACCCCAACTATGAAGATATGTCGGCAGCCCAGATGCGTCAGATGCTATCACCCTTCAAGCCTGGACAAGATGGGAAGCAGGTAGGTGTTGGACTATACGATGTGCATCACATATCGAAAATAAATTTATATCACTATGTAATATGGTATTAAATTATTGTAAGCAAATTCTAAAATATATTTAGTTGGGTTAGCCTAAATTAAATTGACACTTGTTATAATAAGGTTAGGAAAGTTTTCTATGATTCATTTGGTTCATAAAATTAAATTTTTTTACATGAACAATTAATGGAAAATAATATATATCTTTTAACGTAGAAGAGGGAATAATTTTTAGAAAGGGACTTAAATTTAATGAGTTCTTGCTAATTGACCAGATTTTAAAATACTAGGCACGACATATATATTTATATATATATATATACATTTATATATATATTTATATATATATTACTTTATTGAATATATATATATATATATTTTTATATATATATGTATACATTTTATATACTGTATTTATATATTTATATTATTATATCATATATATAGATATATATATATATATTATATTAATATTTTATTATAAATCTACATAGATTATATATTATTATGTAGATTTATATATATATACTATAATTATATATTTATATTATTTATTATATATATACTTATGATATATATCATTGTCCATACCGATATGTAAAACTGGTCAGTTAGCAAGAAACATCATTAAAATTAAGTCATTTCTGAAATTTTTCTCTTATACGTTTTAGATATATTTTTTTCATTAATGTTAATGTAAAAAAATTTAATTTTTGCACAACAAGATATTTAGAAACACTTATTATCATTATTATAACAAGAGCCAATATATTTTAGCCTTAATCCAAGTAATATTTTTAAATTCTTTTTTTCAATAATGTAATACTAAACAAACGCAGTGAACTTATATTTTTTTTCGTTAGGTTCAGAATGATTTTGGCGCGAATTTATTGTATACACAAATTTTTTCTTGTCCTATATTGCAAGATGAGCGTTGCTATTTAGCAAAAGATCGCAAATTCTGCTATTAGGAACGACATATATATATATATATATTTATATATATATTTATATATATATATATATTATATATATATATATATTTATAACTTGGGGTATAATATATTTAGATTTTTATATATATATATATGATCCGAAATTACTTTCTTTTAACATTTTAAATTTTAAACACAAACACTGACTGCACATTGTAATCCTCATCACTTTCTTCAGGATTAATCTCTATAGTCAGTGGCAGCTTCCAGTGTCCTTCCACATATTAAGTGAGAAGGTGTTAATACATCTGCATCAGCTGTGTCAATATCATGTACAAGAGAGGCCGATATTATTTATTCGATTCTACGCCTCACCAACAATGCACTGAAAATTCGTTCCAAATTAAGTGCTCTTCCTGTGTAGTACTTTACAGAGACACGTCTTCACTGTGCCTATCAGTGTTCGTACAGCCCCCCCCTACCCTGTCTAATGGGATCTTAAGAGTTATAAACTTCCAAAGGTACATCCTCGCTGGGTTAATCAGAGATTGAAAATCGTTACTCTAATTTTAATTCTATCAAGTGTTGTGACTCCTGTTAAAATATTGGTGGCATTATCCGTTAATCATCAATCGTGGACAAGATCCTCCTAGCCTGGCCAAATTTTTCGAAACAGCTGTATAAACTGTTTCGCAGTCAAGGCCGGAGACCATCTCTAAATAATCTGCCCTAGTAGCAGTACAAGGGAACTAGCACAGATAAACTTTTAGTGGAAAACGCCATCTGAAGTACCTGTTTAAAATGATTGGAATACTAAGTCAATACTTGTTACATCATATGATTTCACTTAATTGTACACGTTCCTTTGGCAATGGTGAGAGGAACATGGGAGTAACATATAGGTCTGGCATTCCACAGGGTGACATATTACAAAGATTTAATAACACTTTTTTTACACTTTGCCATCCTTGTGAATCCGGAAAGTTTCCTCATACAATTTAAGGTTATATTGTACCCCAGCCATACACTACATTTTTATGGCAGTTATAACAAGCAAAATTGTTAGATGATGAGGATTTGGGCAGTAAGATAGGTGTTAGCATAATCACCAAGTTCAGCATTTTGTAACCTACCTATGGACCTTTCAAAAATTTCTTTTCAGTCATCTCCAAACATTCTTCCTGGTGCACTCTGTATCCAATATTCAAGGTGGATGTGAGAAATTATATGAGATGTTATTTGGTAGATAATTTAAAACAATTACTTACATTGATTAGTTTGGGAAAACAGAAGAATCCCTATTTATATCAATGGCTAAGGTGGGCACAAAACTATTGGATGCAATAGTACAGTATTTCAAAAGGAGCAATATTTGCGCCTTTCGTACAGGCCTATTAAATTTTTTTACCAAACCAGGAACGGTTACTTTAAAAAACCATTTGTTACAACATTTACAAAATTTATCCATAAGATAACTTGAGACAATAATATGCTGGATTCTCCGCTTCAGGTATATGATTAAATGTTAACTTTTGTTGACCCAACCTATTATATTTCTCTTGCATCTGATTAATTTCAGCAATCTGTTTTGCTTTTGTACATACACAATTTTACTATTTCATTACAAAGGCCATTGTAAGATACCTCATTATAGAACCAATTTACAGTGTCCTTTATATTTTTCTTCTGCAAATTATTTCTTATTTAATTAGTAATTTGACACTACATACATGGCTGTTAATTCCGCTGAGTTAGGTACAGATTTAATTTAGCATTAGATGTAACAATGACGAAATAACACTTTTTACATTGAAAGGTTGAACAGTGATTGCTCCATACGCCAATTTTGAAGCATCGCAAATAATGCGGGGTGCATATTTTTCCCCATCTGGATTGGCCATCTGGCATGGGAACTCCAATCACTGTGAATTTTTTCATAAATCACCATTATTCATTCCTCACATTGTTAATGAATTCCTCAGGTTAGAGTTTTATCCATAGCACATTTAAGCTTCCATTCTACCTTATTTTAAACAATTTCCCTCTTATGTAGGGTTGACATTAGCCTAGTGGATCAAAACATTTGGAACCTTCAGCAAGCAAAACTCTCTTGTTTTAATTTATTGGGCATACATGTAATTATTAGGTTTTACATTAACAAATCTCTCAGTATCCCAAGTTAATCCAAATTCATTATTACTTTTAGGTACTTCGATCTACAGTGTAATATTTTTTTTATTTTTGCCTTTTAATTTGGACGACGAATTACTGCTTCTCCATTCCCTCAGAGCATATTTGCACTTTGCAATTGTTTATTAGGCCTCTCCATATGTCATCATCAGTTCCTCTTCAGTTGATCGTCACACCGAGGATAATTGTCCACTTTAAGTTGTTTACTCATTACTTTACCATTGGTATTCCCACGCTACATTTTAAGGTGTGCATTTATCGTCACTTGGAGGTAGCCCCAAATACTACGCTCCGAAAGGATAAGGTTTTCAGAGGGCTAAGTGGGTCACTAGAATTCTCATGCCATAAGAAGAGGGTACAATCCTGGTCAGCCTCTTGTAAAGCCATGCTTTACTTATGCCAGTCGTAAAGGCATAATTCTTCACCATGAAATTTAATAATACTATATTTTCTCCTAATTTTTTCGTCAACTGACGGGACCTGTCATCAAACCTACTGATTTAAACTAGAGTACATTTTTGTTACTCCTGGCACTTAACAATTTTTACACAATCCTGGTGGAGTGGTCTTCACTCGTGATGTGGGAATAGTGACCATAAGTTTTGGGTTGCTTCAGGAGGTTCCTCCTCATGTAAATTTATTATTTATTGTTCAGTAATTATATCATAATAGGCATGTCTAACAATTTGGTGTCTTTACTCAGTTCGCAGAGATGAGGCTTTACGTGGCCATATGCCATTCTGTAATTAGTGCGGCAATTCTGGATAGTTCAGTCTTCCACTAAAGTGGCACCCAGTAATTGTCAAGATTCAAATTTTACATCTATCAGGTTATGCATTCCTGAGTATAAGGAATCTTCTGGACTTTTCTGCATTTTACATTGATTCCCGTGCTGTCTACATTCCACAATTTATGCCATCCTCTATGATGAATTATACTGCGGTCACAAATTTCATGACTAAGATACACAGTGAGTGATTGGTATTTATAGTTTCCTCTAGTCATGCATTATTAGTACGAGGAAAGCCTACCACACATTACATGACCTCCTGCAATTCTTTAAAAGGTGTGATACCACATTTGTTTACAATACACTTTACAAAAGGAGCGTATTAGTCACTACATATAAATTATTTTATTGGGCCTATAGAATCATTCATTTACACCAGAAGGTGCTAAATTTACATTATGTGAAAGGCCCTTCAGTATGTTTTCTAAGCCTATTGAAGATCATTTTCTCTAGAGCCTATCCACAATTACAGCTTTAAAACTACGTTTTTTCTCATTGCCCAAATGAAAGGTTACTTTAAACGTGTCATACAATTGAGCCCTTTTATCTTGAGAGAGAAAACCAGATAATTTTAGGTTGTTTGGAATCTCCCATTTGTACCTTCATTCCATTACGGCATTTACGTTTTATGAAGTCCGTTGTGTATCATGGTCTTAATAATGCGTTACATTTTTGATTTAGGCCTTTTATAATCAATTTTTACCTCTAACACAGGTAAGGCTCACTACTTCAGCAAAAACCATCATTACAAGTTAACCATCAGCAACAATCTTTTACATGCAGCCTACTCTTGTGGCAGTGGTAAAGGGTTGGCTCAACATTAACATTATATCACCATTATCATATAGACCCTTACACATGACTATATTGTGCCTTCCGTTGCTGACATTGATAACAGATGTTTAATTTGGCAAAACAATCCTTTACATTGTGATTACCTAGACATTGATACTTCTGTCAAGTTCTTCCTATCTTTAACTTTATCTTACCATGAATTGTATGCATTGCATTCTTAGAGAAATGAGTGTATTCATTGCAGAGAGGACAATTCTCTATTCTTTGATGGTTTCTTATTAACTGGGGTACTATCAGGGAGTGATGAGGAGAATCTCATATTTCTGATTCGCCTGCTACTGATATGTGCCTGTTTCA
Organism: Cherax quadricarinatus; assembly: GCF_026875155.1. Classification (NCBI taxonomy): domain Eukaryota; kingdom Metazoa; phylum Arthropoda; class Malacostraca; order Decapoda; family Parastacidae; genus Cherax; species Cherax quadricarinatus. Next base: position 8,205,854 of record NC_069498.1, read on the forward strand.
AGTCTTTTTAGGAGGTGAATTTGGAATTATTAACATTGGGATAATTTTTTCCATTTGTGAAATTTGACAGATACCTCGAGTTATTATGTGTTGCATCTTTATTATATGTTGGGCTGGTATGCAACTGAACAATTAATTCTTGATAGACCTAGTCTTATTTCCTCAAACCAAAAATAACCCTTTGTGATACTTGTTATGAGAAACCATTCAAACGGTTTACAGCTTATATATTCTGATTACAATGGCACTCGATAACCAGACGATTCATTTCAGATTATTAATTTATTACTTAAAGTTGTGTGAGTGCTTCCAGATTTCTCAAACTGCTGTAAACCTTTTAAGTGTTAATCTGGAATTTAAAATTAACAATGATATTCACTATATCAACCTACTTTGTTTCTATATTACCTAAGTGACTTTCAACAAGTCAACTGCTTCTTGTAAAAGTATCTACATGGGAAAGTGCTTGTTTATGAGTATGTGAGCATCTCCTCTTACCTGTCCTATGAAGGTTAAAATAATTAGTTACACATCTAGGTCACTCCTATCCATACACAGCTGCTTCAAAAAATTGGTCCAATTACTCTCCCAGTTTTCTCCAGGATTAAATACAGGGGTACCATAATTATGGGAGTTTTGGAAAAGACGTCTTATTTTATTTGAATAGGTTAACTAACTGCTGGATACACCTTTTAATTTATTCAAAAGCTTTGACTTTTACAAGAAAGAATATTTTCTTCTAATTCATAATACTGCTTAATCTAAGATCAATTTCTGTCTCATCTACAAAATTTACTAACAAATCTCCTTCATTATTTATCATAATATAATTTGTATGAATGTTATTTATTCCCTAAGATCTAAAAACAATTTTAAATAATCAGTACTTTACTGTTTCCTGTTTCATTAATTCCAAAACATTTATTGTATGATTTTGTTTACAGGTTCTTTCTAGCATGTAATTATGCTTTCTTAGCTCTCTAAATTCTATAAGCTTGTCATCTACATTAATTTTTCTCATTTTCACCCATGGCTTGCAAATATATAAAATTCAACTTAATATAACACTGTTTATGTACCCTTAATTATGAACTTTATGAAGGTTAAATATTACAACTACCCTTGAATAAATCCTAGGTACATTCCAGCTTAGCAATTACACAAGTAAGCAAATTATAATATTTAATCTTTAATACCACATTAATTAATTCCTAGGTACATTCCAGCTTAGCAATTACAAAAGTTAGCAAATTTATAATATTAATCTTTAATACACATTTATATAAATCCTAGGTACATTCCGCCTTCGCAATTACACAAGTAAGGAAATTTTAATATTAATCTTTAATACACATTAATATAATCTAGGTACATTTCGAACTTAGCAATTACACAAGTAAAGAAATATATATTAATCTTTAATACACATTTAATAGTACATCCTAGCTCAACGTGAACTTAGCATTGTATAAATGTAAAGAAATTATATATAAATTTTTAAATACACATTTAAATATCAATTCTTGCCTACACTTGAACCTAGCAATTAACATGTAAGGAAAAATTTTATTTAAAAAGAGAAAGTTTAAATTACACATTAATATAAATGCTAGCTCAAAACTTGAGCTTAGCAATTAAACAGTAAGGAAATTATGCTTATGATTTTTCAATAGACATTAACATAAATCCTAGCTACACTTGAGCTTGCAAAATTAAAATTGTTGTGTAATTATAAATGCACTGCCACAATTAAATTAAATTTGTGTATCTAACATCTACCTCCTTCTGTTATTTCACTTATAAATAACAAAAAGAAGGAACAATACCTTTACTGGAAACGATACAACAAATAACCCACCACGTTGGAAGAGAGGAGTTACGACTACCACCACCCTATAACACTGCCACTATCTATACTACTACTTATACTACTTACTATAAAAAACCTTTTGCTTACTACTACTACCACCACTACCTCTTCCTGTAAACACACTTTTTCCTTAGCAGTCATGCTCCACTCTAGTTAGTGTGACTTTGTAATGGTCCAAGTCTGACCGAAAAGTCGTCCGTAAGGATCCTATCTTCTTATGTGCGGTTTTATTTGTGTATTTTCACTTATAATTATTAAGTAATTAATTCACTAATTAATGACTTCACTAATTATTATCCTGTTCAATCTATGACCAGTGGGCAACTACGTCGGAAATTTAAAATTACCTGGATGAGGTCATAAGATAAATACCAGAAAATAGTAAACAAAGATAATTATTCTTTACGAAGTCTATAGAGACTTGTTGAGGGATTTTCTAGGATATCCTAGGTCGCCAAAAAATTGTCCACTTCAATACTACTTACTCTCTCCTATCTTACAAGTCACTTTCACCTATATTAATTTCGATGAAATAAATATAACCAGGAATCTGGTAACATTAAATAATTATGTGATTGGATATTAAATTTAATAAATGACTTACATATACAGAATTATGTAAAAAGGAGAGATTATATAAGAGTAAACATCACCTATTTGTCTGGAGATTACTTGGTGGTCATACACAAACCCCTGCCTAAAATATGAGAAAGGAAAATAATGGCCAGAATTCCAACATAAAAAATAGGTATTACTCAACTGGGGTAATTTTTTTTGTATATTTTATTTAAAAAAAACACAATACACATTATAAATGTATGCATAATACATACGTCATATTAACTAAGGACATGTTTTATCCATTAAATATGAAACAAAACAGCTCCACGTTCCCGTATCCCATCACTACACTTAATACATAAGTAACACTCGTTCACTTAAACTGTTGAGATCCCCAAAAATGCAAACTTACATGAGACTACACGAAGGACAACACTTCTGAACTACAGGTGGGTTTATTAATTCATAGATTCATCCAGTTATCTTACACAACAAAAGGCTATATAATCCAAAGATTGTCACACCGTATTTCTACATTGTACACTGAAAGTTTATATACAAAGTCATTCTCATATAATCAGTTCCTGCCCCCTCATTTTCTTACAACAAAATACAAGGATGTATAAGTGATCATAAAATAAGGAAGTATCTGGATATTAACAAAATTCCTCTACCACACTAATTTTTTTTTCCCAGTACGTAATAAACACTATAGCTGATGTTATATTACCACCGGTTACAATCCCAACAACATGATCCTACCAAATCCACTTACTATAATTATTAAAGTCAGTTGACCGACAAAAATATTTACATGCACCGTTTCGAGAAAAAGAAAAAGCCATTAAGTAAGCCAAACCAATCAAGGTTCATGCCTTACTCATTAAACTTAATGAGAAATACCAGAAGTTGGGTGATGCATACCACCCCCCCCCCCCCCCCCAAAAATATAAAAGTACATAGGAACACAGATATGTACATTTTATTTACATAACACACACCTTTATAAGTGGAGAATAAACACCCACATTATTAACATCATATTGATAAACATCAAACCAAACAAATTCAAACGTCAGATAACATCATTGTATAAAATGGATTTTTACACGTGATTATTAGAGAATACACTAAATGCTCCCTCAACTTTAGAACGACCTATATAAATATTTAATATAAACCATTCCCCTTTTTTAATATTCTTCATATGGAACTCTATCAAAAATCCTAGTGAAATCTAAATAAAAAGCATTTTATTCTTTATTCCAGTTCATTACCTAAAATAATTACTGAGAATGTTTTTTTGTGAATTCGTGTTGAGATTCGTTAATAAATAATGCTTATCGAGGTAGCTTCTTATTAAGTTAATAAGGAACACATTGTAGGTTATGGCATTTTATTGTGAAGACGTTTCGTCCAGTAGGGACTTCATCAATTTAAGGCATATTCCTCAAAGAAAAAAGAAGAAAAGTAAAGTGGAGAGAGAGAGAGACGCTCCCTCTACAGGAAAAAGCGAAGAATCACTGAGCTCCTCAAGAATGCTAGATTATCTGAAACACGGAAGGAAGTGCTAACCAGGAAGTGGAAAATATTGAGCTTAAGTTAAAGGACTCATACAGGATCCAGGAGAGTCAAGAGGAGTTAAAAGCGATTAGCGAAATTGAAAGAAATTCGAAATATTTCTTTTCATATGCCGAATACACGGCAAAAACCACATCAAATATAGGGCCCCTGCTCAGAGAAGATGAATCCTACACAGATGACAACAAAGAAATGAGTGAGATACTCAAATATCAATATGATAGACAATACACAAATAACCCGCACATAAAAGACAGAAGCTTACGACGACGTTTCGGTCCGACTTGGACCATTGACAAAGTCACACTAACAGAGGAGGAGCAGGACGGCTATATATAGGCAGGAAGAGGTGGAGGTAGTAGTAGTGGTAGTAGTAGTAGTAGTAGTAGTACAAGAATTGTATATAATACCGACAGGATGAAATGACACATGCACAACACCCGGGCATCCCCACCGTAGACGTTTCGCCATCCAGCCAGCCACTGGATGGCGAAACGTCCACAACAAAGACAACCAGACGCCGCACATGTGTCTAATTTCATCAGTAGACGTAGTAGAAGAAGAAGAGGTAGTAGTAGTGGTAGTGGTTGAAGTGGGAAATAAGGAAGACGAGCCAGTCAAATACAAAGGAAGGGGAGCACTGCAAGAGAGCTAGAAACCCACAGAGGGAGAGCAAGCGCACAGAGGTGCGTGAAAGGGGAAGTGGTGAAATAAAATAAAGAAGGAACAGAAACACGAGACAGGAGAGAGAAAGACAACCCAGAGGAGAAAAGGAGAGAGGAAAGGGGAAGAGGAAGAAGAAAAAGAAGAAGAAGAAGAAAAATGAGGATTCAGGTTAAGTCACGGGTGTTCTGAAGTTTGGAGCATTTTACAATGTAGTGGGAGACTCCAAACACATCATCGTAAGACACAGTCGCTCCTCACCTCAAGAAGTGTTCCTTCGATCCCCGTAGGGGAGGGGAACCTATAGTCATCGTACCAGCGCCTGACTTACTCCTTCATGATGCTTGCAAACCGTGTAAGGATCAAACCCAACAGTGGAGTAATAAATGACTCTACTAAACTTGCCCTTGCTGCCGTTGTAAAGACTTGCCTACAGGTTAAATTTACAGCCATCAACTCGACGAAAGACTCATTCATCGTCGTCTGTACCGACGATTATGAAGCCACAAAGCTGATCGCCGACACTTCTATGAAAACCCTCAGAGACCGACAGTTCACCATCTCCCCTTCACCTTTTTTGCTGGCGAAACGTTCCGTTTTCGTCAAACGGCTGGACAAACTCGTCACTTCTTTATCAACTGAGGATCTCAAGACCTCTATCGAGGAACAAAATACCTGGGCGTCGATTGAACATATCACCAAAATCCCCAACGCCTCTACAATGATCAAGCTAACCTTCTCCAACATCGAGATGGCTACTAGAGCACTGTCTGACGGCCTAGCTATCTCCTACTATCATATCCATCCAAGTCACATAGAACCCGAACGTTTCGCCACATCTCGCCATGCTGGACTGCTACTCCTATCACCACTCAACGCCTGACTGTCCTCTGAAAGGGAAAAAAGTACTGCACAACTGCGGTAAAGACGGCCATGACTTCAAGGAATGTTCTACTACCACTACCTCTCCTACCTGCCTCAACTGCAGGGGTACTCACCACACCCTTGCAGCAAAATGCCCTCTACGTAAAGAAGTCCTGTCTAAGAAAATCATTGAAGAAACCAAGAAGAACAACCCTAAATCGCCAACATACGCCGCCATTGCAAAAATTCAATCAGGTACCACCGAACTCCTTCAAGCTACACAACAATCATCTCCACCCAGCCAGTCCCTCCTTGCTCTTCCTGACGCTGTTCCATCCAAGGTGCTATACTGTATGATGTATGCACACCTTAATAATGCTGCAAACCCTGGCTCATTCAACACGACAATCAATGAACTGTTTCGCCTAAACAACATGCCAAACTTCAACTTTCCAGACTCGCCTCCATCACAAGACCTCCTCAAGCTAATTCCAGATATTGTTAACTTCACCTCAACCCCTGGTCCTACTCGTATCTCTGACCAAGACTCTACTCCAGAACCAACACCACCGTCTACTGCCACCTCTCACCACCCACCACCAGCCCAACAAATCACAACCGACCAACACTCCCTGCCTCCTCTCAACACAGTCACAGAAGACGAAATATTACCAGAACATTATGAACAACCCTCGGACAACGACGAAGTAGTAGTCGAAGAAGAAACCACACGCAACCGTTACCTAAGCCAAGCCTTTAATGGGTCTCTAACCTTCTACACCACCCCCAACTCCCAACCGAAATGAGCGCAGCTGATATGCTCCACTTAATGAAAGAAGGAGCTGTTAAGTACACCTGCACCAAACCTCACCAAATTCCTTTTGAAAACGCACTATCTTACCTCGTGACGAATCTGAACTGCTCCAACCTCAGAATGCAACTATTCCACATGTCCAAGAGAGACTTCAAAAGACTCAAGAGTGGCTCCATCACCAGCGAAGTGTAGCCAAACACACAACACCCTTCCCAACACCTGACGTCCAAACCAGCTCTTCACCTCAGCCTGTAGCATATCAGTCAGCGAGCACTGTCTGCAGTCTGCTCTCTCCTCTATGTCCTCAACATGCCTCTCTACACTGCCTCGCAGTGCCACGCAGCTGGGT
>NC_069498.1:8213055-8241061 GCF_026875155.1 Cherax quadricarinatus
ATGGAGAGGCGGAGGTGTTTACATAGGTCAAACACTCCCTAAAAATTTTTCTTTTTTGTTAGCTGATTCACAATTTTTCTTAAGCCCCAGGGTAACTTTTTTATACGAATACAACAAAAAAAAATTCGAAGAAACGCAAAATAGTTTACAGTATTTTTCAGCGGAGTTTGGACAAAAGCAGGGGGAACGAAACCAATTTTCTAACGGTCGTGTTTTTTGGTTAAGTGCCGACAAACTGTCGACTACTGAGCGATTTCCCCCAAACAAACAAACATATGCATTATATAATATATATATAAATATATATATATAAAAAAATATAAAATATATAAATATATATTATAATAAATAAAATATATAAATATAAAATAAATTTATATATATAAATATATATATTATATATATAAATATTTATATATAATAATAAATAATATAATATAAATAAATATAAATATATAATATACTATATAAAATATAATAATAATAATATAAAAATATATAAAATATATAAATATATAAAAATAATATATAATAATAATATAATATAATATAATAAAATATATATAATAAAAAATATATATATAAATATAAATATATATATATATATATATATATATATATATATATGCGTCGAATAGCAGAACTTGCTTTTGGCTTAAACAACGCTAAAAATTGCCAATAGGACAAGCGAAAATTTGGTAGCATAATTTCGCCAAAATCATCTAAACCTAACAAAAAAAAATAATTTCACTGGTTTGTTTAGTAATAAATTATTGTAAACAAATCTAAAATAAATTTATTTTGGTTAGGAAAAATAAATTGTTCTTATTAAAAAAAGGTTTAGGAAGTTTTCTAAAAATTCTTTGTGAAAAATTAAAAAATTTTTTAATTAACATATATAATTTTAAAATACATACTTAACATATATAAAATATATATATATATATAAATATATATAAAAATATATATAATATATAAAATATAAAAAAAATTTTAAATATAATAAAAAAAATGTCGTGCCAAATATGTAAAACTTGTAAATTAGCAAACTCATTTAAATTAAGTCCTTTCCAAAAATTTTCTCTTATACTTTAAAAAAATATATTTTTTTCAAATGTTAAGTCTTTTTTTTTAATTTTGCACCAAAAAACTTAGAAAACTTACCTAAACCCTTTTTATAACAAGAGCAATTTTTTTTAGCCAACCCCAAATAAAAAATTTTAGATTTGTTTACATTAATTTTTAAAACTAAAAAAACACAATGAGATAATTTTTCTCTTAGTTCAGAAAGATTTTTTGGGGAAATATTGCATACACAAAATTTCGCTTGTCCTATACAAATGACGTTGCTATTTAACAAAGATCGCAAGTTTTCCCGCCTACGGGACGACATATATATATATTACATATAAATATATATATAATAATAAACAGCAAAATAACAGGGATATCTTTCTACTTTCCCACTTTCCTTTGGCACACTTCACAGAAACCACATGCATATATAAAAAAAACATACATCTAGGTTTTTTCTCCTTTTTCTAAAAGCTCTTGTTCTTCTTTTTTTCTTCTATTGCCCTGGGGAAGTGGAAAAGAAAACTTTCCTCCGTAAGCTATGCGTGTCGTAAGAGGCGCTAAAAATGCCGGAGCAATGGGGTAGTAACCCCTTCTCCTGTAACACTTACTAAAAAAAGAAGAAGAAAAACTTTAAAAAACTGGGATGCTTAAATGTGCGTGGATGTAGTGCGGATGACAAAAACAGATGATTGCTGTGTATGAATGAAAAGAATTGGATGTCCGGGCCCTAAGCGAACAAAGCTGAAGGGGGTAGAGAGCTTTCAGTGGGGGAAAAAAATGGGATTAAATCGGAGTATCTGAGAGAGTTAGGAGCAAAGGAATGGGGTAGCAGTAAATTAAATGATCAGTTAAGGAAGGAGAAAAAGAGAATATAATGTGTAAATTCAAGAATTCTTGTATTAAAGGTAAAGGGTTGACGGAATGCGAAAGTGGGTCATAATAAGCGAGTAGGCACTGGAGAAGAGAGGAATGCAGAGGAGAGAGAGAGATTTTGGAGATGTTAAGTGAATGTATAGGAACCTTGAACCCAGTGAGAGAGTAATGTGTGGTAGGGGCCTGAATGCGAAAGTAGGGAGAAACTTTTAGGAGGTGTGTAGGTAAGTTTGGGGTGCCAGTGTAAAAGATAATGGAGCCCATTGATTGAAACTTTGAAAAGAAAGGGGTTTAGTTATAGGAAATACATATTTTAAAGAAAAAGATGAGAGGATAAATAAGTATATAAGATTAATTGATGTAGGGCGAAATGACAGTAGTTTGTTGGATAAGTATTGTTAGATAAAAGACTGTTGAGTAGACTATCAGTATGTACCATGTTTATAATGGGCCACAGAGATATCAATCACTTTCTATTTTGCTACACTGAGAGTAAAAGGTAGATGGGATAACAAGGAGAATAGGAAGCATCAGGAAGAGAGAGGTAATGTTTTAAAACTAAAAGAGGATCAGTTAGGGCTAAGAATAAACAGCTATTGAGGATAATGGCTTAATGAAGCATAGGCAATGGGGTCGAAGAGGTATGGGTAGGGTTTAAAAAATGTAGTGTTAGAGTTTCAGCAGAATTTGTGGTTACAGGAAAGTGGGTGCGGGAGGGAAAGGATAGCGATTGGTGAAAGATGATGTAAAGAGAGTAGTAAGGGAGAAAAAGATAGCATATGAGAAGTTTTTACACAATGTAAAGTGATGCAAGGAGGAAGAGTAATATGGAGAAAAAGAGAGAGTTAAAGAGTGGTTAAGCATGTAAAAAGAACAAATAGAGAAGTTGGTGAGATGTTAATACAAGCAAATTTTGTTGAAAATCAGAAAAAGGTTTGTTTGGAGTGAGATTAACAAGTTAAAGAAAGCCTAGAGAACAAATGATTTGGTCAGTTAAAATAGGAGAGGAAGTTATTAAATGGAGAGTTTTAGCGGTTTTTGGGAAGAGTGGATGGAATATTTTGCGGAATTGTTAAATGTTGATGAAGAAGGGAAGCTGGATTTCGGTATAGGGCAAGGAGTAATAACATCTATGTAATGAGGAAGAGCCATTTGTGATTGAGGGGGAAGTTCGTGAGGCATTATTAAAAATGAAAGGGGGTAAGGCAGCCGGGATTGATGGGAATATAAGAATATAAATGTTAAAAGCAGGTGGGGAAATATAGTTTTGGAGTGGTTGGTGCATTATTTAATAAATGTATGGAAAGAGGGTAATGTACCTAGGGATTGGCAGAGAGCATGCATAGAGTCCTTTGTATAAAGGCAAAGGGGATACAAGAGAGTGCAAAAATAATAGGGGATAAGTCTGCTGAGTAACCTGGAAAGTGTAATGGTAGAGTTATTATTGAAAGAAATTAAAGGAGTAAGACGGTAGAATAGGGGAAAGGGCAGAAGAACAGAGGAGCTTTATGAAAAGTAAGGGGGTGTGACGCAGGTGTTAACAGTGAAACATAAAAGTGAACATATTATTAGTATAAGGCATAAGAAGGACTTTGTGGCATTTAAGGATTGGATAAAGCGTATGACAGGGTGGATTAGTGGGCAATGTGCAGATGTTGCAAGTGTATGGTGTAGAGGTAGGTTACCTGAAAGCATTGAAGAGTTTTTTTTTAACGACGATAGTGAGCCTCAAGTTAGAGTATGTAGAAATAGGGAAATTATTTCCCAGTGAAAAGGGGAGCTGGGTCGGGGGCGAGAACACATGACAAGGATGTTGGTATGTCACCGTGGTTGTTAATATATTTATAGATGGGGGTTTGTAAGAGAAGTAAATGCGATGGTCTTGACAAGAGGCGAGGTGAGTTAAAAGATAAAATAATCACACACAAAGTGGAGTGTCACTGCTGCTCTTTGCAGATGACACGCAAACTGTGCTCTTGGGAGATCTGAAGAGAGTTTTGCAGAGGATAGGTGATGAATTTGGTAGGGTGTGCAAAAGGAAGAAAAAATAAAAGTGAATACAGGAAAGAGTAAGGTTAAGCGATAAACAAAAAGAATTAGGTGATGAAAGATTGAATATCATATTGGAGGGAGCAGTTTGGAGGAGGTGAATTATTCAGATATTGGATGGAAACCGTGTCAGCGGATGGTCTATGAAAGATGAGGTGAATCATAGAATTGATGAGGGAAAAGAGTGAGTGTGCACTTAGGATCTGTGGAAGACAAAGAACTTTGTCCTTGGAGGCAAAGAGGGAATGTATTGAGATATAGTTTTAACCACACTCCTAATGGGTGTGAAGCATGGGTGAAGAATGTTGCAGCGAGGAGAAGGCTGGGAGGCATTTTAGTATGACAAGTCAGATAGGCAATGTGGTGGTAGTGAATATCATGCAGAGAATTCGTAGTTGGAATTAGGAGGAGGTGGCGGGATTAACCAAAAAACTGTTGACCAGAGGGCTGAGAAGGGTTGTTGAGTGGTTCGGACATGTAAAGAGAGAATGGAGGCGAAACAGAAATGACTTCAAGAGTGTATAAGTCTGTAGTGGAAAAAGGGAATGGCGGGTAGGGGTCGGCCTAGGAAAGTGTGGAAGAGGGGGTAAAAGGAGGTTTTGGTGCGAGGGCTTGGACATCCATCAGGTATGCATTAGCGTGTTTGATAGAGTGAAATGGAGACAAATGGTGTTTTTAATACTTTGACGTGCGGTTGAGTGTGAGCAAAGAAACATTTTATGAAGGGTTTCAGGAAAACCGGCAGGCCGGACTTGATTCCTGGAGATGGAAGTACATGCCTGCACTCCTGAAGGAGGGTGTGTTAATGTTGCGTTTAAAAACCTGTTAGTGTAAAGCACCCTTCAGGCAAGACAGTTATGGAGTGAATGATAGTGAAAGTTTTCTTTTCGGCCAACCCTGCCTTGTGGGAATCTGCCCCCCCAGTGTGATAATAATAATCAAATATATAAATATAATATATATATATATATAATATATATATATATAAAAAACTATATAAAATCTCTATATATATATAATATATATAATATAAATGGGTAAATATATATAAATACATATATAAAAATATATATATAAATATATAAATATAACTATATATATAAAATCTATATAATATATATAAAATATAATATCAATATATATATATATATATATATATATATATATATATAATATAATATAAATATATATATATATATATATATATGTGGTGTGGTGATGTGTGGTGTGTGTGTTGTGTGTGAGTGTGTGTGTGTGTTGTGTGTATAATTATTATGGTAACCACTAACGAGTTGAAATGATGAGATACCAACAGTGCGACTATCTAAGGATTCGAGCTCATTTATTATTGACCCCATCATGGTGAGCAAAAACCTCATGATGCTGTATCCCACAGACCATCAAAATCTACAAGAAACACGCACGGTGGTGTGGGTGCCTCTGACTACTTTCATTCTCCTCCCGTAGGTGTACTTGACTCCACAAGCAGCATTTTATATTTCTCGCTAACCACGAACAGTGATATTGAATCAATACCAACACTATCTGCGACTAACCAGGATTCGAACCCATGTAGTTTTTAAATACCCCCGCCCATGGTGAGAAAATAACCCATGAACATGTATCTTCAAATTATGAGAAGATGAAGGATGTGTATTTTGCTTTATCAGATATTCTCAGAGTGATATAGGCAGAAGTTTAAAGGTGTAAAGTTTCAGAAGAACAAACCTTGTGGCGTATGGAAAGATGTTGCTGCAGACTAATTAGCCGTTCCAAGATGTTTGATAGGTGATTATTAAGGTGCAATGACTTAATATTTATAAAGATCTTTTAAACAGAGTACTTCCTGACCTTAAGGCATAACTTGAAGAAAAGATATTATGATTTTAACTATCTAACTAATGCTCTGTGTGGGGGAAAGGTTTTAGCCAAGCAAAAAGTTTAATAATTTTTTCCTCCACCAACGATCGGAGTAAGAAAATTCACAGGTTAAGCCAAATTTTTTCAGCTCAAATATACAATCAAAGGAAAACGCTAAACATATCAGCCTCATAATCCAAAAAGTATTCAGCCTATTAACCACCAGTATACTGGTTCCCAGGACATACATCTGCTTCTGAGTTTGCTGTTCAGGGAAGCGATAAGTTAATTTCAGGTTTCAGAAATCAGGGAAGAGGTCGGAAAAGGCCAGTTCCCCAGGAACAAGAGACGCAGTGCCTTAGTTCTTCTAATTGTACTTACTGGTAAAAAAGAAGGATCACGCAGTACTGCAGAGAAATGCAATGAGGACCAGAACTGCTGCACAGTAAGTACCCCAGTTACACATGCAGTAACTTGTATTGCAGTCTTACCCCAGAGTACACCTGGAAGTTCAGATGTTTTAGACCCACGGATGGTAGGGTCTTTTACAAGGACAGATGTAGCACTTCTTTTATTTTAGTATATAAAAGATTCGCCGGTATTTTCTCATCCTCCCGGCCCGGCCTTTTCCAAGTGTGGCCCGCCCCTCGGCTCCCTCTTTAGGGATTGTCAGAGAGCCTCAGTCTCCCATCGGAGGAGCACAAGTACCTCCTCATCTTTGGACCAAAACCTGTCCCCATGCCTAGTGGGATGAATCTCTGAAGAAAATACAAATCCAAATAACCGATCAGAAAAAAAGACTTAAGGTTACCTTTCATCAGCAATCTGAAATTGATAAATGAAGTACAAATGAAAGTGAAATACAAGACCTTAGAAAAGTGTACATGTTTTTTTTTAGTAAAAAAGCTTGGCATTGGGCTCAGCCACCATGGAACTTTGAAAGGAGTTTAAATGATGCCTAGAAAAGGGGGCATTAATCCCATGGAGTAAATGTCGCTGAGCAAATTCAGCATGTTTCTCGGTATAATAAACTTCATTGGAAAAGTTTGAGTATAAAGGTTGTGGACAGAGATGTATACGTGAAGAGGTGAAGCTTCATTTTTATTTTTACATTTTTACTACACTCAGCCAGAACTAAGTGGAGTTTTGTCTGTGAAGTGTCACCTGCACGACACACAGCCAGACTAATGGAGGTTGTCTGTGTAAGGTGTCACACTACACGACTCTCAGCCAGACTAAGTGGAGGTTGTCTGTGAGTTGTCACACTGCACCACACTCAGCCAGACGCAGTGGAGGTTTCTGTGAAGGTGTCACACTCACGACACTCAGCCATACCAGTGGAGGTTGTCTGTGAAGGTGTCCGCTAACATGCACGACACTCAGCCAGACTCAGTTGAGGTTGTCTGTGAAGGTGTCACAACCACTGCACGACACTCAGCAGACTCAGTGGAGGTTTCTGTGAAGGTGTCACACAACACGACACCTCAGCCATAGACTAATTGGATGTTGTCTGTGAAAGGAGTCACACTGCACGACACTCAGCATACTAAGGAGGTTGTCTGTGAAGGGTGTCCCACCTGCACGACACACAGCCAGACTAAGTGGATGTTGTCTGTGAAGGGTGTCCACTGCACCCACACTCAGCCAGACTCAGTGGAGGTTTCTGAGAAGTGTCACACTGCACGACACTCAGCCAGACTCAGTGGAGTTTCTGTGAAGTGACACTCTACACGACCTCAGTCCAGACTCAGTGGTAGGTTTGTCTGTGAAGGTCACACTACACGACTTACGCCAGACCTCAGTGAGGTTGTCTGTGAAGGTGTCACACTACACGACAATTCACCAACTCAGTGGAGGTTGTCTGTGAAGGTGTCACACTACACAGACACCAGCCAGACTCAGTGGAGGTTGTCTGTGAAGGTGTCACCTACACGACATTCAGCCAGACCTCAGTGAGGTTGTCTGTGAAGGTTTCACACTACACGACCATTCACCAGAATTCAGTGGATGTTGACCTGTGAAGGTGTCACACTACACGACACTCCAGCCAGACTCAGTGGAGGTTGTCCTTGAAGGTGTCACACTACAACGACACACTCACCATGTTTACACTGACTGACGCAAAGCAAATTTGAATACTAGGCTGAGGGTTTCCCTCTTGTGAATAATTTCAATGACGTACCATCCAGGAGACACGACCTACCAATATAACACACTCCATCCAGGAGACACTGAACTACAATAGTAAACCGACACACCATCCAGGAACACTGTACCAACAATTAGTAACACAACTCCATCCAGGAGACACTGTACTTTACAATAGTAACAACACTTCACCAGGAACACTGTACCTACAATAGTACCACCCATACCATCCAGGAGACACTGAACCTACAACATAACACCAATCCACAACCATGGAGACACGTCCCTACAACAGTAACACACAACATCCAGGAGACATTGTTCCTACAACAGTAACACATCAACAACATCCCATGAGACGCTGTACCTACATCAGTAACACACCACAACCAGGATGACAGCAGAACCTACAACAGTAACACAACAACATCCAGAGGACATTGTACCAACAACAGTACCACACACAACAACCAGGAGACACATGACCAACAACATTTTACACACACACCATTCCAGGATACGCTGTACCAACAGCATAACACCAACAACAATCCCAGAGCACGCTGTACCTACTACAGTAACATACACACCATCAGTAGACAGTGTACTACAACACAACGCACACACACTACACTCATTATACAGGAAGACACTGTACCTACAACAGCAACACATCCTTCCCGGATACACTGTATCCTAAAACAGTAACACACACAATATCCAGGAGACACTGTACTTACAACAGGTAACACCCACCATACAGGAGACACTGTCCTTAAAGCTGTAACACACCTAATCCAGGAGACAGCTGTAACCTACAACAGTAACATACACCTTCCAGAGATCACTGTACCTACAACAGTAAAAACACACAACCATCCAGGAGACAACTGTACCTACGACGTAACATACACCATCCAGGAGACACTGTACCTACAACATTAACAAACACAATCCAGGAAACACTGTACCTACAACATAACGATATCCACCATCCAGAGAGACACTGTGCGTCAAATAACAACACACCCCCATCCAGAGACACTGTACCTAAGAACAGAAACAGACATACCATCTAAGAGGACACTGTAAAACCTACAACAGTAACACACACCATCCAGGAGACACTGTGCATACAACAGTAACATACACACCATCCAGGAGGTACTGTACCTACAACACCAACACACCCCATCCAGGAGACACTGTACCTAGACCAGTAACACACACAAACTAAAACCCATACAGGAACACTGTACCAACAACAGTAACACAAACATACACCATCCAGGAGACACTGTACTATACAATCAACAGTAAAACACACCATCCAGAGAACACAATACCTTCACTCAACCATAACATCTATCCATCCAGGACACACTGTACCTACAACAGTAACACACACACACACACGACCATCCAGGAGACACTGTCTCACAACATCAACACAACCCTCATCAGGAGACAACTGTAAACTACAACAGTAGTAACACACACACATGAATCCAGGAGACATTGACTTACAACAGTACCACACAACACAACACCATCCAGGAGACACACAGTACCTTACACCAACACACACCCACATCCAGGAGACACTGAACCACAACATCAACAACAACCCCACATCCAGGAGACACTGTACCTACAACATCAACACACCCACATCCAGGAGACACTGTACCTACAACATCAACACACCCACAACAAGAAGTCACTGCTCCTCACAACAGTAACACAACACTATCCAATAGGCACTGTACCTAGAACAGTAAACACACTCCATCCTAGACTCTCTACCTACAAAAGTAACAACACATTCCAGGAGACACCGTTCCCTTACTACCGAAACACACACCACCAGGAGACATGTTACTACAGGCAGTAACACACACACCATCCAGGAGACACTGTACCTAAAACAGAAACACTACAACATCCCAGAAGACAACTGTACTTACAACAGTAACACCCCATCCAGGATACACTGACCTACAGCAGTAACATACACCATCCAGGAAACACAATACCTACAACAATTACATACACCATCCAGGAGACACTGTACCTACACCAGTAACACCCACCATCCAGGAGACACTGTACCTACAACAGTAACACTCACCATCCAGGAAACACTGTATCCAAAACAGTAACACCCACCCATCAAGGGAGATACTGGATTACCTGAGTTTACCCGGAGAGAGTTTTCGGGGGTCAACGCCCCGCGGCCCGGTCTGTGACCAGGCCTCCTGGTGGATCAGCGCCTGATCAACCAGGCTGTTGCTGCTGGCTGCACGCAAAACCAACGTCGAGCCCCCCCCACAGCCCGGCTGATCAGGGAAACTGACTTTAGTGTGCTTGTCCAGTGCACTTGAAGAATGCCAGGGTCAGTTGGTAATCCCCCTTAATGTGTGCTGGGAGGCAGTTGAACGTTCTCGGGCCCCCTGACACATATTGTATTGTCTCTTACCGTGCTAGTGACACCCCAGCTTATCATTGGGTGGATGGTGCATCGTCTGCAAGTCATTTGCTTTCGTAGAGATGTGATTTCCGTGTGCAAGTTACGGTACTAGTCCCCTCTAGGATTTTCCATGTGTATATAATCATGTATCTCTCCCCTCCTGCCTTTCCAGGGAATACAGGTTTAGTAAACCTCAAGCGGCTCCCAGTAATTGAGGTGTTTTAATCTCCGTTAAGCGCGCCGTGAAAGTTTCACTGTACATTTTCTAGGTCGGCAATTTCACCTGCCTTGAAAGATTCTTGTTAGAGTGCAGCAAAATTCCAGCCTAGATAGAACAAGTGACCTGATAGTGACATCTGGCTTGGCCTCCCCTAGTTTTGAAGGTCTCATTATCCATCCTGTCCATTTTTTCTAGCAGATGCGATTGATACAATGTTATGGTCCTTGAAGGTGAGATCCTCCGACATAATCACTCCCAGGTCTTTGACGTTGGTGTTTCGCTCTATTTTGTGGCCAGAATTTGTTTTGTACTGTACCTACAACATCAACACACCCCATCCAGGAGACACTGTACCTAGAATAGTAACACACACCATCCAAGAGACACTGTACCTCCACTAGTAACACCCACCATCCAGGAGACACTGTACATACAACAGTAACACACACCATCCAAGAGACACTGTACCTACCACAGTAATCATATAACACAATCCAGGAGACGACTGTACCTACAACAGCAACACACACCACGCCCAAACCTGTGCGTACAACAATAACGCACACACCATCCACGAGGATACTGTACCTACAACAGTAACACGGGCACCATCCGGAGACACTGTACCTTCACGTAAAAACCCGCCATCCGGAACACTGGTAGCTACAACAGTAACAAAACTGTGTAACATATATGATACAACACACACAATCATTCCAGAGACACTGTACCTACAGCTCAACACACACACACACCCATCCAGGCAGACACTGATCCTACAACAGTAAACACACCGCACCATCCAGGAACCACATACCTACAACAATAACACACACAATCCAGGAGACACTGTACCTACAACCAGATAATCACCCACCATCCAGGAGACACTCTTCCTACAACAGCAACACACACCATCCAGGCGACAACTGAACCAACAAACAGTAACATATACACCATCCAGGATACACTGCACGTACAAACAGTAACACACACCAACAGGAGACACTGTGCATACAACAGTAAAACACACACCATCCAGGAGACACTGTTCCTACAACAGTAACACACCATCCAGGAGACACTGTTCTTACAACAGTAACACACCATCCAGGAGACACTGTTCCTACAACAGTAACACACAAAAAAAACCCCCCCATCCAGGAGACACTGTTCGTACAACAGTAACACACACCATCCAGGAGACACTGTTCCTTCAACAGTAACACACACCATCCAGGAGACACTGTTCCTACAACAGTAACACACACCATCCAGGAGACACTGTTCCTACAACAGTAACACACACCATCCAGGAGACACTGTTCCAACAACAGTAACACACACCATCCAGGAGACACTGATCCTACAACAGTAACACACACCATCCAGGAGACACTGTTCCTACAACAGTAACACACACCATCCAGGAGACACTGTTCCAACAACAGTAACACACCATCCAGGATACACATGTTCCAACCAGAGTACACACACCATCCTGAGACACTGTTCCCTACAAATAACACACAACCATCCAGGAGACAACTGATCCTACAACATAACACACACCATCCAGGAGACACTGATCCTACAACAGTAACACACACCATCCAGGAGACACTGTTCCAACAACAGTAACACACACCATCCTGGAGACACTGTTCCTACAACAGTACACAAACCAGCATCCATGTAGACACTGAACCTCAACAACATAACACACACCATCCTGGATACACTGTTCCAACAACATAACACCACCATCCAGTTAAGACCCTGATTCCTACAACAGTAACACACACCATCCAGGAGACACTGTTCCTACAACTGTAACACACACCATCCATGAGACACTGATCCTACAACAGTAACACACACCATCCAGGAGACACTGTTCCTACAACAGTAACACACACCATCCAGGAGACACTATTCTTACAACAGTAACACTCACCATCCAGGAGACACTGTTCTTACAACAGTAACACACAATCCAGGAGACACTGTTCGTAAAACAGTAACACACACCATCCAGGAGACACTGTTCCTTCAACAGTAACACACACCATCCAGGAGACATTGTTCCTTCAACAGTAACACACACCATCCAGGAAACACTGTACTTACAGCATCAACACACACACATCATCCAGGAGACACTGTACCTACAGCATCAACACACACACACACACCATCCAGGAGACCTAGCACTTACAACAGTAACACACGCACCATCCATGAACACCATAACCTACAACAATAACACACACAATCCAGGAGACACTGTACCTACACCAGAACACCCACCAACACAGTAAGACAACTCTACCTACAACAGCAACACAACAATCCAGGAGACACTGTACCTACAACAGTAACATATCCACCAATCCAGAGACACTGCACCTACAACAGTAACACACAACCAACCAGGAGACACTGTAACTACAACAGTAACACACGGCCACTATCCAAGGAAACAACTTATACCTACAACATCAACACACACACCGTCCAGGAACACGAACCTACAGCAAGTACCGCACACCATCCAGGAGACAATGTTCCTAGAGAAAAAAAAAAAAAACAACAATTACACACACCATCCAGGAGAACACTGTCCTGGACAACAGTAACACACAACATCCAGGAGACACTGATCCTACAACAGTAACCACACACCATCCAGAGAACACTGACCTACAACAGTAACACACACAATCCAGGAGACACAGTTCCTACAACAATAACACAACACCATCCATGAACACAGTACCTCAACATAACACTCACAACCATCCAGGAAGACACTGTTCCTCAACAGTAACACACCACCATGAGACACTGTTCTCACAACATTAAACACACACCATCAAGTAACACAGTTCGTTACACAGTAAACACACCATCCGAGACACTGTTCGTAAAACAGAAACACACAACCATCCAGGAGACACTGTTCGCTTCAACAGAAACTACACCATGCCCAGAGACACTGTTCCAACAACAGTAGCACAAACCATCCAGAGACACTGTTTCCTACAACAGTAACCACACACCAACCAAGGAGACACTGATCCTAAAACAGTTAACACACACCATACAGGAGACACTGCTCCTACAACAGTAACACACACCATCCAGGAGACACTGTTCCTACAACATTAACACACACCATTCCAGGAGACACGTTCAACAAGAGTAACACTAAACCATCTAGGAACACCTGATCCTACAACATATCACACACCATCCTGGAGACACTGTTCCATAACAGAACCACACACCATCCAGAGAACACTGTTCCTACAACAAGTACTAACACACCATCCAGGATACACTGTATCCTACAACTGTAAACACACACATCCAGGAGACACTGTCTCTACAACAGTAACACACACCATCCAGGAGACACTGTTCCTTCAACAGTAACACACACCATCCAGGAGACACTGTTCCTACAACAGTAACACACCATCCAGGAGACACTGTTCCTTCAACAGTAACACACACCATCCATGAGACACACTGTTCTTACAACAGTAACACACACATCGCCAGGAGAAACACTGTTCCTAACAACCGATAAAAACACTGTCCATTAGTCTACACAGATCCTACAATATTTCATCGCCCTGGACTGTGTTTCCTGGTCCATTTTCCCAATGCTGTCGAAATGTTTCTATGCTCATATTCGGTCGTACCCTTGCGGGTTTCCCCTCCACACACAGCAATCTCCGACGACGGGTTTCCCTGACATTTTTTATCGCTGTCGATTGGTTTTGCTCTCTATCTCCCTGGACGGATTTCCATGTCATACTCCATCGTCCTGTATGGGTTTCTCTCTTATGTTTCATCACCCTGGGACTGGCTTTCAACTGTCAATAATACCATCTCCCTGGACAGATTTCACTGTCATATTCCCTTCTTCCTGACGGAGTTTCCATGTCAATTCCATCTCTCCTGGTCGGGTTTCACTGTCATATTCATCTCCCCTAGATGGGTTCTTTAATCATTTTCCATCTCCCAGTCACGTTTACCCTCAGCATAATCCATCTACCTGCACTGGTTTCTCTGTCATATCCATCTAACATTACAGTTTTTCCTTGTCATAATATTTTCGCCTGCAAGACTTTTCCATCCTATTTCCATATGATGGAAAAGTCGTCCATCCCTATACGGACTGGTTTCTTTGTCATTTTCCTTTCTCCTGTGCTGGTTTCTCACTCATTTTCCATCTCCCTTTACTGGTTTCCCTGCCGTATCCCAACAACCTGGACGGGTTTCCCTGCCATATCCCAACAACCTGGATGGGTTTCCCTGCCATATCCCAACAACCTGGACGGGTTTCCCTGCCATATCCCAACAACCTGGATGGGTTTCCCTGCCATATCCCAACAACCTGGACGGATTTCCCTGCCATATCACAACAACCTGGACGGGTTTCCCTGCCATATCCCATCAACCTGGACGGGTTTCCCTCCTGAGATAATTGGAGAATGAGGTGATCATCTCTTTTTCGGCTAATCATAATGTGTCTTATCCACAGCCCTGGATTAATCTTTAAGCAATATAAGCAGGTGTTTAGGGCACCAAGTGAAGGGGGAACCACAGAGTACCAGTACCACAGCTGTAGTCAACGAATTTAAAGGACTTCCAGATACATAGAAAGGGCCTAGAGCCATATTTTAAGAGCGGAATTTTTTTTTACTATTTGTGCTTCATATTATTACAAGCAATCAATTAGCTTTAGGCACTAGGAGAGACGCCGCTAAGAAATGTTCTTCACATGTTGTTGAAACGGAAGGGTTCATTAATTAACTAGTGAAATACTATAGTAATTATTGATAACGAAAGAAGTACTACCCACGGAGGCTCTATACTAACATTCTTAACTCGCAGACAATGTTTAGGTTTGGGGCAAGAGTTGTAAAAAAAATAAATTTTAAGAAGACTGCACTTACTGGGAACCTGTCTTGGAGCGTGAAGTACCTGTTATTAGTACTAAGTTGAACATGGTCTGGCTTGTCCAGGAACAAATGACAGATCGGGTTCACTCCAAAATGTTTTTTTTTTTTTTTTTTTTTTAATGGCTGCTCGTAAGTCAGTTTGATCAAATTGTAGCAGGGCACATTTCGAAATATGGAAATTCTAGAAAAGAAAAAAATCTTTTCTGTCCAAAATTTAGTTGGTGGAAGTACTGTTGTCTGCTATCAAGTGGCAGTAATTATTTCTTTACATTGTATTTGCTCTATACATTTTTTCAGCTTCATTCAGCCGGTGGAAAGTTCTTGTAGTTTCTCTTGGAAATGAAAGTGTTCAAAGCCGTCTGTGACACCAGATGAGAGGCACATGTTGTGTCAACAGCAGATGAGAGGCACATGTTGTGTCAACACCAGATGAGAGGCACATGTTGTGTCAACACCAGATGAGAGGCACATGTTGTGTCAACACCAGATGAGAGGCACATGTTGTGTCAACAGCAATAAGGCACATGTTTGTCAACACTAGATTAGAGGCACATCTGTAAGCAACACTAGATGTGAGGCACATGCTGTAGCAACACTAGATGAGAGGCACATGCTGTAGCAACACTAGATGAGAGGCACATGCTGTAGCAACACTAGATGAGAGGCACATGCTGTAGCAACACTAGATGAGAGGCACATGCTGTAGCAACACTAGATGAGAGGCACATGCTGTAGCAACACTAGATGAGAGGCACATCCTGTAGGCAACACTAGATGAAGTCACATGCTGTAGCACAACCCTAGATGAGAGCACATGCTGTAAGCAACACTAGATGAGAGGCACATGCTGTAGCAACACTAGATGAGAGGCACATGCTGTAGCAACACTAGATGAGAGGCACATGCTGTAGCAACACTAGATGAGAGGCAAATTCGTAGCAACCACTAGATGAGAGCCAACATGCTGTTGCAAACACTAATGAGAGCACATGCTGTAGCAACACTAGAGAGAGCCAACATGCTGTTGCAACACTAGATGATAGTCACATGCTGTAGCAATACAAGAATGAGAGCACATTCTGTATCAACACTAGATGAGAGCAAACATGCTGAAGCAACACTAGATGATAGGCACATGCTGTAGCAACACTAGATGAGAGGCACATGCTGTAACAACAGTAGATGAGAGGCACATGCTGTAACAACACTAGATGAGAGGCACATCCTGTAGTAACACTAGATGAAGCAAAAAAAAAACACAATGCTATAGCAACACAGATGATAGGCACATGGCAGTAGCAACACTAGAAATAGGCACATGCTGAAGCAACAGTAGATGAGAGGCACATGCTTGTGTAACAACAACAAGATGAATGCACATCCTGTAAGTAACACTAGATGAAAGGCACATGCTGTAACAACACTAGATGGGGCACATCCTGTATAACACAGATGAAGGCACATGCTGTAGCAACACTAATAGAGGCACATGCTGTAACAACAGCAGCAATTTTGAAAATTTCTATTCTATAAGATTATTGGAGCCTTTAGAATGTCTGGCTGACGACCAGTCACAAAAGGTGGAGAAGCAATCAGACATTTTTGCAAATAATTTTCAACAATTAGAATTTGGTTTTAAATGTAAATTAATTTGTGTTAGAAATTTTTGTAAAAATTACCAGAGAAATACAAGTTCTGCAAAACCACAAAATGTCTCTTATAACTTTAAAAAATATATTGTTTTCATTAATGCTAAGTCATTTTTTTTTAATTTTGCACCAGAAGAAACTTAGAAAACTTACCTAACCTTATTATAAACTAAGAGCAATTTATTTTAGCCTAACCCAACTATATATTTTAGATTTGTTTTACATTAATTTTTAATACTAAACAAACACAATGAGATATATTTCTTTCTCCCTCGTAGTTCAGATGATTTTGGCGAAATTATTTGCATACACATTAATTTCGCTTGTCCTATATGGCAAGATGAGCGGTTGGCTATTTAAGGCAAAGATCGCAAGTTCCTGCCTATTCGCACGACATATATATATATATACATAATATATATATATATATATATAATATAAACAAGCTAAGATAACAGGGATATCTTGCTACTCCTACTACACTTTGGTCACACTATCCACAGACACGCACATTGCAATATATAAAAAAATAACATACATCTAGTTTTTTCCTCCTTTTTCTAAAAGCTCTTGTTCTCTATTTCTTCTAATTGTCCATGGGGAGAGGTGGAAAAGAAATCTTTCCTCCGTAAGCTATGCGTGTCGTAATGAGGCGACTAAAAATGCCGGAGCAATGGGCTAGTAACCACCCCTTCTCCTGTAACACTTACTAAAAAAAGAAGAAGAAAAACTTTAAAAAACTGGGATGCTTAAATGTGCGTGGATGTAGTGCGGATGACAAAAACAGATGATTGCTGTGTATGAATGAAAAGAATTGGATGTCCGGGCCCTAAGCGAACAAAGCTGAAGGGGGTAGAGAGCTTTCAGTGGGGGAAAAAAATGGGATTAAATCGGAGTATCTGAGAGAGTTAGGAGCAAAGGAATGGGGTAGCAGTAAATTAAATGATCAGTTAAGGAAGGAGAAAAAGAGAATATAATGTGTAAATTCAAGAATTCTTGTATTAAAGGTAAAGGGTTGACGGAATGCGAAAGTGGGTCATAATAAGCGAGTAGGCACTGGAGAAGAGAGGAATGCAGAGGAGAGAGAGAGATTTTGGAGATGTTAAGTGAATGTATAGGAACCTTGAACCCAGTGAGAGAGTAATGTGTGGTAGGGGCCTGAATGCGAAAGTAGGGAGAAACTTTTAGGAGGTGTGTAGGTAAGTTTGGGGTGCCAGTGTAAAAGATAATGGAGCCCATTGATTGAAACTTTGAAAAGAAAGGGGTTTAGTTATAGGAAATACATATTTTAAAGAAAAAGATGAGAGGATAAATAAGTATATAAGATTAATTGATGTAGGGCGAAATGACAGTAGTTTGTTGGATAAGTATTGTTAGATAAAAGACTGTTGAGTAGACTATCAGTATGTACCATGTTTATAATGGGCCACAGAGATATCAATCACTTTCTATTTTGCTACACTGAGAGTAAAAGGTAGATGGGATAACAAGGAGAATAGGAAGCATCAGGAAGAGAGAGGTAATGTTTTAAAACTAAAAGAGGATCAGTTAGGGCTAAGAATAAACAGCTATTGAGGATAATGGCTTAATGAAGCATAGGCAATGGGGTCGAAGAGGTATGGGTAGGGTTTAAAAAATGTAGTGTTAGAGTTTCAGCAGAATTTGTGGTTACAGGAAAGTGGGTGCGGGAGGGAAAGGATAGCGATTGGTGAAAGATGATGTAAAGAGAGTAGTAAGGGAGAAAAAGATAGCATATGAGAAGTTTTTACACAATGTAAAGTGATGCAAGGAGGAAGAGTAATATGGAGAAAAAGAGAGAGTTAAAGAGTGGTTAAGCATGTAAAAAGAACAAATAGAGAAGTTGGTGAGATGTTAATACAAGCAAATTTTGTTGAAAATCAGAAAAAGGTTTGTTTGGAGTGAGATTAACAAGTTAAAGAAAGCCTAGAGAACAAATGATTTGGTCAGTTAAAATAGGAGAGGAAGTTATTAAATGGAGAGTTTTAGCGGTTTTTGGGAAGAGTGGATGGAATATTTTGCGGAATTGTTAAATGTTGATGAAGAAGGGAAGCTGGATTTCGGTATAGGGCAAGGAGTAATAACATCTATGTAATGAGGAAGAGCCATTTGTGATTGAGGGGGAAGTTCGTGAGGCATTATTAAAAATGAAAGGGGGTAAGGCAGCCGGGATTGATGGGAATATAAGAATATAAATGTTAAAAGCAGGTGGGGAAATATAGTTTTGGAGTGGTTGGTGCATTATTTAATAAATGTATGGAAAGAGGGTAATGTACCTAGGGATTGGCAGAGAGCATGCATAGAGTCCTTTGTATAAAGGCAAAGGGGATACAAGAGAGTGCAAAAATAATAGGGGATAAGTCTGCTGAGTAACCTGGAAAGTGTAATGGTAGAGTTATTATTGAAAGAAATTAAAGGAGTAAGACGGTAGAATAGGGGAAAGGGCAGAAGAACAGAGGAGCTTTATGAAAAGTAAGGGGGTGTGACGCAGGTGTTAACAGTGAAACATAAAAGTGAACATATTATTAGTATAAGGCATAAGAAGGACTTTGTGGCATTTAAGGATTGGATAAAGCGTATGACAGGGTGGATTAGTGGGCAATGTGCAGATGTTGCAAGTGTATGGTGTAGAGGTAGGTTACCTGAAAGCATTGAAGAGTTTTTTTTTAACGACGATAGTGAGCCTCAAGTTAGAGTATGTAGAAATAGGGAAATTATTTCCCAGTGAAAAGGGGAGCTGGGTCGGGGGCGAGAACACATGACAAGGATGTTGGTATGTCACCGTGGTTGTTAATATATTTATAGATGGGGGTTTGTAAGAGAAGTAAATGCGATGGTCTTGACAAGAGGCGAGGTGAGTTAAAAGATAAAATAATCACACACAAAGTGGAGTGTCACTGCTGCTCTTTGCAGATGACACGCAAACTGTGCTCTTGGGAGATCTGAAGAGAGTTTTGCAGAGGATAGGTGATGAATTTGGTAGGGTGTGCAAAAGGAAGAAAAAATAAAAGTGAATACAGGAAAGAGTAAGGTTAAGCGATAAACAAAAAGAATTAGGTGATGAAAGATTGAATATCATATTGGAGGGAGCAGTTTGGAGGAGGTGAATTATTCAGATATTGGATGGAAACCGTGTCAGCGGATGGTCTATGAAAGATGAGGTGAATCATAGAATTGATGAGGGAAAAGAGTGAGTGTGCACTTAGGATCTGTGGAAGACAAAGAACTTTGTCCTTGGAGGCAAAGAGGGAATGTATTGAGATATAGTTTTAACCACACTCCTAATGGGTGTGAAGCATGGGTGAAGAATGTTGCAGCGAGGAGAAGGCTGGGAGGCATTTTAGTATGACAAGTCAGATAGGCAATGTGGTGGTAGTGAATATCATGCAGAGAATTCGTAGTTGGAATTAGGAGGAGGTGGCGGGATTAACCAAAAAACTGTTGACCAGAGGGCTGAGAAGGGTTGTTGAGTGGTTCGGACATGTAAAGAGAGAATGGAGGCGAAACAGAAATGACTTCAAGAGTGTATAAGTCTGTAGTGGAAAAAGGGAATGGCGGGTAGGGGTCGGCCTAGGAAAGTGTGGAAGAGGGGGTAAAAGGAGGTTTTGGTGCGAGGGCTTGGACATCCATCAGGTATGCATTAGCGTGTTTGATAGAGTGAAATGGAGACAAATGGTGTTTTTAATACTTTGACGTGCGGTTGAGTGTGAGCAAAGAAACATTTTATGAAGGGTTTCAGGAAAACCGGCAGGCCGGACTTGATTCCTGGAGATGGAAGTACATGCCTGCACTCCTGAAGGAGGGTGTGTTAATGTTGCGTTTAAAAACCTGTTAGTGTAAAGCACCCTTCAGGCAAGACAGTTATGGAGTGAATGATAGTGAAAGTTTTCTTTTCGGCCAACCCTGCCTTGTGGGAATCTGCCCCCCCAGTGTGATAATAATAATCAAATATATAAATATAATATATATATATATATAATATATATATATATAAAAAACTATATAAAATCTCTATATATATATAATATATATAATATAAATGGGTAAATATATATAAATACATATATAAAAATATATATATAAATATATAAATATAACTATATATATAAAATCTATATAATATATATAAAATATAATATCAATATATATATATATATATATATATATATATATATATAATATAATATAAATATATATATATATATATATATATGTGGTGTGGTGATGTGTGGTGTGTGTGTTGTGTGTGAGTGTGTGTGTGTGTTGTGTGTATAATTATTATGGTAACCACTAACGAGTTGAAATGATGAGATACCAACAGTGCGACTATCTAAGGATTCGAGCTCATTTATTATTGACCCCATCATGGTGAGCAAAAACCTCATGATGCTGTATCCCACAGACCATCAAAATCTACAAGAAACACGCACGGTGGTGTGGGTGCCTCTGACTACTTTCATTCTCCTCCCGTAGGTGTACTTGACTCCACAAGCAGCATTTTATATTTCTCGCTAACCACGAACAGTGATATTGAATCAATACCAACACTATCTGCGACTAACCAGGATTCGAACCCATGTAGTTTTTAAATACCCCCGCCCATGGTGAGAAAATAACCCATGAACATGTATCTTCAAATTATGAGTTTTTTAATTTATTTTTTTTCCCCCTAGACAAGGTATTTTTAACCCCCCCCCTTCCCCCATGTTAATTTCGTAACTCCTCCTAATTCATTTTTCGCCCAACTTTTCTCTCGTTAGAGAATTTAAAACCCCTTTCAATTTCCGCGCAATGTCATTAGAGTAAATTATGAGAAGGGGCCCAGAACTGGTTCTGGTGGAATACCACTTGTAATTGGTCCCTAATTTAATCTCACCCAATTTATGCAAACTTTCTGCTTCCTGTTAGTCAGCCATGCCACGTTTCATGAGAAATTGTTCCTTCAGTATCATGCACTGCCACTTTCTTCAATATTCTTCAGTATGGAACTCTATCAAAAATCCTAGTGAAATCTAAATAAAAAGCATTTTATTCTTTATTCCAGTTCATTACCTAAAATAATTACTGAGAATGTTTTTTTGTGAATTCGTGTTGAGATTCGTTAATAAATAATGCTTATCGAGGTAGCTTCTTATTAAGTTAATAAGGAACACATTGTAGGTTATGGCATTTTATTGTGAAGACGTTTCGTCCAGTAGGGACTTCATCAATTTAAGGCATATTCCTCAAAGAAAAAAGAAGAAAAGTAAAGTGGAGAGAGAGAGAGACGCTCCCTCTACAGGAAAAAGCTAAGAATCACTGAGCTCCTCAAGAATGCTAGGTTATCTGAAACACGGAAGGAAGTGCTAACCAGGAAGTGGAAAATATTGAGCTTAAAGTTAAAGGACTCATACAAGATCCAGGAGAGTCAAGAGGATTAAAAGCGATTAGCGAAATTGAAAGAAATTCAAATATTTCTTTTCATATGCCGAATACACGGCAAAAACCACATCAAATATAGGGCCCTGCTCAAGAAGATGAATCCTACACAGATGACAACAAAGAAATGAGTGAGTACTCAAATATCAATATATAGACAATACACAAATAACCCGCACATAAAAGACAGAAGCTTACGACGACGTTTCGGTCCGACTTGGACCATTGACAAAGTCACACAACAGAGGAGAGCAGGGACGGCTATATATAGGCAGGAAGAGTGGAGGTAGTAGTAGTGGTAGTAGTAGTAGTAGTAGTAGTACAAGAAAATTTTATATAATACCGACAGGATGAAATGACACATGCACAACACCCGGGCATCCCCACCGTAGACGTTTTCGCCATCCAGCCAGCCACTGGATGGCGAAACGTCCACAACAAAGACAACCAGAAAGCCGCACATGTGTCTAATTTCATTTAGTAGACGTAGTAGAAAAAGAAGAGGTAGTAGTAGTGGTAGTGGTTGAAGTGGGAAATAAGGAAGACGAAGCCAGTCAAATACAAAGGAAGGGGAGCAAATGCAAAGAGCTAGAAACCCACAGAGGGAGAGCAAGCGCACAGAGGTGCGTTAAAGGGGAAGTGGTGAAATAAAATAAAGAAGGAACAGAAACACGAGACAGAGAGAGAAAGACAACCCAGAGGAGAAAAGGAGAGAGGAAAGGGGAAGAGGAAAGAAGAAAAAGAAGAAGAAGAAGAAAAATGAGGATTCAGGTTAAGTCACGGGTGTTCTGAAGTTTGGAGCATTTTACAATGTATGGGAGACTCCAAACACATCATCGTAAGACACAGTCGCTCCTCACCTCAAGAAGTGTTCCTTCGATCCCCGTAGGGGAGGGGAACCTATAGTCATCGTACCAGCGCCTGACTTACTCCTTCATGATGCTTGCAAACCGTGTAAGGATCAAACCCACAGTGGAGTAATAAATGGACTCACTAAACTTGCCCTTGCTGCCGTTGTAAAGACTTGCCTACAGGTAAATTTACAGCCATCAACTCGACAAAGACTCATTCATCGTCGTCTGTCCCGGGACGATTATGAAGCCACAAAGCTAAATCGCCGACACTTCTATGAAAACCCTCAGAGACCGACAGTTCACCATCTCCCCTTCACCTTTTTTGCTGGCGAAACGTTCCGTTTTTGTCAAACGGCTGGACAAACTCGTCACTTCTTTATAAACTGAGGATCTCAAGACCCCTATCGAGGGAAAAAAATACCTGGGCGTCGATTGAACATATCACCAAATCCCCAAACGCCTCTACAATGACAAGCAAAACCTTCTCCAACATCGAGATGGCTACTAGAGCACTGTCTGACGGCCTAGCTATCTCCTACTATCATATCCAACCAAGTCACATAGAACCCGAACGTTTCGCCCACATCTCGCCCTGCTGGAACCCGCTACTCCTATCACCACTCAACGCCTGACTGTCCTCTGAAAGGGGGAAAAAATACTGCACAAAATGCGGTAAAGACGGCCTGACTTTTAAGGAATGTTCTACTACCACTACCTTCCTACCTGCCTCAACTGCAGGGGTACTCACCCAAAAACCCTTGCAGCAAAATGCCCTCACGTAAGAAGTCCGTCTAAGAAAATCATTGAAGAAACCAAGAAGAACAACCCTAAATCGCCAACATAAAGCCGCCATTGCAAAAATTCAATCAGGTACCACCGAACTCCTTCAAGCACACAACAATCATCTCCACCCAGCCAGTCCCCCCTTTCTCTCCTGACGCTGTTCCATCCAAGGTGGGTATACTTATGATGTATGCACACCTTAATAAAGCTGCAAACCCTGGCTCATTCAACACGACAATCAATGAACTGTTTCGCCTAAACAACATGCCCAAAATTCAACTTTCCCCGACTCGCCTCCATCACAAGACCTCCTCAAGCTAATTCCAGATATTGTTAACTTCACCTCAACCCCTGGTCCTACTCGTATCTCTGACCAAGACTCTACTCCAGAACCAACACCACCGTCTACTGCCACCCCCACCCCCCCACCACCAGCCCAAAAAAATCACAACCGACCAACACTCCCTGCCTCCTCTCAACACGTCACAGAAGACGAAATATTACCAGAAAAATTATGAACAACCCTCGGACAACGACGAAGTAGTAGTCGAAGAAGAAACCACACGCAACCGTTACCTAAGCCAAGCCTTTAATGGTTCTCTAACCTTCTAACACCACCCCCAACCTCCCAACCGAAATGAGCGCAGCTGATATGCTCCACTTAATGAAAGAAGGAGCTGTTAAGTACACCTGCACCAAACCTCACCAAATTTTCCTTTGAAAACGCACTATCTTTCCTCGTGACGAATCTGAACTGCTCCAACCTCAGAATGCAACTATTCCACATGTCCAAGAAGACTTCAAAAGACTCAAGAGTGGCTCCATCACCAGCGAAGTGTAGCCAAACACACAACCACCCTTCCCAACACCTGACGTCCAAACCAGCTCTTCACCTCAGCCTGTAGCATATCAGTCACGAGCACTGTCTGCAGTCCTGCTCTCTCCTCTATGTCCTCAACAGGGCCCCCTCTACACTGCCTCGCAGTGCCACGCCCGCTGGGTTTAGCCCTGGCTCTTTATTCTACAACCAAAACCTTCCTCTCACGACTGTTCATCGCTGTCCACACTTCCCCACTCACCCACCGGAGTCCCAACAGAAGACCCGCTATGTGTGTTCTCAATGTCTGTCCCACGATCGACTTAGCTGCTGGGTTAAGCCCTGGCTCTATTTCTACTACTAAGAACACTCCTCTCCAGCACTATTCTTCGTCTGTCCCGCCTTCCCCGCTCATCCCATTTGGGATCTTACCTGAACTTTCGTTCGTTCGTTCCTCTGTTAGTGTGACTTTGTCAATGGTCCAAGTCGGACCGAAACGTCGTCGTAAGCTTCTGTCTTTTATGTGCGGGTTATTTGTGTATCGTTCCAGTCACGGTATTGTGCCTTTTTGTTATTTAGTTATTAATGATAGACAATCCAAATAACTTTTCTCATGAATGAGTCTAAAACCGTGTCAATGTATACTAAATTTCTGACATAAACCCTAACTCCACTAGACTTCGAGAGAGCCACTGATAACATGCCCATGCACTCAGCCCCAGGCCCAGACTCGAGGAATCCTGTGTTCATTAATAACTGCAACAAACCCCTTTCACTGGCCCTAAATATGCTATGGAGGAGCATGACACAGGTGTGATTCCACAGTAATGAAAACAACGGATATAGCCCCACTCCATAAAGATGGCAGCAAAGCAATAATATAATAATATCTTTCTTTACTACGGGTACATGTACAAGGTATACAGACTTAGCTGACATCAATGACATACTATTATATAGAAAGTCGCTTGTTGTGCAGACCATTTCGGGAAAATTAGGTCAGTTTTGTCCCAGGATGCGACCCACACCAGTCAATTAACACCCAGGTACCCATTTTACTGATGAGTGAACATAGGCAACAGGTGTAAGGAAACACGTCCAATGTTTCCACCCTTTCGCAGGGAATCGAACCCGGACCCTCACCGTGTGAAACGAGAGCTTTTGCCACCAGGCCACGGGGCATCGTAAGCTAAGTACTACAGAGCAATAGCTTTAACGTCCCACATCAAAAAAATCTTTGAAAGAGTTCTAAGAAGCAGGAATGCAAGCTACTTGGAATCTCTACAGTTGCACAGTCCAGGGCAACATGGGTCCAGAGCAGGTCGCTCCTGCCTCTCGCAACTACTGGACCACTATGATATGGTCTTGCATGCACTGGAAATCAAACAGAATGCAGATGTAGCATACACAGATTTTGCAAAAGCTTTTGATAAGTGCGACCATGGTGTAATAGCACACAAAATGCATGATAAAGGGATAGCTGGCAAAGTAGGCAGATGGATCTTCAACTTTCTAAGCAATCGAACACAAAGAGAAGTGGTAAACAGAGTTAAATTGAAAGCCGCCATAGTGAAGAGCTCTATTCCACAACGCGAAGTACTCGCCCCTATTCTGTTCCTCATCCTCACATCAGACATAGACAAAGATGTAAACCATAGCACCCTATCATCGTTTGCAGATGATTTAGGATCCTCATGAGAGTGTCATCCATTGAGGACACGGCAAATCTCCAAGAAGATATAAACCAAGTTTTCCAATGGGCAATGGAAAACAATATGATGTTCAAAGGAGACAAATTCCATCTACTCCGTTATGGAAAACTGGAGGAAATAATAATTAGGACTGAGTATACTACATTTGCAGCAATGTATTCAAGTTGGATGAGGTTATATTTAGAAATGAAACATTAAAGCTGTAGTTTGACAAAACTCATACACTAAAAATCAACAACTGTTGTTGTTGTTGTTGTTGTTTTTCAGTGTATGAAGCGAATTAGTTAAGCAGCGTGATTTTTCAAATATTCATGTGAGAATGTTGTCTTCCATTGTATAGGTTAAATAAGTTGACAGATAAGTTAAAAAAAAAAGCTCATCACCGAGCGAAAATAAAACTTGTCCTTGTATAAAGATTTTCTCCTTAAATAACACTTTCTTTCCACGTTGGTAAGTGTTTGTTGAAGTTATCGTGGTATTGTATTTTTATGGAGCATACAAGTTTATCCTGAATTACTAAACAAACATTTTCAGATATAACTGATAAACCTAACTAAATGTAACAGAAATACATTGAGAAAATATCAGGAAAATATTCCCCAGAATAACTGATGTACAACAAACAGAAATTATAGAGGAAAGTGAGACAGGTGTTTAGTGCTGCAACATTTATTCCATGAATATTAATTGATGACGTGACCTACTGCAAGCTGGTTAGATTCCACTCACCGGCACCGTCAAGTTGTCTCGTCCTGGGAGGAACAGATCAAAGAAGATTATGCATAAGTAGGACACATAAGTAGTACCTTATTTAGAGACTTTTAGCTTGGAGATCAAGCTCTTGGAAGTGTCCAAATTACTGAGGAGAGGAGTATGTTAAACACATTGAGGGTGTAGTATTCTCACATGTCCAAAAGAGGTCATATTTTGACTAGGATATTAAATAATTTGCTCTTTCTGTGAATGAAATGCCGATATAATTTATAATGTAATAAATATCTCACTCAGTGGCCGCATCTTGTAAGAGAAACTTGGTACAGAACGTATGATCATCACATAATTATTACCCTTTTTAAAAAATT
>NC_069498.1:8241561-8333576 GCF_026875155.1 Cherax quadricarinatus
ACTCACCATCACACACCATCCAGGAGGACACTGATCCTAAAACAGTAACACTCTACCATCCAGGAGACACTGTTTACTGCACAGTAACACCCACATTAAGGAGAATGTTCCTACAAACAGTTACAACCATCCATGGAGACACTGTTTCCTCAACAGTTATATACACACCATACTGGTGACACTGTTCTTACATGCAGTAACACACCATCCAGGAGACACTGTTCAGTAACCAACAGTAACACACCATCCAGGGGGAACTGTTCCTACTTCTAGTAACACAACCATCCAGGAGGGTACCTGTTCTTACAACAGTTAAAACCACATCCAGGAGACATGCCGTAAAACAGTTACACACACATCCAGGAGGACCTGGTCTTCAACAGTAACACACACATCAAGGAGGACAATGTTTCCTACAACGTTGTAACACTCACCATCCAGGAGACACTGTCCAAAAACAGTAGTGACAAAAACCATCAGGAGACACAGTTCCGAAACAGAACACACACCATCCTGGAGACATCGTTCCAACAACATGATCAACACCATCAGGAGACTTGATCCTACTACAGTAATAACCCCCCAAAACCATCCATGAGACACTGTTCCTACAACTTTGTAACACACTCACATCCTGGAGACGCTTGTCTCTACACAGAAACAACACAATCCAGGAGAATGTTCCAACAACAGTAACACAAACCATACAGGAGACACTGATCCTAAACGTAACAGGCACCATCCTGGGAGGCACTGTGCCAACAATCAGTAACACACACATCCAGGAGTCATGATCCTACAACATTAATACAACATCCCAGGAGACACTGTTTCCTACTAACTGTAACACACACCATCCTGAAGACACTGTCTCTACAACAGTAACACACACCATCCAGGAGACACTGTTCCAACAACAGTAACACAAACCATCCAGGAGACACTGATCCTACAACAGTTACACACACCATCCTGGAGACACTGTTCCAACAACAGTAACACACACCATCCAGGAGACACTGTTCCTACAACAGTAATGCACACCATCCAGGAGACACTGTTCCCACAACTTGTAACACACACCATCCAGGAGACACTGTCTCTACAACAATAACACACACCATCCAGGAGACACTGTTCCTTCAACAGTAACACACACCATCCAGGAGACACTGTTCCTTCAACAGTAACACTCACCCTTTAGGAGACATTTCCTCCAACAGTAACACACACCATCCAGGAGACATGCTCCTTATAACAGTAAACACACCATCCAGGAGACATGTTCTACAACAGTATAAAAAACATTAAGGAGACATGTTCCTCCAAACAGTAACACACCATCCAGGAGACACTGTTCCTACACAGTAACACAACCCATCTGGAGGAACACTGTCTACAAACGTATCACACCATCAGAAGACACTGTTCGTTTACAACCTGTAACACACATCCAGGAGACATGTTCCTACCTCGTAAACCCATCCAGGAGACACTGTTCTTACAAACTCAAGGTAACACACCATCCAGGAGACACTTTGTTTTATTTCGTAAAACGTAACACACACATCCAGAGACATGTTCCTTCACAGTAACACACACCATCCAGGAGACACTGTTCTACAACAGTAGTCTCATGCCCATCAGGAGACACTGTTCTTAGACAGCTAACACACACATCAGGAGACATGAGTCCTACAACAGTAACACCCCACACCATCCAGGAGCACTGTTCCTAGCATCAGTAAACACACACCATGCAGGAGACACAGTTCCTACAACAGTAACACACACCAGCCAGGAGGACACTGTTCCACATACTGTTTACTCAAACCATCAGGGAGTCTACTGATTATACAGCGAGAAACACACACCATCTGAGACACTGTTCAACAAACAGTAACACAACCATCACCCCCCCCCCCCGCAGGACACTGTCCTACAACAGTAATACACACCATTCCAGCTCGTCACTGTTCCTACAACTGTAAACACCACCATCCAAGAGACCACTGTCTATACAACTGTAACACACATCTATCCAGGAGACACTGTTCTTCAAACAATAACACACACCATCCAGGAGAAACTGCTACCGACAAAGTAACACACCTATCCAAGGGAGAAACTGTTACTACAACTGTCACTCACTCCAGGAAGGACACTGTTCTATCATACAGTAACACAAACCATCAGGAGGACCATGATCCTACAACCGTAACACCACCTTCCTGGAAGGACACTGTTCCAACAACATTAACACACACCATCAAGGAGACACTGATCTACAACAGTAATACACACCACCCAGGGATCACAGTTCCTCAACTGGTAAATACACACCATCTGGAGTACGCTGTTGTCTTCTACAACAGTAACACACACCATCCAGGAGACTGTTTCAATCAACAGTACACAAAACCATTAAGTGGGAGTACATCCTACAACAGTTAACAGACACCATCTGGAGGACACTGTTCCCACATTGTACAACACCTCAGGAGACAATGATCCTACAACAGTAATACACACCATCCAGGAGACACTGTTCCTACAACTTGTAACACACACCATCCTGAAGACACTGTCTCTACAACAGTAACACACACCATCCAGGAGACACTGTTCCAACAACAGTAACACAAACCATCCAGGAGACACTGATCCTACACAGTACACACACCATCATGGGGACAAAAACTGGGTTCCAACAACAGTTAACACACACTCCATCCTGGAGACACTGTTCCTACAACAGTAATGCACACCATCCAGGAGACACTGTTCCCACAACTTGTAACACACACCATCCAGGAGACACTGTCTCTACAACAATAACACACACCATCCAGGAGACACTGTTCCTTCAACAGTAACACACACCATCCCGGAGGACCTGTTCCTTAACAGTATACATCACTTCCAGGAGACACTGTTCCTACAACAGTAACACACACCATCCAGGAGACACTGCTCCTACAACAGTAACACACACCATCCAGGAGACACTGTTCCTACAACAGTAACACACACCATAGGAGACCACTGTTTTCCTATCAACAGTAACACACATCCAGGAGGACACTGTTCCTACAACAGTAACACACTCAATCCGGGCGGAGAACTACTGTCTTACAACTGTATACACCATCCAGGTGGTCACTGTTTCGTACAACTGTAACACACATCCAGGGACACTGTTACTACTTCAGTAAAAGTAATTCATCCAGGGGGACCACTTGTTTTACTTCAGTTATCACACCATCCAGGAGGACACCATCTTCGTAAACAGTAACACACACCATCCAGGAGACACTTGTTCCTTCTAGCAGTAACAAACACCTCCAGGAGACACTGTTCCTCCCAGTTAGCACTAGCCATCCAAGGAGGACACTGGTCTTAAGACAGTAACACACACCATCCAGGAGACACTGATTCCTACAAACAGTAACACACACTCCATCCAGGAGACACTGTTCCTACATCAGTAACACACACCATGCAGGAGACACAGTTCCTACAACAGTAACACACACCATCCAGGAGACACTGTTCCAACAACTGTAACTACTAGACCATCCAGGTAGGTCCTGATCATACAACAGTACACACACCATCCTGGAGACACTGTTCCAACAACAGTAACACACACCATCCAGAAGACACTGTTCCTACAACAGTAATACACACCATCCAGGAGACACTGTTCCTACAACTGTAACACACACCATCCAAGAGACACTGTCTCTACAACAGTAACACACACTATCCAGGAGACACTGTTCCTTCAACAATATACACACCATCCAGGAGACCCACTGCTTCGACCAAAAGTAACACACCATCAGGAGGACACTGTTCTAAAACAGTAACACACACCTTCCTGGAGGACTCTGTTCCAACAACAGTAACACAAACCATCCAGGAGGGGACAATGTTCCTACAACAGTATACACTCCATCCAGGTGACACTGTTCCTTCAACTTGTAATACACACCCATCAAGGAGACACTGTATCTACTACAGATAAAACACACATCCAGGAGGCACAGTTCCAAAATCAGAACACAAAAAACCATCAGGAGACACTGATCCTACAACGTAACACACGCCATCCTGGAGGACACTGTATCCAAACAACGTAAAACACACCATCCATGAGACACTGTTCCTACAACAGTAATACACACCATCCAGGAGACACTGTTCCTACAACTTGTAACACACACCATCCAGGAGACACTGTCTCTACAACAGTAACACACACCATCCAGGAGAAACTGTTCCTTCACAGTTAACACTCACCATCAGGAGTCACTGGTTTCCTCAACAGTAACACACACTCCATCCAGGAGACACTGATCTAAAACAGTAACAACACACCCCATTCCAGGAGACATGTTCTGCAACAGGTAACACTCACCATTAAGGAGACACTGTTCCTACAACAGTAACACACCATCCAGGAGACACTGTTCCTACAACAGTAACACACACCATCCTGGAGACACTGTTCTTACAACAGTAACACACCATCCAGGAGACACTGTTCGTACAACAGTAACACACCATCCAGGAGACACTGTTCCTACATCAGTAACACACACCATCCAGGAGACACTGTTCTTACAACAGTAACACACCATCCAGGAGACACTGTTCGTAAAACAGTTACACACACCATCCAGGAGACACTGTTCCTTCAACAGTAACACACACCATCCAGGAGACACTGTTCCTACAACAGTAGCACAAGCCTTCCAGGAGACACTGTTCTTACAACAGTAACACACACCATCCAGGAGACACTGTTCCTACAACAGTAACACACACCATCCAGGAGATACTGTTCCAACAACTGTAACACAAACCGTCCAGGAGACACTCATCCTACAACAGTAACACACACCATCCTGGAGACACTGTTCCAACAACAGTAACACACACCATCCAGGAGACACTGTCTCTACAACAGTAATACACACCATCCAGGAGGGGACACTGTTCCGATAACTGTAACCACACACATCAGGAGGTGGACACAGTTCTCTTCAACAGGTATCACTCACCTTCCGGAGACACATGTCCTACATACAGTAACACAACTCACCACCAGAGACACTGCTCCTAACAACAGTAAACACACATTATCAGGAGACACTGTTCCACAACGTAACACTCACCATTAAGGAGACACTGTTCTACAACAGTATACACACCCATCCGGAGGACACTGTTCCTACAACAGTAACACCACCATCCTGGAGACACGGTTCTTACAAGTCAGTATCACACCATCCAGGGACACTGTTCGTAAAACAGTAAAAAATAATATATTAAAAAAAAAAATAAACTAAAAACACACCTTTCAGGAGACACTGTTCCTAATCAAGTATACTACAACATCAGGAGACTCTGTTCTAAACAGTAACACCCATCAAGGTGACACTGTTCGTAAAACTAGTAACACACACCATCCGGTGACACTGGTCCTTCGAACAGTAACTCACACCATCAGAGACAGCTGTTCCTACAACAGTTGCACAAGCCATCCAGGAGGACCACTGTTCTTACGACAGTAACACACACCATCCAGGAGACACTGATCCTACAACAGTAACACACACACCATCCAGGAGACACTGTTCCTACATCAGTAACACACACCATGCAGGAGACACAGTTCCTACAACAGTAACACACACCATCCAGGAGACACTGTTCCAATCAAAACTGTACACAAACCATCCAGGAGACATGATCATAAAACAGAAGAAACAGCACCATCCTGGAGACTCTGTTCAACAAAGTAACACACACCATTCCGGGGGAGACATCTGTTCCTAAAACAGTAATACACACCATCCAGGAGACACTGTTCCTACAACTTGTAACACACACCATCCAAGAGACACTGTCTCTACAACAGTAACACACACTATCCAGGAGACACTGTTCCTTCAACAATAACACACACCATCCAGGAGACACTGTTCCGACAAAAGTAACAGACCATCCAGGAGACACTGTTCCTACAACAGTAACACACACCATCCTGGAGACACTGTTCCAACAACAGTAACACACCATCCAGGAGAACACTGTTCCTACCACAGC
Source organism: Cherax quadricarinatus (assembly GCF_026875155.1). Classification (NCBI taxonomy): domain Eukaryota; kingdom Metazoa; phylum Arthropoda; class Malacostraca; order Decapoda; family Parastacidae; genus Cherax; species Cherax quadricarinatus. The sequence goes on from NC_069498.1 coordinate 8,247,679, forward strand.
TAAAACACATCCATCCAGGAGACCACTGTTCGTTAAAACAGTTACACACAACCTCAAGGAGGGACACTGTTTCCTTCAACGTAAACACAACACATCCAGGAGACTTCTCTCTTTCAAACATCAGTAGCACAAAGGCCATCCTGGAGACACTGTTCTTACAAAACAGATAACACACACCATCAGGAAGTCACTGTTCCTACACAGTAACACACAGCATCCAGGAGTACTGTTTCCAACAACTGTAACACAACCGTCCAGGGAGACACTGATACATACACAGTATAACACTCCATCTGGCGGACACTTTCCAACAACAGTAACATCACACATCCATGTAGACATGTTTCTACAACAGTAATACACACCATCCAGGAGACACTGTTCCTTCAACAGTAACACTCACCATCCAGGAGACACGTTCCTACAACAGTAACACACACACCATCCAGGAGACACTGATCCTAAAACAGTAACACACACCATCCAGGAGACCCAGGTTCCTGCAACAGTAACCACACATCCATTAAGGAGGGACACTGTTCCTGACTACAGTAACCACACATCCAGGAGACACTGTTCCTACAACAGTAACACACACCATCCTGGAGACACTGTTCTTACAACAGTAACACACCATCCAGGAGACACTGTTCGTACAACAGTAACACACCATCCAGGAGACACTGTTCCTACATCAGTTAACACATCCTACATCCAGGGGAGGGGTCGACACTGTTCTTACAACAGTAACACGCCATCCAGAGACACTCTTCGTAAAACAGTTACACACTCCATCAGAGGACATTCCTTCAACAGTAAACAACACCATCCAGGTGGTTCACTGTTCCTACAACAGTAGCACAAGCCATCCAGGAGACACTGTTCTTACAACAGTAACACACACCATCCAGGAGACACTGTTCCTACAACAGTAACACACACCATCCAGGGAGATACTGTCCAACATACTGTAGTCACTTACCGTCCAGGTGAACAATCACCTACAACAGTAACACACACATCCTGGAGACAATGTTCCAACACAGTAACACACACCATCAGGAGACACTCTCTCTACACAATACACAACACCAGTCCAGGAGTACACTGTTCCTTCAACAGAATCCACACCACCATCACAGGAGACACTGTTCCGTCAACAGTATAACTCCAACCTTCCAGGAGACACTGTTCCTACAACAGTAACACACACCATCCAGGAGACACTGCTCCTACAACAGTAACACACACCATCCAGGAGACACTGTTCCTACAACAGTAAACCACACATTAAGAGACACTGTTACTACAACAGTAACACACCATCAGTGGAGACCACTGTTCCTACAGCAGTATACACACACCATCCGGAGTAACTGTTTTACAACAGTATCAAACCATCCAGGAGGACACTGTGTTCGTTCAACAGTAAACACACCATCCAGGAGGGACACTGTTCCTACATCAGTAAACACACCATCCAGGAGACTCTGTTTCTTACACAGTTAACACACTCCAGGAGACACTGTCGTTAAACAGTAACACACACCTTTCCAGGTAGACACTGTTTCCTTAACAGTAACAACACCTTCCTGGAGATTTGGCCACTTTTCTACACTGTAGCACATGCCATCCAGGAGACACTGTTCGTTACGACCAGTAACACACCACACATCCAGGAGACACTGATCCTTTACAGTAAACACACACACCATCACAAGGAGACTCTGTTCCTACTCAGTAACTCCACACCATGCAGGAGACACGTTCCTAAACAGTACTCTCTATCCACCACCCATCCAGGAGACCCTGTTCCAACAACTGTAACACTAACCTTCCACGGAGACACTGATCATACAACAGAAACACACACCATCCTGGAGACACTGTTCCAACAACAGTAACACACACCATCCAGGAGACACTGTTCCTACAACAGTAATACACACCATCCAGGAGACACTGTTCCTACAACTGTAACACACACCATCCAAGAGACACTGTCTCTACATCAGTCATACAACACACTTATCCAGGAGAACTCTGTTCTTCAACATATAAACACACACCATCCAGGAGACACTGTTCCTACAACAGTAACACACACCATTCCTGGAGACACTGTTACTAACATCAGTATACACACACAATCCAGGAGCCACTGGTCCTTAGACAACAGTTATACACACTCTCATCAGGAGACACTGTTCGTCAATTGTAACACACTACCATCCCAGGAGGCACCTGTCTCTACAACAGTAACACACCCATCCAGGTGACACTGTTTCCAACAACAGTACACAAACCATCCAGGAGACACTGATACCTTCAAACAGTAACATCTCCATCCTGGTGGACACTGTTCCAACAACAGTAACACAGACACCATCCATGAGACACTGTTCCTACAACAGTAATACACACCATCCAGGTGACATGTTCCTTACAACTTGTAAACACACACCATTCCAGAAGGAACGGTCTCTACACAGTAACACACACCATCAGGAGATCACTGTTCCTTCAACAGTAGTACACTCACCATCCGGAGACTCTGTTTCCTCCATACACAGGATCACACACCACCTTCCTGGAGACACTGATCCTAAAACAGTACCACACCATCCAGGCGACACTGTTTCCATGCAACAGTACACGAACCATTAAGGAGAACTGTGCCTACTACAGTTACACACCAGCCACGCGCGCTCAGGACACTGTTCCTATCAACAGTAAACACACACCATCCTGGAGACCACTGTTCTTACACAGTAATCACCATCAGGAGGACACTGTTGCGTACAACAGTAACACACCGGCAGGAGACACTGTTCCTACATCAGTAACACACACCATCACAGGAGACACTGTTCTTACAACAGTTAAAACTCCACCTCCAGGAGACACTGTTCGTAAAACAGTTTACACACACCATCAGAGACACGTTTCCTTCAACAGTAACAGCTCACCTTCCAGGAGACACGGTTATACAACAGTAGCAAAGCCATCAGGAGACATGGTCTTACAACTGTAACACACATCATCCAGGAGACAATGTTCCTTACAACAGTATCACACTCCATCGAGGAGATTCTGTTCCTTCAAACTGTAACTCAACCGTCCAGGAGACACTCATCCTACACAGTAAAACACACACCATCCTGGAGGACATGTTCCAAACAACAGTTAACACTCACCATCCAGGAGTTCATCTGTTCTAAACAGTAATTACACACTATCCGGGTGAACATGTTCTACAACCTGTAACACAACACCATTTCCACGGAGACCTTGTCTCTACAACAGTTAAACACACAACCATCCGGAGACCAACGGTTCCTTCAACAGTAAACACACACCATCAAGGGACACTGTTCCCTACAATCAGTAAAACACCATTATGGGACCTGTTCTCTACAACAGTAAAAACCACATCGGGAAGACATGTTCGTAAATACTGTATACACACACCATTCCAGGAGACAACTGTGCCGTCTTCAGTAGACACACAACATACAGGAGACATCTGTTCTACAACAGTAGCAAAGCCATCAGGAGACCACTGTTCCTACAACAGTAACACACTCATCCAGGAGACCACTGATCCTACAACGTAACACACACACCATACAGGAGGACACTGATCTAACAATAGGAAAACAACACTTCCAGGAGAAACTGTTCCGTCCTCTTTTACAACAGTAACAATCACAATTCAGGATACACTGTTCCAAACAACAAGTAACACAAACCATCCAGGAGTACACTTATCTACAACAGTAACTCACACCATCCTGGTGATCACTGTTCCAACACAGTAACCCACCTCCTTCCAGGAGAACACTGAATCCTTACAACATGTAATACACCACCATCCAGGAGACACTGTTCCTACAACTTTGTAACACACACCATCCTGGAGGACGCTTGTCTTACACAGTAACACACACATCCGGAGCCACGCTGTTCCAACAAACAGTAACACAAACCATCCAGGTGACATGATCTACAAAACAGTAAACACACAACATCCATGAGGACACTGTTCCAAACACGCAAAAACACCATCAAGGAGACACTGTTCTACAACAGTTATTCATCTTCACATCCAGAAGAAATTGTTCTTCAACTTGTAACACACACCATCCAGGAGACACTGTTCTACAACTGTAACACACCTATCCAGGGACACTGGTCTTCCGAACAGTAAAACACTCACCATCCAGGAGACACTTGGTTATTCCTACAACAGTAACCACACCCATCCAGGAGGACACTGATCCTACAACAGTAACACACCACCATCAGGAGTCACTGTTCTACAACTGTAACAACACACCTTTAATGAGACGCTGTTTCCTACAACAGTACTCAACCATTAAGGAGACACTGTTCCTACAACAGTAATACACGCTCCTTTAAGGAGGACACTGTTCTAAACAGTAGCACACCATCCAGGATGAGACACTGTTCCTACAACAGTAACAACACCTTTCCTGGAGACCAATGTCTTAAACAGTAAAACACCATCCTGGAGACACTGTTGTACAACAGTAAACACACCTTCCAGGAGCAATCTGTTCATTCATCAGTAACAAACCATCCAGGAGACACTGTTCTTTCAACAGTTAACACCCATCCAGGAGGAAACACTGTTCGTATAACTCTCGCTATCCACACACCATCCAGGAGACACTGTTCCTTCAACAGTAACACACACCATTCCAGACAGACCACTGTTCCACAACAGCTGCTCCACAAGCCATCCAGGAGACATTTTCTTAAACAGAACTCACACCATCAGGAGGGACACTGTTTCCTCAACTGAAACACTACACCCATTCCAGGGTGACTGTTCCCCAACAAAACCCCCCTGTAACACAAAACCTTCCAGGTGACACTGATCCTAACAATAGTAAACCCACCAACCATCCTGGAGGACACTGTTCCTATACAACAGTAACACACAACCATCCAGGAGACACTGCTTCCTCAAAACAGTAATACACACCATCAGGAGACAAATGTGCTACAAACTGAACCGACACCCATCCAGGAGACTCTGTCTCTACTAAACAGTAAACACACCATCCAGTAGACAATGTTCCTTCAAACTGTAACACACAACATCCAGGAGACACTGTTCCTACAACAGTAACACACCATCCTGGAGACCCTGTTCCTACAATAGTAACACAACCATCCGGGAGACACTGTTCGTAAAACAGTAACACACACCATCCAGGACACACTGTTCCTTCATAACAGTTAACCAACGCCCATCCAGGAGACACTGTTACTACAACAGTAGCACAAGCCATTCAGGAGACACTGTTCCTACAACAGTAACACACACCATCCAGGAGACACTGATCCTACAACAGTAACACACACACCATCCAGGAGACCATGATGCCTACAACAGGACCACACCATCAGGAGACATGTGCCTACAAAGTAACACTCACATCCAGGTGACAGGTTCCAACAACAGTAACCACCAAACCCATCAGGAGGTAAACTGATCCTTACAACAGTAACACACACCATCCTGGAGACCTGTTACAACAACATAACACACCCTCAGGAGACATGCATCCTACAACCAGTAATACACACCATCCAGGAGACACTGTTCCTACAAGTTGTAACACACACCATCCTGGAGACGCTGTCTCTACAACAGTAACACACACCATCCGGGAGACACTGTTCCAACAACAGTAACACAAACCATCCAGGAGACATCTGATCCTTCAACAGAATACACCACACATCCTTAGAGGAGCTCTGTTCCAACCAACCAGCAACACACACCATCCAGGAGACACTGTTCCTACAACAGTAATACACACCATCCAGGAGAAATTGTTCCTACAACTTGTAACACACACCATCCAGGAGACACTGTCTCTACAACAGTAACACACACTATCCAGGAGACACTGGTCCTTCAACAGTAACACTCACCATCCAGGAGACACTGTTCCTACAACAGTAAAACACACCATGGAGACATGATCCTACAACAGTAACACACACCATCCAGGAGACACTGTTCCTACAACAGTAACACACACCATTAATGAGACACTGTTCCTACAACAGTAACACACCATTAAGGAGACACTGTTCCTACAACAGTAACACACACCATTAAGGAGACACTGTTCCTACAACAGTAACACACCATCCAGGAGACACTGTTCCTACAACAGTAACACACACAATCCTGGAGACACTGTTCTTACAACAGTAACACACCATCCAGGAGACACTGTTCGTACAACAGTAACACACCATCCAGGAGACACTGTTCCTACATCAGTAACACACACCATCCAGGAGACACTGTTTCTTTCAACAGTAAACACACCATCCAGGAGACCACTGCCCCCTTCGTAAAACAGTAACCACACCATCCAGGGAGTCACTGTTACTTCAACAGTAACACACACCATCCAGGAGACACTGTTCCTACAACAGTTGCACAAGCCATCCAGGAGACACTGTTCTTAAAACAGTAACACACACCATCCAGGAGACACTGTTCCTACAACAGTAACACACACCATCCAGGAGATACTGTTCCAACAACTGTAACACAAACCATCCAGGAGACACTGATCCTAAAACAGTAACACACACCATCCTGGAGACACTGTTCCAACAACAGTAACACACACCATCCAGGAGACACTGTTCCTAAAACAGTAATACACACCATCAGGAGACCTGTTCCTACATACGTAATCAACACCATCCAGGAGGACACTGATCTACAACAGTAACACACTCGCCATCCTGGAGACACTGATCATACAACAGGAACACACCATCCAGGAGCATGTTCCTACAACAGTAACATCACCGTCCGGAGACCACTGTTCCAACAACGAAACACAAACGATCTCTCGCGCTCGGGGACACTGATCCTACAACAGTTACACACACCATCCTGGAGACCACTGTGCCAACAACAGTAACACACACACCCTTCCCAGGTGACACTGATCCTACATCAGTTATACTCACAATCCAGGAAGACACCTGTTCCTACAAGTTGTAAGACACACCATTCTGGAGACGCTGTCTTCTGCAACAGTAAACACACCTCAGGAGACACAGTTCCAACAAAACTGTAACTCAAACCCATCCTGGATTACACTGGATCTACAAAACAGTTTGACACAACCATCCTTGGACACTGTTTCAATCAACGTCAAAACACACCTTCCAGGAGACACTGTTCCTTACAACAGTAGTTACACACATCAGGTGACATTGTTTCCTACAACTTGTAACACACACTAGCATCAGGAGTCACTGTTCTACAACGCAGTAACCCACACACTATCCAGGAGACTCTGATTCCTACAACAGTAACACACTCCATCCTGGAGGAACCCCCCCCACTTGGTAAAATTCCTTCAACAGTAACACACACCATCCAGGAAGGACACTGTTCCTACAACAGTAACACACACCATTAAGGAGACACTGTTCCTACAACAGTAACACACCATCCAGGAGACACTGTTCCTACAACAGTAACACACACCACCATGAGACACTGTTCGTAAAACAGTAACACACCAATCCAGGAGGACACTGTTCCTACATCAGGACACACATCCCAGGAGACACTGTTCTTACAACAGTAACACACCTTCCAGGAGACACTGTTCGTAAAACAGTAACACCACTCCTCATCCGGGAGACACTTTGTTCCTTCAACAGTAACACACACACCATTCAGGAGACACTGTTCCTTCAACATGTAACAATCACCTTCCAGGTAGAACACTGTTCCTTATCAACAGTAATAACACACACATTCCAGGAGACAGTCTACAACAGTAACACCACATCCATCCAGGAGACATTGTTCCTACAACAGTAACACACACCATTTATAGGAGACACTGTTCCTACAACTGTAAACACCATCCAGGAGACACTGTTCCTACAACAGTAACACACACCATCCTGGAGACACTGTTCTTACAACAGTATCACACCATCCAGGAGACACTGTTCGTACAACAGTAACACACCATCCAGGAGACACTGTTCCTACATCAGTAACACACCATCCAGGAGACACTGTTCTTACATCAGTAACACACCATCCAGGAGACACTGTTCTTACAACAGTAACACACCATCCAGGAGACACTGTTCGTAAAACAGTAACACACACCATCCAGGAGACACTGTTCCTTCAACAGTAACACACACCATCCAGGAGACACTGTTCCTACAACAGTAGCACAAGCCATCCAGGAGACACTGTTCTTACGACAGTAACACACACCATCCAGGAGACACTGATCCTACAACAGTAACACACACTCCATCCAGGAGACACTGTTCCTACATCAGTAACACACACCATGCAGGAGACACAGTTCCTACACCCCCCCCCCCCCCCCTGTAAACACACACCATCCAGGAGACACTGTTCCAACAACTGTAACACAAACCATCCAGGAGACACTGATCATACAACAGAAACACACACCATCCTGGAGACACTGTTCCAACAACAGTAACACACACCATCCAGAAGACACTGTTCCTACAACAGTAATACACACCATTCAGGAGACACTGTTCCTACAACTGTAACACACACCATCCAAGAGACACTGTCTCTACAACAGTAACACACACTATCCAGGAGACACTGTTCCTTCAACAATAACACACACCATCCAGGAGACACTGTTCCGACAAAAGTAACACACCATCCAGGAGACACTGTTCCTACAACAGTAACACACACCATCCAGGAGACACTGATCCTACAACAGTAATACACACCACCCAGGAGACACAGTTCCTACAACTTGTAACACACACCATCCTGGAGACGCTGTCTCTACAAAAGTAACACACACCATCCAGGAGACACTGTTCCAACAACAGTAACACAAACCATCCAGGAGATACTGATCCTACAACAGTAACAGACACCATCCTGGAGACACTGTTCCAAAACAATAGTTTCACACACCATCCAGGAGACACTGATCCTACAACAGTAATACACACCATCCAGGAGACACTGTTCCTACAACTTGTAACACACACCATCCTGAAGACACTGTCTCTACAACAGTAACACACACCATCCAGGAGACACTGTTCCAACAACAGTAACACAAACCATCCAGGAGACACTGATCATACAACAGTTACACACACCATCCTGGAGACACTGTTCCAACAACAGTAACACACACCATCCAGGAGACACTGTTCCTACAACAGTAATGCACACCATCCAGGAGACACTGTTCCCACAACTTGTAACACACACCATCCAGGAGACACTGTCTCTACAACAATAACACACACCATCCAGGAGACACTGTTCCTTCAACAGTAACACACACCATCCAGGAGACACTGTTCCTTCAACAGTTCTCAACCTTCCAGGGAGATCACTGTTCTACAAAGTAATACACACACCATCCAGGAGACACTGCTCCTACAACAGTAACACACACCATCCAGGAGACACTGTTCCTACAACAGTAACACACACCATTAAGGAGACACTGTTCCTACAACAGTAACACACCATCCAGGAGACACTGTTCCTACAACAGTAACACACACCATCCTGGAGACACTGTTCTTACAACAGTATCACACCATCCAGGAGACACTGTTCGTACAACAGTAACACACCATCCAGGAGACACTGTTCCTACATCAGTAACACACCATCCAGGAGACACTGTTCTTACAACAGTAACACACCATCCAGGAGACACTGTTCGTAAAACAGTAACACACACCATCCAGGAGACACTGTTCCTTCAGCAGTAACACACACCATCCAGGAGACACTGTTCCTACAACAGTAGCACAAGCCATCCGGAGACACTGCCAATGTTCTTACGACAGCTAAACACACCACAATCCAGGGGACACTGACCTACAAAGTAACACACATCCATCCAGGAGACACTGTTCCTACATCAGTAACACACACCATGCAGGAGACACAGTTCCTACAACAGTAACACACACCATCCAGGAGACACTGTTCCAACAACTGTAACACAAACCATCCAGGAGACACTGATCATACAACAGAAACACACACCATCCTGGAGACACTGTGTCCAAACAACAGTTATCACACACATCCAGAAGACACTGTTTCACTACAACAGAAATTACACATCCAGCCCGAGCCCCGACAATGTTCTAACAACTTGCTACACCACCACCCATCCAAGGGACATGTCTCTCCACAGTAACACACACTTAAGGAGACCACTCTGTTCCTCAAACATAAAACACACACCATCTAGGAGACACTGTTCGACAAAAGTAACACCCCATCGGGAGACATGTTCACTTACAACTGTAACTCACCCATCCTGGAGACACTGTTCCAACAGAAAGATAATCAACCTTTCCAGGAGTCACTGTTCCTACAAACAGTAATTACACACCCTTCCAGGAGACAATGTTCCTTCTTCTTGTAACTCACACCATCCAGGTGACACTGTCTCTCTAAACAGTAAACACACCATCAGGAGACACTGGTCCAACAACAGTAACACAAACCATCCAGGAGACACTGATCCTACAACAGTAACACACTCCATCCTGGAGACACTGTTCCAACAACAGTAACACACACCATCCATGAGACACTGTTCCTACAACAGTAATACACACCATCCAGGAGACACTGTTCCTACAACTTGTAACACACACCATCCAGAAGACACTGTCTCTACAACAGTAACACACACCATCCAGGAGACACTGTTCCTTCAACAGTAACACTCACCATCCAGGAGTCACTGTTCCTACAACAGTAACACACACACCATCCAGGAGACACTGATCCTAAAACAGTAACACACACCATCCAGGAGACACTGTTCCTGCAACAGTAACACACACCATTAAGGAGACACTGTTCCTACAACAGTAACACACCATCAGGAGACACTGTTCCTACAACAGTAACACACACCATCCTGGAGACACTGTTCTTACAACAGTAACACACCATCCAGGAGACACTGTTCGTACAACAGTAACACACCATCCAGGAGACACTGTTCCTACATCAGTAACACACACCATCCAGGAGGACACTCGGTCTTACAACCTGTAACACACCTTCCAGGTAGGAACACTGTTCGTTAAATACAGTTACACACACCATCCAGGTGGACAACTGTTCCTTCAACAGTAACCAACACCATCCTGGAGACAAAGTTCCTACAACGTAGCACAAGCCTTCCAGGAGACATGTTCTTACTAACAGTAAATACACACCAAACCAGGAGACACTGTTTCTACATCAGTAACACACACATCCAGGAGATATGTTTCCAAATCTGTAACACAAACCATCCAGGAGGACACTGATCCTACCTACAGTAAACAGCACACATCCTGGTGACCACTGGTTCACAACAACAGTTTCACACACCCTAAAGGAGACCTGTTCCTAAAACGTAATACACCACCATCCAGGAGACACTATTCCTACAATCTGTAACACACACCATCCAGGAGGTCACTGTCTCTAAAACAGTAAACCACACCATCCAGGTGGGAGCACTGTTCCCTTTCAACAGTAACCACACACCATCAGGAGACACTGTTTCTACAACAGTAACACACCATCCTGGAGGTCCCTGTCGTCTAAACAGTAACACAACATCAGGGAGCACTGTTCGTTAAAACAGAACTAACACCATCCAGGAGACACTGCTTTCCTTCAACAGTAACACACGCTCCATTCAGGAGGACATGTTCCTACAACAAGATAGCACAGCCATCCAAGAGGGACACTGTTCCTACAACAGTAACACCCACCATCCAGGAGAACACTGATCCTCAACAGTAAAACACACTCACCATCAGGATACCACTGATCCTACAACAGGAACACACAACCATCCAGGAGGACAACTGTTCCTACAACAGTAAAACACTCCAATCAGGAGACACTGTTCCAAACAACAGTTACACAAAACGGATCCAGGAGACTCTGATCCTAAACAGTAACACAACACCATCCTGGAGTACACTGTTCCAACAAACGTATCACACACCATCCAGGAGACCTGATCTACAACAGTAATTCATCACAACCAGGAGACACTGTTCCTACAGTTGTAAGAACACCATCCTGGAAGACGCTGTGTTCTGCAACATATCTCCACACCATCCAGGAGACACTGTTCCAACAACAGTAACACAAACCATCCAGGATACACTGATCCTACAACAGTAACACACACCATCCTTGAGACACTGTTCCAACAACAGCAACACACACCATCCAGGAGACACTGTTCCTACAACAGTAATAGTACCACACCCATCCAGGAGACAGTGTGCCTACAACTTGTTAACCACACACCATACAGGAGACACTGTCTCTACAACAGTAACACACACTATCCAGGAGACACTGGTCCTTCAACAATAACACTCACCATCCAGGAGACACTGTTCCTACAACAGTTACACACACCATCCAGGAGACACTGTTCCTTCAACAGTAACACACACCATCCAGGAGACACTGTTCCTACAACAGTAGCACAAGCCTTCCAGGAGACACTGTTCTTACAACAGTAACACACACCATCCAGGAGACACTGTTCCTACAACAGTAACACACACCATCCAGGAGATACTGTTCCAACAACTGTAACACAAACCTTCCAGGTTCATGATCCTACTACTGTAACAACACCATCCTGGAGACACTGTTCCAACAACAGTAACACACACCATCCAGGAGACACTGTTCCTAAAACAGTAATACACACCATCCAGGAGACACTGTTCCTACAACTGTAACACACACCATCCAGGAGACACTGTCTCTACAACAGTAACACACACCATCCAGGAGACACTGTTCCTTCAACAGTAACACACACCATCCAGGAGACACTGTTCCTACAACAGTAACACACCATCTGGAGACCTGTTCCTTCCACAGTAAACACAATTCCGGGAGACACTGTTCGTTAAACGTAACACACACCTTCCAGGAGACATGTTCCTTCAACAGTAACACACACATCCAGAGTCACTGTTCCTACAAACAGTAGCACAAGCATCAGGAGCATGTTACTACAACCAGTAACACACACCAATCCAGGAGCCACTGATCCTTACAACAGTAACACACACACATCCAGGAGACACTGATCCTACAACAGGCAAACAAACACCATCCAGGAGACACTGTTTTCTCCTGCAAACATGTAAACACTCACAATCCAGGAGGTAACTGTCCAACAACAGTAACACAAACCATCCAGGAGACACTGATCCTACAACAGTAACACACACCATCCTGGAGACACTGTTCCAACAACAGTAACACACACCATCCAGGAGACACTGATCCTACAACAGTAATACACACCAACCAGGAGACACTGTTCCTACAAGTTGTAAGACACACCATCCTGGAGACGCTGTCTCTGCAACAGTAACACACACCATCCAGGAGACCACTGTTCCAAAACAACCGTTCATATATACACACCAGGATACATCTTATCCTACACTCTCTGAAACACACACATCCACTCGCGATCCTTGAGACACTGTTCCAACAACAGCAACACACACCATCCAGGAGACACTGTTCCTACAACAGTAGTACACACCATCCAGGAGACATTGTTCCTACAACTTGTAACACACACCATCCAGGAGACACTGTCTCTACAACAGTAACACACACTATCCAGGAGACACTGGTCCTTCAACAATAACACTCACCATCCAGGAGACACTGTTCCTACAACAGTAACACACACCATCCAGGAGACACTGTTCCTACAACAGTAACACACAAGTGGATCGAGTGAATGCCAGGAGACACTGTTCCTACAACAGTAACACACACCATTAATGAGACACTGTTCCTACAACAGTAACACACCATCCAGGAGACACTGTTCCTACAACAGTAACACACACCATCCAGGAGACACTGTTGTACAACGTAACACACCTTCCAGGTGCACTGTTTCTACATCAGTACACACCATCCAGGAGACCACTGTTTTACATACAGTAAACACCATCCAGGAGAACTGTTGTATATACACAAGTACCACACACCATCCAGGGACACTGTTCCTTCAACAGTAACCACACACCATCAGGGACCACTGTTACTCAACAGTTATAGCTACAAGCCATCCAGGAGACACTGTTTTAACGGACAGTACACACACCATCCCAGGAGACATGCATTCCTATCTACGTAACACACACCATCCAGGAGACAACTGACCTTCATTCAGTCATACACACACCATGAAGGAGACAAGTTCCTACAACAGTAAACACACACCATCCAGGAGACACTGTTCCAACAATCTGAAACACCAACCATCCAGGAGACACGATCATTACAACAGAAAACCACACCATCCTGGAGACACTGTTTCCAACAACCAGTAACACACACCACCTGAAGACACTGTTCCTACAACAGTAATACACACCACTTCAGGAGACAATGTTCCTACAACTGTACACACCCATCCAAGAGGACACTGTCTCTACAAAGTAAATCCACACACGATCCAGGAGGACACTGTTCTTCAACAATACAACACCATCCAGGAGACACTGTTCGACAAACAAGTATCCACCATCAGGAGACCATTGTTCCTACAACGTAACACTCACCTTCCAGGGAGGACACTGTTCCAACAACATTACACAGAAACATCCAGAGACACTGATCATAAACAGTAACACACACCATCACGGAGACACTGTTCCAACAAACATTAATCACACTCCATCCAGGGAGACACTGATCCTACAACTGTAATACACACCACCAGGTGAACAGTTCTACAAACTTGTAGAACACACCCATCCTGGAGACGCTTGTCTCTACAAAAGTAAACACACCACCATCGGAGACACTGTACCAACAACAGTAAACACAAACCATCCAGGGAGGTATACTGATCCTACAACAGTAAAGAACCATCCTGGAGACACTGTTACCAAAAATAGTAAACTCTCCTCCAGGAGCACTTATCCTACAACAGTAATACACCATCCAGGAGACCATGTCCCCATACACTTGTAAACACCACCATCCTGAAAGACACTGTCTATTAACAACAGTTAACACACACATATCAGGAGACTCTGTTCCCAACAAGAGTGAAACTCACAAAACCATCAGGGAGACACTTATCCTAAACACAGTTAACACACCATCTGGTGACACTGGTCCAACACAGTAACACACACCATCCAGGAGACACTGTTCCTACAACAGTAATGCACACCATCCAGGAGACACTGTTCCCACAACTTGTAACACACACCATCCAGGAGACACTGTCTCTACAACAATAACACACACCATCCAGGAGACACTGTTCTTCACAGTAAACCACACACCTCAGGAGACACTGTTCCTTCAACAGTAACACTCACCTTCCAGGAGACACTGTTCCTACAACAGTAACACACACCATCCAGGAGACACTGCTCCTACAACAGTAACACACACCATCAGGAGCACACACGCCTGTTCGTTTACAAACGTAACACACACCATTAAGGAGACACTGTTCCAACAACAAGTCACACAAACCATCAAGTGAGACATGTGATCTACCAACTGTAACACATCTCCTCTGGGAGACACTGTCTCCAACTACGTAACACACCATCATGAGACACTGTTCCTACAACAGTAATACACACCATCCAGGAGACACTGTTCCTACAACTTGTAACACACACCATCCAGAAGACACTGTCTCTACAACAGTAACACACACCATCCAGGAGACACTGTTCCTTCAACAGTAACACTCACCATCAGGTGTCACTGTTCCTACAACAGTAACACACACACACATCCAGGAGACACTGATCCTAAAACAGTAACACACACCATCCAGGAGACACTGTTCCTGCAACAGTAACACACACCATTAAGGAGACACTGTTCCTACAACAGTAACACACCATCCAGGAGACACTGTTCCTACAACAGTAACACACACCATCCTGGAGACACTGTTCTTACAACTGTAAACACCCACCCCAGGAGACAATGTTAGTACAACAGTAACACTCCTCCAGGAGACCACTGTTCCTTCATCACGTAACACACACATCCAGGGAGAAATGTTTTTTTTCCTCTAAAATCAGTTATCAACACCATCAGGGACACTGTTCGTAAAACAGGTTACACACACCTTCCAGGAGACACTGTTCCTTCAACTGTAACTCCAAAACCATCAGGAGACCCTGTTCCTACAACAGTTGAGCACAAAGCCTTCCAGGAGGACACTGTTCTTAAAACTGTAACACACACAACCAGGAGCACTGTTCTACAACAGTAACACACATCCATCCAGGAGGATATGTTCAACAACATGTACCATTACAAACCATCAGGAGACACTGTATCTACAACAGTAACACACCACAATCCTGGAGACACTGTTCCAACAACAGTAACCTCACACCATCAGGAGACACTGTCCTAAAACAGTAATACACACCATCCAGGAGACCACTATTCCTACAACTGTAGTTTCACACACAACAGGAGACACTGTCTCTACTAGCTGTAACACACACCACCAGGGAGACACTGTTCCTTTACTGTAACACACACCATCGGTGACACTGTTTCTACAAACAGTTAACACACCATCCTGGGAGACCCTGTTGTTCATACAACAGAAACACAACATCCGGGAGGACACTGCTCGTAAAACAGTAACACACACCATCAGGAGACACTGTTCCTTAATACGTATCACGCTCATCCAGCGTGACCACTGTTCCTACAACAGTAGCACAAGCCATCCAGGAGACACTGTTCCTACAACAGTAACACACACCATCCAGGAGACACTGATC
The DNA here is from genome assembly GCF_026875155.1 of Cherax quadricarinatus. Classification (NCBI taxonomy): domain Eukaryota; kingdom Metazoa; phylum Arthropoda; class Malacostraca; order Decapoda; family Parastacidae; genus Cherax; species Cherax quadricarinatus. The sequence continues at coordinate 8,264,614 of NC_069498.1, forward strand.
CTACAACAGTAACACACACACCATCCAGGAGACACTGATCCTACAACAGGAACACACACCATCCAGGAGACACTGTTCCTACAACAGTAACACTCACATCCAGGAGACACTGTTCCAACAACAGTAACACAAACGATCCAGGAGACACTGATCCTACAACAGTAACACACACCATCCTGGAGACACTGTTCCAACAACAGTAACACACACCATCCAGGAGACACTGATCCTACAACAGTAATACACACCAACCAGGAGACACTGTTCCTACAAGTTGTAAGACACACCATCCTGGAGACGCTGTCTCTGCAACAGTAACACACACCATCCAGGAGACACTGTTCCAACAACAGTAACACAAACCATCCAGGATACACTGATCCTACAACAGTAACACACACCATCCTTGAGACACTGTTCCAACAACAAGAAACACACACACAGGAGACTACTGTTCCTACAACAGTAGTATCACACCATCCAGGAGACATTGTTCCTACAACTTGTAACACACACCATCCAGGAGACACTGTCTCTACAACAGTAACACACACTATCCAGGAGACACTGGTCCTTCAACAATAACACTCACCATCCAGGAGACACTGTTCCTACAACAGTTACACACACCATCCAGGAGACACTGTTCCTTCAACAGTAACACACACCATCCAGGAGACACTGTTCCTACAACAGTAGCACAAGCCTTCCAGGAGACACTGTTCTTACAACAGTAACACACACCATCCAGGAGACACTGTTCCTACAACAGTAACACACACCATCCAGGAGATACTGTTCCAACAACTGTAACACAAACCATCCAGGAGACACTGATCCTACAACAGTAACACACACCATCCTGGAGACACTGTTCCAACAACAGTAACACACACCATCCAGGAGACACTGTTCCTAAAACAGTAATACACACCATCCAGGAGACACTGTTCCTACAACTGTAACACACACCATCCAGGAGACACTGTCTCTACAACAGTAACACACACCATCCAGGAGACACTGTTCCTTCAACAGTAACACACACCATCCAGGAGACACTGTTTCTACAACAGTAACACACCATCCTGGAGACCCTGTTCCTACAACAGTAACACAACATCCGGGAGACACTGTTCGTAAAACAGTAACACACACCATCCAGGAGACACTGTTCCTTCAACAGTAACACACGCCATCCAGGAGACACTGTTCCTACAACAGTAGCACAAGCATCCAGGAGAACACTGTTTCCTACAACCAGTTAACACACACCATCCAGGAGGACATGATAACTACCAACAAGTTAAACACACACACCATCCAGGAGACCATGATCCCTTACAACAGGAACAAACACCATCCATGGTGACACTGTTCTACAAAGTACACTCACAATCCAGGAGGACATGTTCCAACACAGGTTAACACAAACGATAGGAGACATGATCCCTCAACGTAAACACAACCATCCTGGGACACTGTTTCCAACAACAGTAACAACACCATCAGGAGACACTGATCTACAACTGTAATGTCAACACATCCAACAGGAGACACTTGTTCCTACAAGTTGTAAGGACACACCATCACTGGAGACGCTGTCTCTGCAACAGTAACACACACCATCCAGGAGGACACTGTTCCAACAAACAGTAACACAAACCATCCAGGATCACCCTGTTCCCTACAAACAGTTGACAGGAACACAAAACCATCCTTTGAGACACTGTTCAACAACAGCAACAACACCATCAGGGAGAAACGTTCCTACAACCAGCTGTATACACCATCCAGGAGACATTGTTCCTACAACTTGTAACACACACATCCAGGAAGACTGTCTCTACAACAGTCACACCACCACAATCAGGGAGACAATGGTCCTTCAACAATACACACTCACCATCCAGGAGACACTGTTCCTACACAGTAAACAACACATCCAGGAGACACTGATCTACAACAGTTGTACATCACACTCCAGGAGACACTGTTCCTTACAACAGTAACACACACCAATAATGAGTCACTGTTCTACAACAGTAACACACCATCCAGGAGGACACTTTCCTACAACCAGTAACACAACATCCAGGAGACACTGCTTTTACAACAGTAACACACTCTCAGGAGACAAGTTCCTACATCGTAACACACCTTCCAGGAGACTGTTCTTACAACTGTAAACACACATCCAGGGAGACACTGTTCGTAAAACAGTAACACACACCATCCAGGAGACACTGTTCCTTCAACAGTAACACACACCATCCAGGAGACACTGTTCCTACAACAGTAGCACAAGCCATCCAGGAGAGGATGACAATGTCTTACGGACAGTAAACACACCATCCAGAGACCATGATCCTACACAGTAACACGCACACCATCCAGGGAGGACACTGTTCCTAAGCAGTAACACACACCATGCAGGAGACACAGTTCCTACAACAGTAACACACACCATCCAGGAGACACTGTTCCAACAACTGTAACACAAACCATCCAGGAGACACTGATCATACAACAGAAACACACACCATCCTGGAGACACTGTTCCAACAACAGTAACACACACCATCCAGAAGACACTGTTCCTACAACAGTAATACACACCATTCAGGAGACACTGTTCCTACAACTGTAATACACACCATCCAAGAGACACTGTCTCTACAACAGTAACACACACTATCCAGGAGACACTGTTCCTTCAACAATAACACACACCATCCAGGAGACACTGTTCCGACAAAAGTAACACACCATCCAGGAGACACTGTTCCTACAACAGTAACACTCACCATCCAGGAGACACTGTTCCAACAACAGTAACACAAACCATCCAGGAGACACTGATCCTACAACAGTAACACACACCATCCTGGAGACACTGTTCCCCCCCCCCCCTCTTCCAACAACATTAACACACACCATCCAGGAGACACTGATCCTACAACAGTAATACACACCACCCAGGAGACACAGTTCCTACAACTTGTAACACACACCATCCTGGAGACGCTGTCTCTACAACAGTAACACACACCATCCAGGAGACACTGTTCCAACAACAGTAACACAAACCATCCAGGAGATACTGATCCTACAACAGTAACAGACACATCCTGGAGACATCAGCGCGCGCCAAACAATAGTAACACACACCATCCAGTAGACCTGATCCTACAACAGTAATACAAATCCAGGAGACAACTGTTCCTACAACTGGGGTTACACTACACCATCCTGATAGACATGTCTCTACAAACAGTAACACAGCACCATATAGGAGACACTGTTTCCAATCAAGAGTAGTAACACAAACATCCAGGAGACAACTGATCCTAAAACCCAGTTACACACACCTTCCTGGAGACACTGTTCAACAACAGTAACACACACCATCAGGAGGACATGTTCCTACATCAGTAATGCACACCATCCAGGAGACACAGTTCCCCACAACTTGTAAACACACACCATCCAGGAGCACTGTTCTACAACAAATAACACACCCATCCAAGAGACACTGTTCCTTTAAACAGTAACACACACATCAGGAGACACTGTTCTTCAACAGAAACACTCACCTTCCAGGAGACAACTGTTCCTACATACAGTAAACACACACCTCCAGGAGACTCTGGTCTACAACTCTGTAACACCACATCCAGTAGACTTGTTGTATACTACAACAGTTAACACACCCATTAAGGAGACACTGTCCTACAACGTAAAACACACCATCCAGGAGACACTTGCGGCACGCTCACAACAGTAACACACACCATCCTGGAGACATGTTTTCAACAGTATCACACATCCCGGAGACACTGTTCGTACTACATTAACACACCATCAAGGGAGACACTGTTTCCTACATCAGTTACACACACATCAGGAGGACACTGTTCATACATCAGATAACACACCAATCCAGGAGACAGTTCTTACAACAGTAACACACCATCCAGGAGACACTGTTCGTAAAACAGTAACACACACCATCCAGGAGACACTGTTCCTTCAACAGTAACACACACCATCCAGGAGACACTGTTCCTACAATCAGTAGCAACAGGTGTGTGCCTGGCAGGACTCTGTTCTTACGGACAGTAACACACACTTCCAGGAGACACTGATCCTACAACAGTAAACACAACACCGTCTGGAGGACACTGTTTACATCAGTAACACACACCATGCAGGAGACACAGTTCCTACAACAGTAACACACACCATCCAGGAGACACTGTTCCAACAACTGTAACACAAACCATCCAGGAGACACTGATCATACAACAGAAACACACACCATCCTGGAGACACTGTTTGTTTCAAACAACAGTAAAACACCATCCAGAAGACCTTTTCCTACTAACAGTAATACACACCATTCCAGGAGACACCTGTTCCTACAACTGTAACACACACCATCCAAGAGACACTGTCTCTACAACAGTAACACACACTATCCAGGAGACACTGTTCCTTCAACAATAACACACACCATCCAGGAGACACTGTTCCGACAAAAGTAACACACCATCCAGGAGACCACTGTTACCTACACGTAACACTCACCATCCAGGAGACACTGTTTCCAGCATCAGTAACACAACCCAATCCAGGAGACACGATCCTTACAACAGTAACACCCAACATCCTGGAGATCACTGTTTCCAACAACTTAACACACACCATCCAGGAGGACACTGATCTACAACAGGTAAACAAACCACCCAGGAGACACGCAGTTCAATTACAACGTGTAAAACACCACCATCTTGAGACGCTGTCTCTACAAAAGTACACCACACCATCCAGGAGACACTTTCCAACAAACAGTTACACAAACCATCCTGGTGTTACTGATCCTACAACAGTAAACTGACACCTTACGGGAGACACTGTTTCCAACATTAGTAACACAACACCATCCAGGGGGGACACTGATCGACAACTGTATTACACACCATCAGGGTGACACTGTTCCTACAACTTGTAACCACAACCTTCCTGAAAGGGACACTGTCTCTACAACAGTAAACTCACACCATCAGGAGACACTGTTCTCCAACATCAGTAACACACACCAATCCAGGAGACACTGTTTCCTTCTACAGTTACAATCACTTCCTGGAGCTACACTGGTCCTAATCAGTAACACAACCATCCAGGAGACATGCTCTACAACAGTAACACACACCATCCAGGAGACACTGTTTCCTACAACAGTAACCACACTCCATTAAGGGGACAACACTCGCGTTCCACAAACAGTATCACACTTCAGGAGACAATGTTCCTACAAACAGTAACACATCACCTTCCTGGAGACACTGTTCTTATCCTCTGTTTCACACATCAGGAGACACTGTTCGTACAACAGTATTACACACCATCAAGGAGACACTGTTTCTATTCAGGTAACACACCCTCCAGGAGACCACTGTTCTTACAACAGTAACACACCATCCAGGAGAACCACTCTTCGTAAAACAGTAACAACACCATCCAGGAGACCACTCTTCTTCTAGCAGGAACCTCACATCCAGGAGATACTGATCTTCAACAGGACAGACCACCATCCTGGGACACTGTTCCAACAATAGTAACACACACCAGCCAGGAGACAAATGATCCTAACAGTTACACACACCATCCGGGAGACACTGTTTACAACAACAGTAACACACACCATCCCAGGAGACATGTTCCTACAACAGTAATGCAGTCACAATCAGTGGAGACACTGTTTCCCACAACTTGTAACACACACCATCCAGGAGACACTGTCTCTACAACAATAACACACACCATCCAGGAGACACTGTTCCTTCAACAGTAACACACACCATCCAGGAGGGACCACTGTTCTTCAACTGTAGTAACACTCACCTTCCAGGAGACACTGTTCCTACAACAGTAACACACACCATCCAGGAGACACTGCTCCTACAACAGTAACACACACCATCCAGGAGACACTGTTCCTACAACAGTAACACACACCATTAAGGAGACACTGTTCCTACAACAGTAACACACCATCCAGGAGACACTGTTCCTACAACAGTAACACACACCATCCTGGAGACACTGTTCTTACAACAGTATCACACCATCCAGGAGACACTGTTCGTACAACAGTAACACACCATCCAGGAGACACTGTTCCTACATCAGTAACACACCCTCCAGGAGACACTGTTCTTACAAAACAGATAACACACATCCAGGGAGACACTCTTCGTAAAACAGTAACACACACCATCCAGGAGACACTCTTCCTTCAGCAGTAACACACACCATCCAGGAGACACTGTTCCAACAACGTAGCACATGCCAATCAGGGAGACCGTTCTTACGACGTTAAACACACACATCCAGGAGGACACTGATCATACTAACAGTAACACAAAACCCTCACTCCATCCAGGAGACACTGTTCCTACATCAGTAACACACACCATGCAGGAGACACAGTTCCTACAACAGTAACACACACCATCCAGGAGACACTGTTCCAACAACTGTAACACAAACCATCCAGGGACCACTGAACATTCACCCCAGTATCAACACACACCATCCAAGAGACACTGTCTCTACAACAGTAACACACACTATCCAGGAGACACTGTTCCTTCAACAATAACACACACCATCCAGGAGACACTGTTCCGACAAAAAGTATACACACCATTCCAGGAGACACGTTCCTACAACAGTAACAAAACCCTCTGGCGATACCCACAGTTCAACAATAAGTTAACACACACCATCAGGAGACACTGTTCTACAACAGTATTAAACACCAGCCAGGAGGACACTGTTCCTTCAACATGTTGTAACACACACATCAGGTGACACTGTTCTTCAACAGTAACAGCTTATCCTGGAGACCTCTGTTCCAACAACAGTAACAAAAACCATCCAGGAGAACTGGATCCTACAACAGTAACCACATCCATCCTGCAGACACTGTTCCAAACAAAACAGTAACAAACACCATCCATGAGACACTGTTCGACAACAGTAATACACACCATCCAGGAGGAACACTGTTCCTACAAACTTGTAACACAACCATCCAAGAAGACACTGTCTCTACAACTGTAACACACACATTCCATGGAGACACTGTTCCTTTCTAAGTAACACTCACCATCCAGGAGTCACTCTGTTCTACAACGTAACACACACACCATCCAGGAGGACATGCTTCCTGAAACAGTAACCACACACCATCCAGGAGACACTGTTCCTGCAAATCGTAACACACACCATTAAGGAGACATGTTCCTACACAGTATCAACATCAGGAACACTGTTCCTACAAAGTAACACACACCATCCGGAGGGACACTGTTCTTACAACGTAAAACACACCATCAGGGGACACTGTTCGTACAACGTAACACACCATCCAGGAGGACACTGATTCCTACTCTGTACAACACACCTTCCAGGAGACACTGTTCTTACAACAGTAACACACCATCCAGGAGACACTGTTCGTAAAACAGTTACACACACCATCCAGGAGACACTGTTCCTTCAACAGTAACACACACCATCCAGGAGACACTGTTCCTACAACAGTAGCACAAGCCATCCAGGAGACACTGTTCTTACAACAGTAACACACACCATCCAGGAGACACTGTTCCTACAACAGTAACACACACCATCCAGGAGATACTGTTCCAACAACTGTAACACAAACCGTCCAGGAGACACTCATCCTACAACAGTAACACATACCATCCTGGAGTCATGTTCCAACAACAGTAACACACACCATCCAGGAGACACTGTCTCTACAACAATAACACACACCATCCAGGAGACACTGTTCCTTCAACAGTAACACACACCATCCAGGAGACACAGTTCCTTCTACAGTACTGACTTCCTTCCAGGAGACACTGTTCCTACAACAGTTATCACACACCATCAGGAGACACTGCTCTACAACGTAACACTCATATCCAGGAGACACTGTTCATACAACAGTAAAACCACACCATTAAGGAGACACTGTTCCTACACAGCAACAACCATCCAGGAGACACTGTTCTACAACAGTAAACACACACATCTCGGAGACACTTGTTCTTGATACAGAGTATCATACAATCATGAGACACTGTTCGTACTTCAGTTAACACACATCCAGGAGACACTTGTTCCTACATCAGTAAACCACACCATCCAGGAAGACACTGTTCCAACCAACAGTTACACCTAACCATCCAGGAGACACTGATCCTACAACAGTAACACACACCATCCTGGAGACACTGTTCCAACAACATTAACACACACAACCAGGAGACACTGATCCTACAACAGTAATACACACCATCCAGGAGACACTGTTCCTACAAGTTGAAACAAATCCATACTGGGAGTCGCTGTCTCTAAACAGTAACACAACACCATCCGGGAGAACTGTTCAACCAACAGTACACAAACCATCCAGGAGACACTGATACTACAAACAGTGACACACACCTTCTTGAGGCACTGTTCCAAACAACAGCAACACACACATCAGGAGACACTGTTCCTACAACAGTAATACACACCCATCCAGGAGAAATTGTATTCCTACATTTGTAAACACACATCGGAGAAACTGTCTTAAAAACGATAACACAGACACTATCAGGAGACACTGGTCTTCAACGGAATCACTCACCATCCAGAGATCACTGTTCTTACAACAGTAAAACAACACATCCAGGGACATCGGGAATCCTACAACATTACACACACACCATCAGGAGACACTGTTCCTACACAGAAACACACACCTTTAATGAGACACTGTTCCTACAAACAGTTAAAACACCCATTAAGGAGAACACTGTTCCTACAACAGTAACTACTCACCATGTAAGGAGACATCTGTTCCTACAACAGTAACACACCATCCAGGAGACACTGTTCCTACAACAGTAACACACACCATCCTGGAGACACTGTTCTTACAACAGTAACACACCATCCAGGAGACACTGTTCGTACAACAGTAACACACCATCCAGGAGACACTGTTTCATCGTACTAAATTTTCATTTTTTAATTCTTTTTTTCTAGTTTCCTTTTTTTTTTTTATCAGTACACACACCATCCAGGAGACACTGTTCTTTCAACAGTAACACACCATCCAGGAGACACTGTTCGTAAAACAGTAACACACACCATCCAGGAGACACTGTTCCTTCAACAGTAACACACACCATCCAGGAGACACTGTTCCTACAACAGTAGCACAAGCCATCCAGGAGACACTGCTTCTTTAAAATCTCAGTAACCACACTCATCCAGGAGACACAGTCTACAACAGTAACACACACATCAGGAGTTACTGTGCCAACAACTGTAACACAATTCCATCTCAGGAGAATCTGATCCTACAACAGTAACACACACCATCCTGGAGACACTGCTTCAACAATCTAGTAACACACACCATCAGGAGAACACTGTTCCTAAAACAGTAATTACACACCATACCAGGAGACACTGTTCCTCAATGTAACACACACCATCCAGGAGACACTGTCTCTACAACAGTAACACACACCATCCAGGAGACACTGTTCCTTCAACAGTAACACACACCATCCAGGAGACTCTGCGTTTTAAACTGTAACACACCATCCTGGATGGAGGACCTGTTTCCACAACTGTACACAACATCCGGAGGACACTGTTCGTAAAACAGTAACACACACCATCCAAGAGACACTGTTCCTTCAACAGTAACACACACCATCCAGGAGACACTGTTCCTACAACAGTAGCCAAGCCCATCCAGGAGAAACTGTTCCTACAACAGTCTAACACACCACATCAGAGACACTGATCTACAACGAACAACACACCATCCTGAGGAGACCACTGATCCTACAACAGGAACACACACCATCCAAGGAGACACTGTTCCTACACAAGACACTCACCAGCCCAATAGCACTGTTCTATACAACAGTAACAAAACGATCAGGAGAAAGACACTGATCTCTACAAGAGTTAACACTACACCATCCGGGAGACACTTGTTCCAATCAACAGTAACAAACACCATTCCAGGGAGACACTTGATCCTACAACAGTAATGACACTTACCAACCAGGAGATCACTTTTCCTACTCAAGTTGTTAAGGACACACCATCCTTGGAGACGCTGTCTCTGCAACAGTTAATACACACCATCAGGAGACACTGTTCCAACAACAGTAACACAAACCATCCAGGATACACTGATCCTACAACAGTAACACACACCATCCTTGAGACACTGTTTCCATACAACAGCAAACACACACCATCCAGGAGACCGACTGTTCTACTTCTGTTATGTTACAACACCATCCAGAGGAGACATTGTTCCTACAACTTGTAACACACACCATCTGGAGGACACTGTCTCTACTACAGTAACACACACTATACCAAGGAGACAGACTGGTCCTCTTCATACAATACACTCACAATCCAGGAGACACTGTGTACTTACAAACAGTAAACACCCCAGTCCAGGGAGACACTGTTCCTACAACAGTAAACGCCTAGCCCACACCATCCAAGGAGGACACTCTTCCTTGCTGTTACTAGGTGAACACAACACAATTAATTGAGACACTGTTCCTACAACAGTTAACACAACCATCCAGGAGGAAGGTTCCTTCACAGTAACACACACCATCCAGGATGACACGTTCGTACAACAGTTCACTCCAGATCCAGGAGACACTGTTTCCTGACATCGCAGTAACACTCACATTCCAGGAGACAATGTTCTATACACAGTTAACCACACCATCCTAGGATGACTGTTCGGTCAAGACAGTAACAAGCACACACTCCAGGAGACATGTTTTGCCTTTCAGAGCGCTCAGTAACACACACCATCCCAGGAGACCACAGTTCCTACACAGTAAGCACAAAGCCATCCAGGAGACACTGTTCTTACGACAGTAATCACCCCATCCAGGAGGGACATAGATCCTACAACAGTAACCACACACACCTTCCGAGGACGGAATAACTGTTTCCTACGTCAGTAACACGCACCATGCAGGAGACACAGTTCTACTAACAGTAACACACTCCTCTTCCAGGAGACAATGTTCAACAACTGTAACACAATCATCCAGGAGACACTGATCATACACAGAAACACACACCATCATGGAGACCACTGTTCAACACAGTAACAACACCCAATCCAGAAGAACACTGTTTCCTACAACAGTAATACACCACCATTCGGGAGACACTGTTCTGACAACTGTAACAACAACCATCCAATAGACACTGTCTCTAAACTGTAACACACACTATACAGGAGAACACTGTTCCTTCATCTATAATACACACATCCAGGAGACACTGTCCGACAAAAAGTATCACACCATCCAGGAGACACTGGTTCCTACAACAGTAACACGCCACCTTCCAGGAGAATAACTGTTTCAACAACAGTAACACAAACCATCCAGGAGACACTGATCCTACAACAGTAACACACACCATCCTGGAGACACTGTTCCAACAACATTAACACACACCATCCAGGAGACACTGATCCTACAACAGTAATACACACCACCCAGGAGACACAGTTCCTACAACTTGTAACACACACCATCCTGGAGACGCTGTCTCTACAAAAGTAACACACACCATCCAGGAGACACTGTTCCAACAACAGTAACACAAACCATCCAGGAGATACTGATCCTACAACAGTAACAGACACCATCCTGGAGACACTGTTCCAACAATAGTAACACACACCATCCAGGAGACACTGATCCTACAACAGTATATACACACCATCAGGAGACACTGTTCCTACAACTTTGTACACACACACCATCCTGAAGACACTGTCTCTACAACAGTAACACACACCATCCAGGAGACACTGTTCCAACAACAGTAACACAAACCATCCAGGAGACACTGATCCTACAACAGTTACACACACCATCCTGGAGACACTGTTCCAACAACAGTAACACACCCATCCAGGAGACACTGTTCCTACAACAGTAATGCACACCATCCAGGAGACACTGTTCCTACAACTTGTAACACACACCATCCAGGAGACACTGTCTCTACAACAATAACACACACCATCCAGGAGACACTGTTCCTTCAACAGTAACAACACCATCAGGAGACATGTTCTTCAAAAGTAACACTCCCCTTCCAGGAGACACTGTTCCTACAAACAGTATCAACACCATCCAGGGGAGGACACTGAGCCTACAACTCATAGTAACACACACCATCCAGGAGACACTGTTCCACAACAGTAAACACCACACCATTAATTAAGGTGAACTGTTCTACAACAGTAACACACCATCCAGGAGACACTGTTCTTACAACAGTATCACACCATCCAGGAGACACTGTTCGTACAACAGTAACACACCATCCAGGAGACACTGTTCCTACATCAGTAACACACCATCCAGGAGACACTGTTCTTACAACAGTAACACACCATCCAGGAGACACTCTTCGTAAAACAGTAACACACACCATCCAGGAGACACTGTTCCTTCAGCAGTAACACACACCATCCAGGAGACACTGTTCCTACAACAGTAGCACAAGCCATCCAGGAGACACTGTTCTTACGTCAGTAGTAACCCCCCCCCCCCCACCCCCCCCCCACACACCATCCAGGAGACACTGATCCTACAACAGTAACACACACTCCATCCAGGAGACACTGTTCCTACATCAGTAACACACACCATGCAGGAGACACAGTTCCTACAACAGTAACACACACCATCCAGGAGACACTGTTCCAACAACTGTAACACAAACCATCCAGGAGACACTGATCATACAACAGTAACACACACCCATCTCTGGAACACTGTTCCAACAACGTAAACAACTCCCTCCAGAAGACACTGTTCCTACTACAGTAATATACACACCATACAGAGACACTGTTCCTACACTGTAACACACACCATCAAGAGACACTGTCTTACAACAGTATACACCCCACTATCCAGGAGGACATGTTCCTTCAACAATAACACACACCATCCCAGGAGACACTGTTTTCCGACAAAAGTTTACACACCATCCAGGAGACACTGTTACCTACAAACAGTATACACACACCATCCTGGAGTCATGTTCCAAAACAGTTAACACCACACCATCCAGGAGACACTGTTCCTACAACAGTAATACACACCATCCAGGAGACACTGTTCCTTCAACTTGTAACACACACCATCCAGGAGACACTGTCTCTACAACAGTAACACACACCATCCAGGAGACACTGTTCCAACAACAGTAACACAAATACATCCAGGAGGAAACTATCATTTCAACAGTAACACACTCCATCCTGGAGACACTGTTCCAACAACAGTAACACACACCATCCATGAGACACTGTTCCTACAACAGTAATACACACCATCCAGGAGACACTGTTCCTACAACTTGTAACACACACCATCCAGAAGACACTGTCTCTACAACAGTAACACACACCATCCAGGAGACACTGTTCCTTCAACAGTAACACTCACCATCCAGGAGACACTGTTCCTACAACAGTAACAACACACCATCCAGGAGACACTGATCCTAAAATAGTAACACACACCATCCAGGAGCACTGGTCCTGCAAGTAACACACACAATTACTTTTAGGAGACACTGTTCCTACAACAGTAACACACCATCCAGGAGACACTGTTCCTACAACAGTAACACACACCATCCTGGAGACACTGTTCTTACAACAGTAACACACCATCCAGGAGACACTGTTCGTACAACAGTAACACACCATCCAGGAGGACCACTGTTCCTCATCAGTAACACACACCATCCAGGAGACCTGTCTTGAACATTAACACACCATCCTGGGACACTGTTCGTAAAACAGTTACACACACCATCCAGGAGACACTGTTCCTTCAACAGTAACACACACCATCCAGGAGACACTGTTTCAACAGTAGCACATATTCCAGGAGACACATTTCTCAACAGTAACACACACATCCAGGCGACACTGTTCCTACAACGTAACAAACCATCAGGAGATACGGTTCCAACAAACTGTAACACAAAACCGTCCAGGAGACACTCATCCTACAACAGTTAACACACACCTCCTGGAGACCTATGTTCAACAACAGTACACACACCATCCAGGAGACACTGTCTCTACAACAATAACACCACACACCAGGAGACACTGTTCTTCAAACAGTATAACACACACCATCAGAGGACACAGTTCCTTCGACAGTAACACTCACCTTCCAGGAGACATGTTCCTACAACAGTATACAACACCATCAGGAGACATGCCCTACAACAAGTAACACACATATCCTAGGAGACCTGTTCCTCCCACAGCACACCAAACACACCAATAAAAGGGACACTGATCCTTAACAAAACCCGCCTACACCACCCATCCAGGGAGCACACATCGTTCCTACAACAGTAACACACACCACTCTCGGAGACACTGTTCTTACCCACAGTAATCACCACCCAATCAGGCAGAACTGTTAGATACCACAGTAACACCACCCCCATCCAGGAGAAATCCCCCCCCACGTTCCTACATCGTAACACACCATCCAGGAGACACTGTTCTTACAACAGTAACACACCATCCAGGAGACACTGTTCGTAAAACAGTAACACACACCATCCAGGAGACACTGTTCCTTCAACAGTAACACACACCATCCAGGAGACACTGTTCCTACAACAGTAGCAAAAAAAGCCAGATATAGAGAGAGACCACTGTTATCCTTACGACAGTAACACACACCATCCAGGAGACACTGATCCTACAACAGTAACACACACACCATCCAGGAGACACTGTTCCTACATCAGTAACACACACCATGCAGGAGACACAGTTCCTACAACAGTAACACACACCATCCAGGAGACACTGTTCCAACAACTGTAACACAAACCATCCAGGAGACACTGATCATACAACAGAAACACACACCATCCTGGAGACACTGTTCCAACAACAGTAACACACACCATCCAGGAGACACTGTTCCTACAGCAGTAATACACACCATCCAGGAGACACTGTTCCTACAACTTTAACACACACCATCCAAGAGACACTGTCTCTACAACAGTAACACCACCACTATCCAGGGAGGACACGGTTCCTTCAACAATAACACAATCCCATCCAGGAAGACCACTGTTCGACAAACGTATCAGTCCATCCAGGATGGACACCTGTTCCTGACAACAGATAGTACACACACCATCCTGGAGACACTTGTTCCAACAACAGTAAACACCACACCATCAAGGAGACACTGTTCCTACAACAGTAACAGCACCATCCTAGGAGAGCACTTGAGAGCCCCCCCTCTTTCCCTCCCCCCGCTTTTATGCACCACCATCCAGGAGGACCACTGTTCCTTCTAGCACTCAGTAACACACACCACCAGGGACACTGTCCTACAAACAGTTAGCACAAGCACATCTCAGGAGGACACTGTTGTTACACTCATGTAACACACACCATACTAGGGAGGAGACACTGTTCCTACAACAGTAACACACACCATCCAGGAGATACTGTTCCAACAACTGTAACACAAACCGTCCAGGAGACACTGATACTACAACAGTAATCCACTCTCATCCTGGAGACACTGTTCCAACAACAGTAACACACACCATCCATGAGACACTGTTCCTACAACAGTAATACACACCATCCAGGAGACACTGTTCCTACAACTTGTAACACACACCATCCAGAAGACACTGTCTCTACAACAGTAACACACACCATCCAGGAGACACTGTTCTTCATACAGTAACACTCACCATCCAGGTGAACCCGTTCCTACACAACAGTACACTACACACCATCCAGGAGACTCTGATCCTATAATACAGTAACACACACATCAGGTGCATGTTCATTGCAACTAGAAACACACACCATTTAAGAGGAAGACATGTTCACTACAACAGTAAACACACCCATTCACAGGAGACACTGTTACCTACAACAGTAACAACACCATCTGGAGGACACTGTTCTTTACACAGTAACACACCATCAGGAGTACCCACTGTTCGTACAAACAGTAAACACACCATCCAGGAGACATGTTCTACATCAGTAACACATACATCCAGGAGACACTGTTCTTACAAACAGTAACACACCATCCAGGAGACATTCTTCGTATAACAGTTAACACACCCATCCAGGAGACACTCTTCTACTTGTAATCACTACTCTCCATCCAGGAGGACACTGTTCCTCAACGCTCAGTATAGCACAAGCATCCAGGAGTACACTGTTCTTACAAACAGTAACACACACCATCCAGGAGACACTGTTCCACAACAGTAACACACACATCCAGGAGATATTGTTCCAACCATACTGTATACTACAGAAAACCGTTCCAGTGAGACACTATCTACAACAGTAAACAACACACCCATCTCTGGAGACCATGTTACTAACAAGTCAGTAACTCTATCCATACAAGGAGACACTGGCTCTACAACAATACACACACCATCCAGGAGTACACTGTTCCTTCAACAGTAACACACCACCATCAGGAGACCACTGTTCCTTTCAATCAGTATTCATCACTTCCGGTGACTTCTGTGCCTACAACCAGTAACACACACCATCCAGGGAGAACGGCTTGCTCCCGAACACAGTAACACACCACCTCAGGAGACATGTACTATCAACAGTAACACACACCATGTAAGAAGACACTGTGCCTACAACAGTGAACATCACCGATCCAGGAGACACTGTTCGCTCTACAACAGTAAAACACACAGCCATTCCTGGGAGACACTAGTTCTTACAACAGTATCACACCATCCAGGAGACACTGTTCGTACAACAGTAACACACCATCCAGGAGACACTGTTCCTACATCAGTAACACACCATCCAGGAGACACTGTTCTTACAACAGTAACACACCATCCAGGAGACACTGTCGTCAAACAGTTAACACACCTCTCACATCCAGGAGGACAACTGTTCATACATCAGTAAAAACACCTCCAGGAGCACTGTGTTCTTACAAAAGTAACACACCATCCAGGGAGACATTTGTTCGTATAGACAGTAACATCACACCATCCAGGAGACACTGTTCCTTCAACAGTAACACACACCATCCAGGAGACACTGTTCCTACAACAGTAGCACAAGCCATCCAGGAGACACTGTTCTTACGACAGTAACACACACATTCCAGGAGACACTGATCCTTACAACAGTTAACACACACCACCATCCAGGGAGACCACTCGTTCTACAACAGTAACACACACCATTAAGGAGACACTGTTCCTACAACAGTAGCACACCATCCAGGAGACACTGTTCCTACAACAGGAACACACACACATTAAGAGACACCTGTTCCTACAACAGTAGCACACCTCCGAGACACTGTTCCTAACAACAGGACACCAACCATCCTAGGAGACACTGTTTCTTACAACAGTAACACAACCATCCAGAACACTGTTCGTACAACAGTGAACTCACCATCCAGGAGACACTGTACCTACAATATTACATAAACGCCCTGTACTGGTTTTCCTGTCATTTTCCATTGCTGTCGAAATGCTTCTATGTCATATTCGGTCGTTCCTTACGGGTTTCCCTGTCACACTGCATCGCCGTCGACGGGTTTCCCTGTCATTTTTTATCGCTGTCGATTGGTTTTGCTTTCTATCTCCCTGGACGGATTTCCATGTCATACTCCATCGTCCTGTATGGGTTTCTCTCTTATGTTTCATCACCATGGACTGCTTTCACTGTCGTATTCCATCTCCCTGGAGAGATTTCACTGTCATATTCCATCGTCCTGGACGAGTTTCCAGGTCATATTCCATCTCTCTGGTCGGGTTTCACTGTCATTTTTCATCTCCCTAGATGGATTTCTTTATCATTTTCCATCGCCCTGTCCGGTTTACTCAGTCATATTCCATCTACCTGCACTGGTTTCTCTGTCATATTCCATCTACTTGGACAGTTTTCCTTATCATAATATTTCGCCCTGCAAGACTTTTCCATCCTATTTCCATAAGATGAAAAGACTCCACCCTATACGAACTCATTATTCTTTGTCATTTCTTTCTCGCAGTGCAGCTTTCCTCACTCATTTTTTCCATCTCGCCTTTGCCTTGGAATTCCTGCCGTATCCAACAACCGTACGGGTCTCCCTCCATATCCCAACAACCTGGACGGGGTTCCCCTCCATATCCCGCTACAACCTTGACGGGATTTTCCCTGCCATATTCACAACAAACCTGTAAGGGTTTTTTCCCAGCCATACCCCATCAACCTGACGGGTTTCCCTCCTGAGATAATTGGAGAATGATGTGATCATCTCTTTTTCGGCTAATCATAACGTGTCTTATCCACATCCCTGGATTAATCTTTAAGCAATATAAGCAGGTGTTTAGGGCACCAAGTGAAGGGGGAAACCACAGAATACCAGTACCACAGCTGTAGTCAACGAATTAAAGGACACGCAGATACATAGAAAGGGCCCTAAGACCATAGTTTTAAGAGGGAAGGATTTTTTTTTTCCTATTTGTGCTTCATATTATTACAAGCAATCAATTTGCTTTAGGCACTAGGAGAGACGCCGCTAAGAAATGTTCTTCACATGTTGTTGAACGGAAGGGTTCATTAATTAACTAGTGGTAAATATTATATAATTATTCATAACGAAAGAAGTACTACTAGCCCATCGGAAGGCTCAGAACTAACATTCTAACGTCGCAGCAATGTTTTAGGTTTGTGGCGAAGTTTAAAAAAAATAAATTTACAGAAGAACTGCACTTACGGGAACCTGTCCTTGGTAGCGTGAAGGAACCTGTTATTATTACAAAGTTAACATGGTCTGGGCTTGTCCAGGAACAAATGACAGATCGGGTTCACTACAAATTTTTTTTTTTTTTTTTTAATGGCTGCTCGTAAGTCAGTTTCATCAAAAAGTATCAGGGCACATTTCGAAAAATATGGAAATTGCCTAGAAAAAAAAAAAAATTTCCTGTCCAAAATTTAGTTGGTCGAAGTACTGTTGTCTGCTGTCATGTGGCAGTAATTATTTCCATTACAATGTATTATGCTCTATACTACTTTTTTCAGCTTCATTCAGCCGGTGAAATTTCGTAGTAGTTTTCTCTGGAAATGAAAGTGTGTTACCAAAAGCCGTCTGTGACACCAGATGATATGCACATGTTGTGTCAACAACAGGAATAGAGGCACATGTTGTGTCAACAACAGATTGAGAGGCACTGTTTGTTGCAACACCGAATTAGAGGCAAATGCTGTAGCCAACACTATTATGAGAGGCACATGCTGTAGCAGTACACTAGATGATAGTCACTATGCTTAGCAACCACTAAAGATAGAGGCACAGCTGTAAGCAACACTAGATGAGAGGACACATAGTTCTGTAGCCAACAACAATATGAGAGGCACATGCTGTAGCAACACTAGATGAGAATAGGCACATGCTGTAGCAACCTTCACTAGATGAGAGGCACATGCTGTAGCAACACTAGATGAGAGGCACATGCTGTAGCAACACTAGATGAGAAGCACATGCTGTAGCAACACTAGATGAGAGGCACATGCTGTAGCATCATTGAGTAAGGCCCATGCTGTAGCAACACTAGATGAGAGGCACATGCTGTAGCAACACTAGATGAGAGGCACATGCTGTAGCAACACTAGATGAGAGGCACATGCTGTAGCAACACTAGATGAGAGGCACATGCTGTAGCAACACTAGATGAGAAGCGACAATGCGTAGCAACACTATAAGAAGGGCACATTCAGTATCAACACTAAGATGAGAGGCACATGCTGTAGCAACACTAGAAGATGAGAGGCACATGCAGTAGCAACACTAGAAGAAGGCACAGATGCTGGAGCAACACTAGATGAGAGGCACATGCTGTAGCAACACTAGATGAGAGGCACATGCTGTAGCAACACTAGATGAGAGGCACATGCTGAAGCAACACTAGATGAGAGGCACATGCTGTAGCAACACTAGATGAGAGGCACATGCTGTAGCAACACTAGATGAGAGGCAACATGCCAGTAGCAACATTAATGAGAGGCACATGCTGTAGTCAACACCTAGATGAACCATGCTGTAGCAACACTAGATGAGAGGCACATGCTGTAGCAACACTAGATGAGAGGCACATGCTGTAGCAACACTAGATGAGAGGCACATGCTGTAGCAACACTAGATGAGAGGCACATGCTGTAGCAACACTAGATGAGAGGCACATGCTGTAGCAACACTAGATGAGAGGCACATGCTGTAGCAACACTAGATGAGAGGCACATGCTGTAGCAACACTAGATGAGAGGCACATGCTGTAAGCAACATAATGAAGATGGCATCATGCGGTACAACACCTAGATGATAGGCACATGCTGTAGCAACACTAGATGAGAGGCACATGCTGTAGCAACACTAGATGATAGGCACATGCTGTAGCAACACTAGATGAGAGGCACATGCTGTAGCAACACTAGATGAAAGACAAACATGCTGTATCAACACTAGAAAAGCACATGCTGTCAACACTAGATGAGAAGGCACATGCTGTAGCAACACTAGCTGAGAGGCACATGCTGTAGTCCAACACTAGATGAATAGGCACATTGCTGTATCAACACTAGAAGAAGCACATTCTGTAGCAACACGTAGATTGCGAGGCACATGCAGTAAAGCAACAGCAACAATTTAGAAAATATTCTATAAGAATTGTGAACCAATTAGAACGACTGGCTGAAGACGCGGTCACAAAAGGGAGAAGAGAAGCAACAGTTTTGGCAAATAATTTCCAACAATTAGAATTTGTTTGTATGTAAATTATTTGTATTGAAATTTTTGTAAAAATTTCCAGAGAAATTCAAGTTCTGCAAAACGAAGATGTAACTTAAAAACATGTGCAGATCTATATGGGTTATATTAGCCTGACAAATAATATCAAACCTTAAGATATATTTTGAAAGATCTGAAGCACTTGTAAATGACATACAGCAGATGATGATCACAGTGAAACTACTCAACAGACGAAACCCGTATCAGAAAGAAGGAAACCCAATGACGGAGATGCTGTGACATGAAATGCAGATAAATTTTCATATCACCAACTTTCATACAATTGTTGACAAAATGAGAAACTCAGACGAGGATAAGAGGAGACGCGTACAAAGAAATAACAGATTTTCTTTCCTAAGATATATTATCAATAATGTATCTTCATCTAGTAAGAACAAAATTTACTTCTGAGTTCTCAAAACCAAATGAGGTTTACCCAGAGGTGATGGAAACTAAACTTTATACTGAGTTTCATCAGTTTCACTCATATATGCGTCATTATTTCAGAATTCAGCAAAATATATTAAAACCAGATTGCATACATATCAACTTTTATCAAATAAATTTCAGAGGACAAACTTGAGTGTGATTCCAAATATAAACATTGTCATTGGTAAATTTTTTTAACTTAAAGGTCACAAATGCACACAATCCCTCTTTGGATTTCTCACCTCAACATATTTAAAAATTCCAACCAGAACGACCCAACGCAAGACAGCTGATGACTTGTCTCGCCCAAACAGGCTGATGACTGTTCGCCAAGACAGGCTGGATGACTTTCTCCGCCAAGACAGGCTGGATGACTTAGATTTCGCCAGACAGGCTGGCAGACTTGTACCCCCGCCAAGACAGGCGGATGACTTGTCACGCCAAGACCGGCTGGATGACTTTTCTCGCCAAGGCAGGCAGTGATGACTTGTCACGCCCAAGACAGGCTGGAGTGACTTGATTTCGCAAAGACAGTGATGGATGACTTGTCCTCTTCATCGCAAACAGGCTGATGACTTGTCTCTCCAAGCCAGGCTGGATGCTTGTTTCGCAAATACAGGCCTGGATGACTTGTCTCGCCAAGACACGGCTGGAATACTTGTCTCTCCAAGACAGGCTGGATGACTTGTCACCTCCAAGACAGGCTGGAAGACTTGTCTCTACAAGACAGGCTGGATGACTTGTCTCTCCAAGACAGGCTGGATGACTTATCTCGCCAAGACAGGCTGGATGATTTATCTCTCCAAGACAGGCTGGATGACTTATCTCGCCAAGACAGGCTGGATGACTTATCTTGCCAAGACAGGCTGGATGACTTATCCTCGCCAAGACAGCTGGATGACTTATCTCGCCAAGACAGTGCTGAGACTGTCACTCCAAGACAGGCTGGATGACTTGTCTCTATCTCCAAGACAGGCTGGATGACTTGTCTCTCCAAGACAGGCTGGATGACTTGTCTCTCCAAGACAGGCTGGATGACTTGTCTCTCCAAGACAGGCTGGATGACTTATCTCGCCAAGACAGGCGATGACTATCTCCCAAGACAGGCTGGTGACTATCTCGCCAAGACAGGCTTTATACTTATCTTGCCAAGACAGGCTGGATGACTTATCTCGCCAAGACAGGCTGGATGACTTATCTCGCCAAGACAGGCTGGATGACTTATCTCGCCAAGACAGGCTGGATGACTATATCTCGCCAAGACAAGGCTGGATGACTTTTCTCGCCAAGACGGGCTGGATGACTATCACGCCAGACAGGCTGGATGACTTATCTCGCCAAGACATGCTGGATGTCTATCTCCTCCAAGACCGGCTGGAAGACTTATCTCGCAATACAGGCTGGATGAACTTTTCTCGCCAAGACAGGCTGGATGACTTGTCTCGTCAAGAACAGGGCTGGATGAACTTTTCTCGCCAAGACAGGCAGGAACTTGTCTTCGCCAAGACAGGCTGGAAGAACTTGTCTCTCCAAAGAACAGGCTGATGACTAATCTCGCCAGGACAGCTTATGACTTTTGTCTCGCCAAGACAGGCTGGATTGACTTGTCATGCTCACAAGACAGGCTGGATTACTTAGTCTCGCCAAGACAGGCTGGATTACTTGTCTCGCCAAGACAGGCTGAAGAACTTGTCTCTCCAAGACAGGCTTATGTACTATGTGCTCGCCAGACAGGTTGGATGACTTGTCTCGCCAGACAAGGCTGGATGACTTGTCTCGCCAAGGCAGGCTGGATGACTTGTTTCGCCAAGACAGGCTGATGTGACTTATCCGCCAAGACATGCTTATGATCAGTTGTTATTTTCGCCAAGACAGGCCGGATAACTTGTTTTCGCGCCAAGACCAGGCTGGAAGACTTATCTCGCCAAGGACAGCTGGATGACATGTCCTCACCAATGACAGGCTGAATGACTTAGTCTCTTCCAATACATGCTGGATGACATGTCTTGCCAAGACAGGCTGGATGACTTGTTTTCGCAAGACAGGCTGGATACATTGTCTCGCCAAGACAGGCTTGTATGCCTGTCCTCTTCCAAGAAAGCTGGATGACTTTGTCTCCCCAAGACAGGCTGGATGACTTGTCTCGCCAAGAAGGCTGATGGACTTGTCTCGCACAGACGAGCTGGATGCTTGTCACGCCAAGACAGGCTGGATGACTTGTCTCGCCAAGACAGGCTGGATTGACTTTGTGTTCGCCAAGAAGGCTGGATTACTTGTCCTCGCTGCCAAGACAGGCTATGACTTGTTTGCCAAGACAGGGCCCTGATGACTTTTCACCCAAGACCAAGGCTGGATGACATGTCGCTCTCCAAGACAGGCTGTATGACCTTGTCTCCGCCAAGAACAGGCTGGATGACTTGTTTCGCCAAGACAGGCTGGATGACTTGTCTCGCCAAGACAGGCTGAATGACTTGTCTCGCCAAGACAGGCTGGATGACATGTCCCTCGCCAAGACAGGCTGGATGACTTGTCCTCGCCAAGAACCGGCTGATGACATGTCTCGCCAAGACAGGCTGGATGACTTGTCTCGCCAAGACAGGCTGGATGACTTGTCTCGCCAAGACAGGCTGGATGACTTGTCTCGCCAAGACAAGCTGGATGACAAGACAGGCTGGATGACAAGACAGGCTGGATGACTTGTCTCGCCAAGACAGGCTGGATGACTTGTTCCACGCCAAATACAGTTCTGGATGACTGTTCGCCAAGACAGGCTGGATGAATGTCTCGCCCAAGACAGGCTGGATGACTTGTTTCGCAAGACAGGCTGTATGACTGTCTCGCCAAGAACAGCTGAATGATCTTTTCCTCGCCCAGACAGGCTGGAATGACTTTTTCCCTGCCAAACAGGCTGGAAGACTTGTCCTCGTGCCAAGACCAGGCTGGATGACTTGTCTCGCCAGACAGGCTGGATTCTTGTCTCCGCCAGACAAGGCGGATGACTTGTCTCGGCCAAGACAGGCTGGATGACTTGTCTCGCCCAAGACAAGTCTGGATGACAAACAGGCTGGAAGACAAGACAGTCTGGATTACTTGTCCTCGCCCAAGACAGACTGGTATGACTTGTCACGTCGCCAAGACAGCTGATGACTTGTCCTCGCCAAGACAGGCTGATGACTTGTCCTCGCCAATACAGGACTGGATGACTTGTTCTCTCGCCAAGACAGGCTGGATGACTAGGCCTCGCCAAGACAGGGCTGGATGACTTTTTTATTTTTTTTGTTCCCCGCCACCCCCTCCGCCAAGACATGCTGGATGACTTAGTCTCGTGCCAATGACAAGCTGGATGACAAGACAGGCTGGGATGACAAGACAGGCTGGATGACTTGTCTCGCCAAAGACAGACTGGTTACTTGTCTCCGCCAAGACAGCTGGATGACTTGGCCTCGCCAAGACAGCCTGATGACTTGTCTCGGCGCCAAGACAGGCTGGATGACAAGACAGGCTAGATGATCTGTGGTCTCGCCAATACAGGCTGGATGACTTTTCGCCAAACAGGCTGATGACTTGTCCTCGCCAAGACAGGCTGGATGCCAAACGGCTGGATGCCAAGACAAGGCTGGATGCCAAGACACGGCTGGGATGCCCAAGACAGGCTGGATGCCAAGACAGGCAGCAAATAAAGCTATAAAGTTTACTCCCAAACTTTTGGAGAAATGCCCAGATAATTTTTTCTCATTATTTGATAAAACTGCTAGGTGACAACACTGGCCAGACTGTGAATGGGCAACATTAGCACGAACCCAGTTAATGGGTAATGGGTTACAGTTAGTTCTCTTGATGTACATAAATCATGAGGGTGCAAGTGCCTTAATTTGACTAGTGGATCTTTTCAACATTGTACCTCCTGACCTTTAGACAAAGCTTATGGAAAAGGATTTCAAGGATTTTAATCATGCTTCAGTGTTGGGTGATAGATTTTTTGGTCAGCCAAAAATCTGAAAATATTAACCACCCATATCCTTGCAAATATGGTAAATTTTCAACAGCAACCAGTACAAGAAATTCAAAGTTCTGAGCCAATTGTTTCCATACTCATGATAACAAGAGTTTTCAGCCTACTTACCAACCAGAATCCGGTGGAATGTGAATTCCTGTTTCCCTAAAAATGAGGAGTAAAATTCCCCTTTCGTATTTTCGACTGCTGTATCTAATTGCATACCGGATCATCTTAGGTCTCACTCACTACATGCATACAGGTAGCTGAGTAAGACCTTCAATAATTGTATAAATATCGGTCATCAAACTGTTGGTTGCCTTTAAAGGAGTGAAGTCACAACGTGATTATGTCGCACTACCAGGATGATTAAGTAGTGAGTGGTGTATTTTTTATTTTTTTGGTAATTTTTAAGCCCAAAGTCCTTTTTTGGAAACAATTTTTTTTTTGTACTTTTAAATTGACCTTAGCTCTGGGAAAGGCCCTGGTGTTTATGTGGGGACTGTATAAACTGTGGTGAGAGCAGAGTTAATAGATTTTAACCTGCAGTTTGGACTGGCAGAAAAGGAGGTAGGGGGGGGGAAGGGGTCGTACTCTGTGAATAAGTGAATTTAGCTTTGGTTATTTTGGTAATATGTGAAATGTATTGAAGTAAGGTTTTGTGTTGTATATATTGTTACCGATGTTATAGTGTATTTATCTAAAGGTGAGTTTATCTGCTCTTCCTCATAATCAAACTTAAAGAACTGACCACATGTTTCACATTTTGTGCAGAAGTTTAAGAAGTATGTGGGGGCGTAAGATGGCTTATTTTTTAACTACTTTATATATACCCCTAGACAAGGTATTTTTACCCCCCCCCCCCTTCCCCCTGTTAATTTCGTAACTCCTCCTAATTCATTTTTCGCCCAACTTTTCTCTCGTTAGAGAATTTAAAACCCCTTTCAATTTCCGCGCAATGTCATTAGAGTAAATTATGAGAAGGGGCCCAGAACTGGTTCTGGTGGAATACCACTTGTAATTGGTCCCTAATTTAATCTCACCCAATTTATGCAAACTTTCTGCTTCCTGTTAGTCAGCCATGCCACGTTTCATGAGAAAATTGTTCCTTCAGTAAACATGCCCTGCCGACTTTCTTTTAATATTCATCAGTATGAACTCTATCACAAATCCTAGTGAAACTAAATAAAAGCATTTTATTCTTTTAGTTCCCAGTTCATTACCTAAAAATATATTCTGAGAAAGTTTTTTTGTGATTCGGTCCGAGATTCGTTTAATGAAATAATGCTTATCGAGGTAGCTTTCTTATTAAGTAAATAAGGAACGTCCATTGGTAGTTATGACTTTTTATTGTGAAGACGTTTCGTCCAGTAGGGTAGTATCATCAATTTAAGTCATATTCCTCAGAAGAAAAAAGAAGAAGAAGTAAAGTGGAGGAGAGAGAGAGGACGCTCCCCTACCGAAAAGCGAAGAATCACTGAGCTTCCTCAAGAATGCCTAGATTATCATGAAAACACGGAAGGAAGTGCTAACCATGAAGTGGAAATAATGCGCTTAAGTTAAAGGACTCATACAGGATCCATGAGAGTCCAAGAGGATTTAAAAGCGATTAGCGAAATTGAAAGAAATTCGAAATATTTCTTTTCATATGCCGAATACACGGCAAAAACCACATCAAATATAGGGCCCCTGCTCAGAGAAGATGAATCCTACACAGATGACAACAAAGAAATGAGTGAGATACTCAAATATCAATATGACTCAGTGTTCAGCAAGCCATTAATCAGTCTAAAGATAGACAATCCAAATAACTTTTCTCATGAATGAGTCTAAAACCGTGTCAATGTATGCTAAATTTCTGACATAAACCCTAACTCCACTAGACTTCGAGAGAGCCACTGATAACATGCCCATGCACTCAGCCCCAGGCCCAGACTCGAGGAATCCTGTGTTCATTAATAACTGCAACAAACCCCTTTCACTGGCCCTAAATATGCTATGGAGGAGCATGGCAACAGGTGTTAATTCCCACAGTAACTGAAAACAACGGATAGAGCCCCACTCCATAAAGATGGAAGCACGGCAATAATAGAATAAAATAGGGGGATACTTACTACGGGTACATGTACAAGGTTACAGACTTAGCTGACACAATGACATACTATTATATATGAAAGAGTCGCTTGTTTGTGCAGACTATTCGGGAAAATGTAGGTCATTTTGCCCCTGGATGCGACCCACACCAGTCAATTAACACACATGTACCCATTTTCCTTATAAGTGAAAGGGGAATAGGCCAAAACAGTGCAAGGAAACACGTCCAATGTTTCCACCCTTTCGCAGGGAATCGAACCCGGACCCTCACCGTGTGAAACGAGAGCTTTTGCCACGAGGCCACGGGGCATCGTAAGCTAGGTACTACAGAGCAATACCTTTAACGTCCCACATCATAAAAATCTTTGAAAGAGTTCTAAGAAGCAGGAATGCAAACTACTTGGAATCTCTACAATTGCACAGTCCAGGGCAACATGGGTTCAGAGCAGGTCTCTCCTGCCTCTCGCAACTACTGGACCACTATGATATGGTCTTGCATGCACTGGAAATCAAACAGAATGCAGATGTAGCATACACAGATTTTGCAAAAGCTTTTGATAAGTGCGACCATGGTGTAATAGCGCACAAAATGCATGCTAAAGGGATAACTGGCAAAGTAGGCAGATGGATCTTCAACTTTCTAAGCAATCGAACACAAAGAGAAGTGGTAAACAGAGTTAAATTGAAAGCCGCCATAGTGAAGAGCTCTATTCCGCAACGCGAAGTACTCGCCCCTATTCTGTTCCTCATCCTCACATCAGACATAGACAAAGATGTAAACCATAGCACCCTATCATCGTTTGCAGATGATTTAGGATCCTCATGAGAGTGTCATCCATTGAGGACACGGCAAATCTCCAAGAAGATATAAACCAAGTTTTCCAATGGGCAATGGAAAACAATATGATGTTCAAAGGAGACAAATTTCATCTACTCCGTTATGGAAAACTGGAGGAAATAATAATTAGGATGAGTAATACTACCAGTTGTAGCAAATGTATTGAAGTTGGATGAGGTTTTATTTAGAAATGGATACATTTAATGATGTAGTTAGTTTGACAAAACTCATACACTAAAAAAACAACAACTGTTGTGTGTTAGTTGTTCAGTGTATGAAGAGAAATAGTTAAAGCAGAGCAGCGTGATTGTTCAATATTCATGTGAGGAATGTTGTCCTTCCATTATATAGTTAATAAGTTGACAGGTAAGTTAAAAAAAAAAAAAGCTCATCTACTAGAGCGAAAATTAAACTTGTCCTTGTATAAAGATTTTCTCCTTAATAAAATTTCTTTCCCCGTGGTAAGTGTTTGTTTGAAGTTATCGTGGTATTGTACTTTTTATGGAGCAATACAGTTTATCCTGAATAACTAAACAAACATTTTCAGATATAATCTGTTAAACCTAACTAAATGTAACACGAAATAACATTGAGAAAATATAGGATTAATATTCCCGTGAAATAACTGATGTACAACAATCAGAAATTATGAGCGAATGTGAGACCACGGTTGTTTAGTGCTGCAACATTTCATTACCCACTGAATATTAATTGATGAACGTGTCTACTGCAAGCTGGGTTAGATTCCACTCACCGGCACCGTCAGCTTGTCTCGTCATGGCGAGGAACAGATCAAAGGAAAGTTTTGCATAGTTGGCAACATAAGTTAGTACCTTATTTAGAGACATTTTTAGCTTGGAGATCAAGCTCTTGGAAGTGTCAAAATTACTGAGGAGAGGAGTATGTTAAACACATTGAGGGTGTAGTATTTCACATGTCCAAAGTGGTCATATTTTACTAGGATATTAAATAATTTGCTCTTTCTGTGAATGAAATGCCGATATATTTTATAATGTAATAAATATCTCACTCAAGTTGCCGATCTGTAAGAGAAACTTGGTACGAACGTATAGATCAACACATATATTACCTACATTTTAACAGAAAGTCTTAGGAAATGATTATTCTTCTTCCGGCATCATTCATGGACTTTGGTGATTCAGAGAAGTGGAGTTGATGAGGCCTGGAATTTCGTCTTGGTGGGCAGGTCAAGGAGCTGGTGACTCCAGGGACCATTGAGCCACGCGCATGATCTGGGCTGCTAGTTCAGTCATCATACACTTGTCATTGGTGAAACCATGGTGGGCAGTTGATGGAGTCCAAGTGACGCCATATATATATAATTATTATATTATTATATTACTTATATATATATATATTTTATATATATAATATATATATATAAGAAGCATTTCCACTATAGCCAAAATACAGCAAATGATCTGAAGTTGGGTTTTAGTTTACTGTAAATACATTTTCATATTGGGTGTCAATTATGACGGCGGTTCTTCACCCATAGAAAATTAATAAAGCACCACCATAAAACGGTAACATTTCAACATTTAACATTTTTTTTAAATTAATGATACAAGAATTTCGATGAAAGGAACATTAATCATGAATGACACTGTGTGAATGTTGGATAATTTCTGACAAAAATTATTAGGAAAATAATTGGCAAGTGTCCATCGAGGAGATATACATAGATGGTTTTTGATAAGTCAATGACGTTTATAATTTTTACACACCACTATTCTGGCCAAAAAAATAAGGAAAACACTTTAGTGAAAGATTTAAAAATCTTTTTATTAAATGTGTTGTAATTATATTAACAGGTAGCATAAATAAAAAATAAATGGAATTAGAGAGGCTGTATAGATATGTGTATTATTATTATTGATGCACTAAAAAAATAACACTTGCTTACTGCTTACATGTTACTACAAAACTCTTACAGATCAGTAGCATTTTGATCATCATTCACGACCATCACAATCTCTCTCACATCTCTAAAACAAACAAAAACCTACCTCTCTCACTACTCTAACAACGAATACTCTCACCTCTCTAAATAGAAAGAAAAATTTCTCTCCACTCCCTATCCTCATAACACAAAACAGCAACTCTCTTACCACTCTGGACAATAGGCCAACAGAACCATCACAATCAACCATTTTAAGAGAGAAACCTTCCTCATCACCCATTCACAACAGCAGAACCAAACTCTCACTACTCTGCACATCAGAAGAATCCCTTTCACACTTATCACGCCTGCAGGACCTTTCTCGTACCAAGATACTAGTTTGGAGCTTTCTCCACCACTAATAATCCAGCAAGGACTTCTTTTTCTCACACTAAGATTATAAGATCTGATCTTTCTCAAATAAAACCCCAGAGGATCTCTCTCTCAACCTTAATAATATCACCTGGAATCTTTCTCAACACTTTTTTAAAACACAAGCAGTATCTTTCTCCACTAAAACATCACAAGCAGATATCTTTCTCACAACTAAAAACACCACCACAAAATTAATAACTAAACATTCTGGAAACTAAAGCAAGCCACCATTTTCATGATCACTACAGACACATCAGGAGAATCTTTCTCACCATTAAAACTCCAGGCAGGATTTTTTAAACAACTAAGACACCGCAGAAACATTTTCAAATCTCTAAAAAAAACAGCAGGATATCTCTCACTACTCAACACACCACCCAGGACCATTATACCAACCAAAACACCACCTGACCATTATACCAACCAACACACCACCCAGGAATCACATGTATAACAAACCAACACACCACCAGGACCATTCAGACGTATCCAAACACCAACACCAGGACTTTTCTTGCCATCAGCACCACGCAGTAAGACTCACTGACGCTCAGGATATTTGAGATCCTGTTCCTGCGTGAAGACTGTGGTCCAACACCAGCCTCTTCAAGCACGACCTACCATGACGGAACTGTGCATTCTGATAAATCAGGACTGATTTGAAAACATAACAAACATTTAATGGTAGACGATAATAAATTACAGAGCAAGGTGTGTCCACGGATTTTCTCTCCATGGCCCGTGGCCTTGGTTGGCCAAGCTCTCGTTCAACATGCTGAGGAATCGGGTTCTATTCCCGGCAAGGGCGGACGGAATTTATGGGCGTGTTTCCTCACACCTGTTCTGTCACATGTTAACCCATCATTTAAATGGGTACCTGGGTGTCAGTCGATAGTTGGTAGCATTGACTTAATTTGCCGAAATGCTCTGCATAAACAGAGGGCTTTCCTTTATTAGTAGTGTGGTACGTGTCAGATAGGTATGTATACCTTGTACATGTACTTGCAGAGATTAAGTTATTGTTATTTTATTATTGCCACTGATACTTCTTTAGTGTTATGACGCACATCGTTCAGAGCTGCGAACTCTGTTCTTAGTGTTTATGAAATTCTTTATCAGTAATAGACTCCCTTGGTCTAGTATTAATGGAATGATTCGGTCAGTTGTCTAAAACAATTTCCTAATCCAGTGTCACGATTACCTCAACAGATGATTAAGTACCATATGCTACGTCTATTGAATCATTTTTTTGCAAACGTTTCTCGTTCTAGATGACTTCATCTAGTAACCAAGACAGAGACATAAATGGAAGATCGGAAGATGTTGCAATCAGTCCACTCAACCTAGTAGCGGACTTGTCTTCCTGTATAATATTGTGCGAGGCTGAGGGTCTGATTACTCGGTCTTCTACAGTAGGCCGTTTACTGTCATGTATTTTTTTGTTAAGGATGTTTGTTGGTGACCTTGTCACAAAAACAGAGAGACCCAGACGTTGCATGTGTCTAATTATAAATCACAAAAAATCATTATAATAAGAATGCAAATTTATCAACTGAACGGGTGGGGGCGCTGACCCCCCGAAATACCCCCTCTCTGTCTGTCCCCCCATATATCTCTCTTGTAATCAAGTGGTCGTAAGGTTGATTTCCCCTTAACATCTACTCCGGATTAGTCGTGATGAAAAACCTTTGCATATCTCTAGATTCCTGAATGCTGTTCAGGTGTGGGGTAACAACTGGTGCTGCGTACTCCAGTATGGGTATGTGTAAACGGTTTGATACATTGTTTTAAAATGATTCCTTAAATAGAGCAGGAAACGCTCTTCTAGGTTTTGCCTGGCACCTTTATGTTGCAGTTGTGTGTGTGTGTGTGTGTGTGTGTGTGTGTGTGTGTGTTTGTTGTGTGTGTGTGTGTGTGGGGGCGGTGTGCGTGTGCGTGTGCGTGTTTAATCCCAAGTGGAATAAACTTAGAAAAATGAGTTCCTTAATTTGACCTCAATCTGAGGTATCTTTAGCAGATTATCTGCTTTTCACTAACCAAATGATATCACCAATTTTTGATCACTTAGAATCAATTTTACAAATAGATGGATATATTTAGTGTTCATGATTCTTTAAATTCATGATAATCAACTTATTATTAACATTAATAAAAAATTATTCTTACGATGACTGAGAATATTTCGTCTTAATTAAATTGCTTGTAGACTTAATTTTCTATAAGTGAGTTAGTCATGTACACTGAATTATAACAGAGATAAACATTAGAATAATCAATCAGAGAGACAGTAAATAATGAAAGGTAAATGTTACAGGAATGCAATATGAAGCCTGAGTAACCCACTATAATAAACATGAATGTAGATTAGCATGTTTTTGGATCAACTTGTAATGGAAAAGAATGACTGTGTTGATAGTGGGCAGACTTCTGGCAGTGTGGCAGACAACACAGATGATGATCAATGTAAACTTTTGTGGCCAGCTTCTTTTCTGTCAGTATCTTCAACACTATGTGCTATAATTGTACCACTTCATTGAGAAAATTGAAAGAGACAGTATAAATAACTGTGGTGACAATGTGAAGATTTCATTATTAATATTAGCAAATTTCCTAAAATTTGACTAGTTCCCAAGGCGTTTTGTCTTAATACCATATTGCTTCTGCGTACGTCCACAGGTTGGTATGGAGAGTGTACAATAAAATAGCCACTTAAGTGGCAAATTCTCAAGTGTACTTTACCTGTGAGTGAGGTATTCGGGACGGAGCCGGTGGAGATTGCTGCAGGAAGGCTCCTGGAACCTTAGAGAGCGGTGAAGACTATACTGCTGGTGGACACGTTAACTGCTGGAGGAAGCCTCAATTTGTTATATTATATTAGCAGTGGCCACCTTATTGCGCAGGCTACCTACGCAGAAGATAACGCTGCTTCGCTGACCATCACCAGAGTGTTGTGCTCTTAATTATTTTGTCCACAAATTATCTGTAAATTCTTTTTAAACGTCTGTCTAATTAACCAGCCAGGAAAAGCATGCTAAATGATCTCGAGGAGACAAAAACACTGTAGTGTCCATGAATTCAGACAGTAATATTAATGTTCTGATTGAATCATTTGAGCGAGCGAAAAGAAAATAAGGAAATCCTAAAAATTCTTTTTTTTTTTTTTTTTTATTTCTGGCAGGTCGAAGGATTAATTTTGGATCAATAAAAATAAATAAATTCACAGTAAAAGACATTGACACCAACGTAATTATATCAACTAAACTTGTGAGTCATGTACAACCAAAGCTGCGTCTTTAATACAACCAAACTGGCGTCATATTTCCAGCAAACCTTCGTCATATATCCATCATAATGAGTCATATACAATCAACCTGGTCTTATCAATCAAACCCTGAGACATGTACAACCCCAAACTGGCGTCTGAATTATTCGAAACTGATCCTATGGAGCTAATAATTTGTCTAATTGGCATTACCTGGTTTGTGTTTTTTTAGTCCCATTCTATCATTGTAATGTAAGATGGATTAGTTGAAACTAAATTGTTTAATTAATTCTTCTTTGCCTTTCAGTTAGTGAAGTTTTTATTGTTGTTATTGGAAATTGCTCGATTAACGGTTTCTAAAGGGTTTCTGTTCTAAAGCTTAGAATAGGTTTTTCAGTTCATCTAAGAGATTATTCATTTATTCTTGGTATTATAACTCTATGATTAAGACAAAACTTTCCCAATATGACCTCCAAAGATTCTTTAAGTCATGTAGATACACTTAATAATAATAAAAAATTGCTCCTTACAAAAGCTGATTAAATTAAATCTGCATTGTAATATGAAAAGAAATGATTACAGAAAAAATGAATAACTCTTAGTGATACTGAAACCTATTCTAACACTTAGAAAGAATCCCTTAGAAACACGTTTTAACAGTCAATTTCAAATAAAACAATAAAAACTTCTACTGAAAGGCAAAGATTGAATTAATCTAAACAGTTTACTTCCACTAATCCGTCTTTACCTTACATGTATGGACTTATAAAAAAACACCAATCCAGGTAATCCTATCAGAACCAATTATTAGTACATAGGATCAGTTTCGTATAAATTGCAAATGGCTTGTAAAATTTTGAGCCCTGTTGTTGGTAAATTTTCTAACTTTTAATTGTTAAAAACATCTTAGATTTAGTGATAATTAAGCTCCTTTGACTGACTTAAATGATTTTAACATGGTTAGTTTCTGATGTTACCTTCTTGTTTACGAAAGTTACTGTTGATGATTTATTAAGTTTTCTTATCTGAAGAACTCGTTAATTATGATTTACCGATTACCAGTTCCTATCATCATTAAACTTAATTAAACTTTGCATTGTGATGCAAAATTTGTATTTAAAGATAGAGTTTTACAATCTGAAATTTGGTATGGCAATGGGAATTCCTCTTTCACCTGTTCATAGTAATTATTCATTGGAATTTTTTGAAACAAGATTGCTTAAACACAATCCTCCCTAATAGAGCAAAATGGTTCATGCATATGTTGATGATATTTTATGTCTTATGCCATGAATGTTGTATACACCATTTCCTTGGCAGAAATTAATAAATAGGCTTTAGGCACTATTCTATATACTTTACTGTTGAGTTTGAGAAAAATAACTCATTGCATTTTCTAGATGTTTTAATTATTAAGAGTAATATTGAATTCAAATTGAAAATTTACAGGAAAACTACAAATAACTGTTCCTATGTACACTATTATTCTTCCCTCAGATAGAGTTAAACTGTCTGTTTTTCTCTTCAATGTTTTTGATGAGCTTTATGTATTTGTAGTCAGTAGTTCATAGATGAAGAAATTATCAAAATAATTTATGAATAGCCATTGATCTGAAATACCGAGAAATGTTAATGATAAATCATTTAAAATTGCTAGAAATACTTTTTACAAACCCAAAAAGGGACACCATCTTATTCAACTAAATATAAGTTGGTCTCTGAAGACTTACTAATATTAAAGTTGCATTTAATAATCTTGATAATGAAAAAAAAATTGATAAAAGAATTCCCACAACAAAATGATGAAGGATGTGTCTATAAGATCCTTGTAAAATTTGCGTTAATGTCTCTACGGTCAAACTGGTATAAAAAGTTCGAACTTAGATTAAAACATACATAAATAATAGCATTAGAAAATGGACATGATATCCAATGATTCATATTTATTCAGGTGAGTGATTTTTACCATCCAATTGATTTTCAAAAGGATCGAGAAAGTTTAATCAAGCAAGTCCATGGTTGACAGAAATATATTGAAATACTTGTTCCATAAAAACGCTGTTTTGAAAAATAATCATGAATATTTCTTTGGTTTATATAAATTAGATCCTTCTTTAAATTAATACATTTTGTTAGGTTTAATACATTGGACAAATAATAATCCTTATTTCTTGGGTAGAATATTTTTGTTTGTGGGATGTCGTGAGGACCTGTTAGTTGGACCAGCGGACCTAGTGCGTGTTCCTCTTTTCTTTTGAGTCAGATTGTCGCGCGTCAGGTGTTTCTTTTTTGTGGGGGTTGACTGTGAGGTTGTAGTCTAAGCCCTTTATTTGCTTCCTTTTGAAGTTTTACTTTCATAGTTCCTTGACATGTGAGTAGTCATGAATGCAGCTTGGAATTTCACTACTTTTGCTCAGTGGTTGTTTTGCATATATATTATATATAATATATATATTTCATATATATATATATATATATATTATATATTATATGATAAGAAGAAGAGAAAATTGTTTCAAAGTTGGGAAGTACTGGAATGTGCGTGGATGTTGTGCATGCATATGATAGGTAAAGAGATGATTGTGGATGTTATGAATGAGAAGAAACTGGATGTCCTGGCTTTAAGTGAAAACAAGCTGAAAGGGGGTGGAGAGTTTCACATGGAGAGGAAATAAATGGGATTAGGTCAGGGTTTCAAATAGAGTTAGAGCTAAAGATGGTGTAAGCAATAATGATGAAGGATAAGTTATGGCAGGAAACGAGGGACTCCACAAATGCATAATTCAAGGAATTATATGGAGTAAAATAAAGATGGTTGTGATAAAAGTGGGTTATAGTAAAGCGTGTATGCCTGGAGAAGAGTGAAGTGTAGCGGAAGGAGAGAGAGATTCTGGGGAAATGTTGAGTGAATGCAGTGGGAGTTCTTGAATTTCAAGTGTGAGAGTAATGGTGGTTGGGGATTTCCAATGCTAACCATAGTGGGTTTTAAAAAATGTTATGGAGTGGTAAGTAGTAGGTAAATTTGGGGGTGCCTGGGGAGTTAAATGTAAATGGGGTGGCCTTTAATTGAGCTATGTTTAGGAAGAAATTTGGTATTAAGTAATACATATTTCTTTCGAAAAGAGGATAAATAAATATTACAAGGTATGATGTAGCAGTAATGAAAGTAGTTTGTTAGATTATGTATTAGGTGGATAAAAGGTTTGATGGGGTAGGCTCCGGTTGTACTCATGTTTATAGAGAGGCAACTGATTATAGCAGATCTTTATTTAGTTGTTGTACAAGTTAGAGTAAGGAGGTAGAATGGTGAGGAGGAAAAGAGGAAGGTCGGCAACAACTAGTAAGAGGGAGGTGAAAGTGTTTTATAAACTAAGGAGGAGGGGAAACGTTCGGGCGAGATAAAAGCGACCTCATTGGCAGAAAGGTGGGCTAAGTGCAAAGATGTTAGTGGGGGGGGGGGTTTGAAGAGGGTGGGATGTTTTAATAATGCTGTATTAGAAATGTGGGGCTGCTGCAAAAGTTTGTGGTTATAGGAGGGTGGGGGGCAGGAGGAATAGGGGTGATTGGTGGATTGTTGAAGTACAAGGGTTTGATAAAAGAGGAAAGGTAGCTTATGAGAGATTTTTTACAATGCTGAAGTGTTATAAGAGAGCAGAGTTATTGGTGAGTAAAAGAGGTGAAGAGACGTGGTGAGAGAGTTGCAAAAAGGAGAGCAGATGAAAGTTGGGAGAGGGAACTGCTCAAGAAATTTTAATGGAAATAAGAAAAAAATTTTGGAGCAGTGAGTTAACAAGTTAAGATAAGCCTAGGGAAAGTATGGATTTGTCCGTTAAAAACAGTGTCTAGGGGAGTTAGTAGATGGGGAGGAGGGGGGAATTAGGTAGATGGCGAAAGAATATTTGAGGAACTTTTTAATGTTGAGGACAGAAAGGGAGGCGGTAATTTCATGCATGGCAGGGGAAGGTATACCATCTTTTAGGAGTGAAGAAGAGGCAGAATGTTAAGTGTGGTGGAGGTACGTTGGGGAAGGGGGCTTTACGTAGAATGAAAGGGGGTAAAGCAGCTGGAACTGATGAGTTCATGTCAGAAATGTTAAAAGAAGGGGGGGATATAGTGTTGGTGTGGTTGGTACTTTTGTTTAATAAATGTATGAAAGAGGGGGAAGGTACATTAGGATAGCAGAGAGCCTGTATAGTCCCGTTATTATTAAGGGAAAGGGGACAAAAGGTGATTTTTGTAAAATTATAGAGGAATCGTTTTTTCTGAGTATACCAGAAAAAGTATACGGTTTAGAGTTATAATTGAAAGAATCTTGTGGTAAGACAGAATGTGAATGCGGATGAGCAAGGAGTTTCAGAGTGGGTAGGGGATGTGTAGATCAAGTTTTTACATTGAAAGGCAATATATGTGAACAGTATTTAGATAAAGGTAGGGAAGTTTTTTATGCATTTATGGATTTAGAAAAGCATATGATAGAGTGGATAGAGGAGCAATGTGTCAGATGTTGCAAGTTTTGGTATAGGTGGTAAGTTACTAAATGCTGGTAAAGAGTTTTTATTGAGGATAGTGAGGCTCAGGTTAGGGTGTGTAGAAGAGAGGGAAGACTTCTTCGGTAAATTTTAGGTCTTTGATAGGGATGTGTAATGTCACATGGGTGTTTAATTATTGTTAGAAGGGGTTGTAAAAAGAAGTACTATTGCTTGGGTGTGCGGGAGAGGAGTGGGATTAAATTATGGGGAATCAAATTCAAAATGGAATTGACACAGTTACTTTTTGCTGATGATACTGTGCTTATGGGAGATTCTAAAGAAAAAATTGCCAAAGGTGTAGTGGATGAGTTTGAGAATGTGTGCTAAGTTAGAATGTTGAAAAGTGAAATAGAAAAAGTGAAGGTGTGAGGTATCAAATGATTTTGATAAGAAAAATTTGGATATCAAATTGGGGAGGCAGAGTATGGAAGAAGTGACATGTTTTCAGATTACTTGGGAGCTTGACGTTGTCGGCGGATGGATTTATGAAGGATAAAGGTTAATCATTGAATTGATGAGGGAAAAAGGTGTGTGGTGCGTCGTGAGGTATATGTGGAGTCAAAAAAACGTTATCTACTGAGGCAAAGAAGTGAATGTAATGAAGTATAGTAGTACCAACACTCTTATAGGATGTGTAGCTTGGGTGGTAAATGCTGCAGCGTGGAGACGGTTGGGAAGGGCAGTGGAGATGAGGGTCCAATGTATAAGGGAATGTAGTGGTGTAAATATTTGCAGAAATATTCGGATGTGTGGAATTAGGAGAAGGTGTGGAGTTTGGAGTGAATAAAAGCATTAGTCAGAGGGCAGAAGAGGGGTTTTTTGAGTGGCTTTGGTCATTTTAGAGAGGAAATGGATCAAAAGTATGAATGACATGGAAAGCTTAAATCTATAGGGGAAGGAAAGATGGGTAGGGTTCGTCCTCCGAAAGGGTTGGTAATTAGAGGGGGTAAAGAGGTTATGTGGGCGAGGGCTTGGACTTCCAGCAAGCGTGCATGAGCGTATTTAGATAGGACGTGAATGGAGACGAAAATGTTTATTGGGACCTGACGATCTGTTGGAGGTGTGAGCAGGTAGTTTTAGTGAAGGTTTTCAGGGAACACCGGTTATTTTCTTATAGTCGGACTGAGTCCTGGTATGGGAAGTAACATGCTGCGCTTTAAAGGAGGGGGGTTTGGGATATTGGCGTTTGGAGGGATTATGTTGGTGTATCTTTATTCGTATATGCTTCTTAACTGTTGTATTCTGAGCACTCTGCAAAGCTCGTGATTATGTGTGAGTGTGGTGGGAATGTGTTTGAATGATGATGAAAGTATTTTCTTTTTGGGGATGTTCTTTCTTTTTTTGGTCACCTGCCCCTCGGTGGGAGACGAACAACTTATATATTTTATATATATATATTTATATATCTATATTTATATTTATATTATTTATCATATATATGTAGTGCCGAATATGTAAAACTGGTCAATTAGCAAGAATCATTTTAAAATTAAGTCCTTTCTGAAATTTTCTCTTTACGTTTAAATTATATTTTTTTCATTTAATGTTAATGATAAAAATTTTTAACTTTGCACCAATAGTATCTTAGAAAACATACTAACCTAATTCTATAACAAGATTATTATTATTATTATAATCAAGGGGGAAGCGCTAAACCCATAGGATTATACAGCGCCCGGGGGGGGATGTGGAAGGCATTCAGGCTTAATTCGGGGAACTGGAGCAAAGATCCAATTCCCTGAATCATGAGCCCCTCACCAACATCAAGGAAACCTTCATGAGGGCGATTATAACAAGATACAACTCATTTTAGCCTAATCCAAACCTTATATATTTTAGATTTGTTTACAATAATTTAATACTAAACAAACACAGTGAAATATATTTTTTTCGTTAGATTCGGAATGATTTTGGCGAAATTATTGCATACACAAATTTTCACTCTGTCCTATATGCATGTGAACGTTGCATATTTAGCCAAGACCGCCATCTGTTCCTGGCTTTTCGGCACCGATATATTACATATACATTCATGCAAAAAACAACCACTGTGAAAGGATAGTGAAAATTCCAAGCGTTTTCAGTTGACTCATCCACAACATATCAAGAAATATATATATAACCAACAATCGCAGACAGGCGATCTTACCTATGCAAGACAAGAAGCACACAGCGTGCGTGGAAAATCTTAAGCTCATGTACTTTCGCACTTCTCAAGTGCGTCATCTGGAGCTATGCAAGGTTGCAAGGCTGCAACTGAAGAGTAGTGAGGGGAAGTTTTTCCTCTGAATAGCACAGAGTGGGCCTGTCGCCTCCTCCCTGACTCTCTTAGTCTGATGGATCGTGGTCTGCGTAACCCACCACATGCCGCCATCCACCTCATTATGGGCAAGAGGGTTTCGACAGGTAAATATGAAATTACCGGTTTGAAGTCAGTCTTGGTTTTTTCAACCATTAGAAACAGGTCCTGTGACTTGAGAAATTACGTGTCTCAGGGGCTTATTATATTTATGGATTGCTAATTATTCTGTGTTACCTATTTAAATTAATATAAAGAAGGACAATAAATGTGCTCTTTGCCCGTTTAAAAACGTCCTGTTCCCGAATGTATCAAAGGTACTGAGACGTATCCTTTATATTATCTACTATTCTTCTCAAGTTACACTTGATTATGACTACTTTATTATGTTCTTGACTTAACCCATTCAAATAATATTTCTATGATCTAGATTTTTATTCTAATGTAATCTAACCCACGACCTACGTAATCAGGTTATTCTTGTCAATGTATGGTGCTAATCACAGTAAACGTGTTATCATAACCATACATCAAATGGCGAAGCATGTGTTTTGGTTGCTAGACAAAATGGTCGAAGCGTCACCATTTCCATCATGAGACCACCTGACCATAGGAGAAATCATGTGATTTGGTCGCATTGTTGTTGAAGGTTGTGTACAATAGATCTTACTAAGTAATTACGAAGCATTGTGTAACCCATATTATGAGTTGTATTACTGTTTTCCTTCATGTTTAACAGAGGGAAGATTCATTTATGTTTCTTTCATGTCAGATCTGTTTGGTTCTATAATCTGTGGGGCAGCATCCCACCCCGGGGGGTGGATTGCATGCACTAACGTGGTTTAAAGATAGAGTTCGACTCCTGCCCTGTCCTGACTGATGTATTTAGGCTGGGCACTTCTTGTTTCAGAAATTTACCTGTTCTGACCAGATATACAGAGAGGGACACTGAGTACATGTGACCTTGTGAACCCCACGACCTTTGTTGGACGATGTTTTTATTCAGCCTTTGTTTCATTGTCCCCGTTTATATTTATATACATATATATATATATATATATATATATATATATATATATATATATATATATATATATGTATTTATATTTTTTATTTATATAAGGAGGGGAGATAATGTTTTGCAGTTTAAAAAACTGTAGTGTAAAGCACCCTTCTGGAAGACAGTGAGGAGTGAATGATGGTGACAAGTTTTTCTTTTTCGGGGCCACCCAGCCTGGTGGAATATATTATATATTCTAATCACCATGGGAGAGTAGAATGATTGCTCTAGGCCTTTCGAGTTACATTCAACACATCATCAGGAGCTTGCATATTGCAGAAAAGAGCGAGGATGTCCATAGAAAGTACGTTCCCAAAGGACGTTCTTAACTGGAGTGAGTGAGTGAGAGGAGTGACGAGAGAGAGAGAGTGAGAGGAGAGCAAAAAATGAGTTCCCCAAGCTGGGCACACCAGAGACAACTAGCCAGTAAGGATGGAATAATTTTATCATTCGAAAAATCTCACATGCATTGATGTTGCAACAGCGTAAATGAAATAACGTGGCAATAATAAAAAAATCGGGCCTCTCCCCTCGACTGTGGTATCAGTAAATTTACAATACATAAATTTATTGCCCAGTTGATTTACATGTAACTGAATTTATGGCGGTTGTCATCCCACCGACAGCTTTGCCCATTTAAAAGTTATGAGAAAACGGAAACATTTTAAAGGGAAGACTTCCAAAAGTTAGCGCGCTCATCAACATAAACTCATTTAAAGAGGGAGGCAACAGGTATTAGGAAAAAAAAAAAGATTGCCAGAGTAATTCATACCATGTAATTCTTGGCAAACTTGGTTCACCCTTCAGAAACTGAAATATAAACATTACA
Source organism: Cherax quadricarinatus (assembly GCF_026875155.1). Lineage (NCBI taxonomy): Eukaryota > Metazoa > Arthropoda > Malacostraca > Decapoda > Parastacidae > Cherax > Cherax quadricarinatus. Next base: position 8,307,297 of record NC_069498.1, read on the forward strand.
TGCTGTATTATGTTAACCTTCTTTTGACAACTTTTAGCCCACAACAGTGGGCTTTTTTCATGTCACAAAACAGATCTAAATGGGGTTGAAAGGTACGAAAAGTATTTGGAGTCAGGTTCAGAATGCTAGTCGGGTAAGGTGGAGAATGGCTGGCATCTGATGATCTACCGAGTGGGGTTATAAAGATTCTAAAATATTGGGTTGCTTGGAAGGGAGGAGGCGGGGGGTTGGATAAGTTTGTGAGCTGACCTTCTGCAGCTGTCTCCACCATCCTATGTTCTTATGTGGGATAGCGATTGAAGAAGTTTCTTCGCAAGTGGTTCAGCTATGTTATAGAAGCCGTTGTCCTGGTTGAAGTTTTTGGATACAGAGATGAGTGATGATTCCAGGATTTTTCGGTATTGAGTGTTGTCTTCTCTGGCGATAAGTCTTGAGTTTCTGTAGTTTATTAAATGGTTGTGTGAATTACCGTGTTGTACACAGGCATTCCTTGTATCGTCAGACCTGCTTGCGTATTGGTGTTCTGAAATACGTGTTTCGAGGTCTCTTGATGTTTCGCCCACATATAATTTGCTGCAGCCATTACAAGGGATTATGTATACCCCTGCAAAGGATGGAAGCTTGTCCTGTCTATTACTGGTAATGTCCTTGATGGTCGTAGTTGTGGAGGTAGATACTTGGAATGAGGTATTGGAAAAGATGTTGGAAACGTGTTTGGCAATGGAGTTGGTGGGGAGGACTATGTATCTCTTCTCGGCAGTGTCTTCTCTGGGTGTGTTGAAGATGTTTAATGCCCGTCGTCTGCAGTCTCTGATGAAGTGACGAGGATAGTGAAGTTTAGAAAATACTTGTTCAGTTATAGAGCATTCTTCCTCCAGGAACTCATTGCTGCAGATTCTGAGTGCGCGCAGGAAGAAGCCTATAATTACACCACGTTTAGTTTTGGTGTCGTGGTGAGAGTAGAAGTGGAGAAGATCGTTTTGGTTGGTGGGTTTTCGATAGACTTTAAAGAGCAAAACAATGAAAGTAACAGCAAAATTAGGTAATGAAAGACTGGATATCAGATAGGGAGCATGGAAGAAGTGAATGTGTTCACATATCTGGCAGTGGACTTGTCGCCAGAAGGGTCCATGAAAGACAAGATGAACCATTAGAAATGAGAAGGAGAAAAAGTTGGCGACAAAGAATGTTATACATGGAGGCAAAAATGGAAATGTATCAAAGTATAGTGGTATCAACACTTACATTGGTGTGAAGTATGGGCTGTAAATGTTGCAGCAAGGATAATGGTGGAGCAGTGGAGATGTCGTGCCTGAGGGCAATGTGCAGTGTGAATATTATGGAGAGACTTGATAGTTTGGAGATTAAGAGGCGTGTTGGGTTACTAAAAATATTATCCAGAGGGTTGGAGGAGGTACTTAGGTGGTTTGAGCATTTAGAGAGGATAGAGTTAAATAGGATAACTTGAAGACTGTATAAATCTGTTAGAGGATGGTCGGACTTGAGTTCAGGGATGGTGTGGACCTGGAGTCTACCTACCTGGATGGTGTTCCGGGGATCAAAATCTCCGTGGCCCGGTCCACGACCAGGCCTCGCAGTGGATCAGGGAGTGATCAACCAGGCAGTTACTGCTGGCCGCACGTCCTGCACGTTCGCACGTGCCTGCACTCTGATGGAGGGGATACGAGTTGTAATGTATGCGCGCTTTGGACATGACGGTGATGATGCGAGTGATGGTGAAAGTGTTTCTTCTTTTTTGTCCCATCTTTCCTTGGTAGGATACTGCTGGTGGGTTAAACAAATAAATATACAACGCTAACTTGCCCAACAGGCCAAACTCCCTTAAAATGTATGCTTCACAAGAAAAAAATATATTTTATTCATTGACAATGATATAGAAAGCTTTATTTCCAGACCAAACCTTACTTTAAAACATAAGTTAACGAATTTTTAATTTTTGCTAAATTCTATAAATCAAATGCTTTAGTTTTTTTAATTCTACACAAAATATTTTTTTTAGATTGACTGATCCTCGGAACACCACAATACAGTTGAAGCAGTTAAGTAGCCAGTCAAGAACCACAATGAACGCTGGTGTAGTTACAGCTGGGACAAGGCTGCTTGAATGTTGTTTAGCTGACTGGGTGGTTGGCTACGTGTTGAAGATGGGCCCAGTGTAGGTAGACGTGTCCAGGTGACGTCTCTTTATCGTCGCAAGATAGACGCTGCCCTTTTCTTTATCCCGCATGAGTCGGATGACGCAAGCCGACAATCAAGGCTGAAAATGGAAAAAAAGGAAACAGCTGCACACCACTCGATAAATGACACACGATAGGCGTACAGCCTTTAAAAGGAATGGTGAGGATTATAACTGCGTAAATTCACAACAAGGCAGGAATAAAGTAGAGTCTGAAACTCTAAGCAAGAGTTAAACTTTTACTGAAACCAAATCCCCAAACACATAATAACTGAGACAGGACTGTTAACGATTTACTTAAAGAATCATGGGTGCGCAAGAAGTCAAGTGACTAACCCGTTGGACTCACACTCGTCACCTGTCACGAAGTGGGGGGGGAGAGGTGGTTGGTGAGGAGGGGGAAGGTTAGCGTTTTTAGTTTTTTGTTTTTTTTTTTTATTTTTTTTATTTAGCTTCTGCGTTTTTTTTTTTTTTTTTAGTTTTTTTTTTTATTTTTTTAAAGCGAGTTTTAGCGAGTAGTTTTTCTTAGTTTTTTTTTTTTTTTATTTTTTTTTAGTTTTTTTTTAGTTTTTTTTTTTTTTTTAGCGAGAACTGGCACCCACATTATCCTGTTACAGCATCTGCCCAAACAAACTACAAATACCATTCATTCTACTTCCACACTCCTATCTACTGATTTAACTTTTCACTCACATTCAGAATTTTTGATTTTGTGTCTGTGGTTTTTTTATCAATACAGAATGTGCCGAGAAAAGTTTTTGAAAACTAGAGACTTATTCAACTGTTTAATAATTAATTCTAATTAAATTTAATGTTTCATTAAATAATTGATAGGAGTGTCTTTACCTTAACCTTAACTCTCAAAATACTGTAAACCAGCATTCTATTTTCTTAAGAATATTAAAATTAGATAACTGAAGGATTTTTCTGTATTTGTCTTACATTGATTATACAATATTGTTTAATTTAATCAGCCGTGAGGAATAGTGCAAATATGCTTATAAGTATGTGTACACATGAATGTGTATGTAATTGTTGGTAGCATGCGGTTTGGAGTGAGATGTGTATGTTTGTGTGTGTGTGTGGTGTGTGTGTGTGTGTGTGTGTGTGTGTGTGTGTGTGTGTGTGCTGTGTGTGTTTTGGTGAGAGCTAAGGATGTGTGTGCTGTGTGTCGTGTGTGTGTGCTGTGTGTGTGTGTGTGTGTGTGTGTGTGGTGTGGTGCTGTGTGTGTGGGTTAGTTTCATATAAAGTTACAGAAACGAGTGTATGCTGTAATTTATGTGTTTAATAATATAAAATGTAGCCACGATAATTCCTGGAATATTTTTTTATATTATATTTCATACAAATTACCATAATTGTGTAAGACATGTAAACCAAGATTCACACTTTGACTCAACTCGTCCAGCAAAATTATGATTCACTGAGGTATATGTGACTGATTGTATAATGATTATGAACCACTGCCATCATTAACAATTATGATTCACTTGGTATATGTGACTGTATGGATAATGGTTTAGTGGGACCTGCCATCATAACAATTATGATTCACCTGAGTATATGTGAATGATGTATAAGATTATGGACATGCCATCATAACATTTATGATTCACTTGAGTATGTGTGACTGATGTTTATATTGTTATGGACTGCCATCATAACACAATTATGTTCACTTGCGTATTTGTGACTGATGTATAATGTTAGGGACTTTGCCATCATAACTATTTTGATTCAATTGTGTAATGTGACTGATGTATATGATTATGGACCTGCCATCATAACAATTATGATTCACTTGTGTATATGTGACTGATGTATAATGATTATGGACCTGCCATCATAACATTATGATTCACTTGTGTATATGTGACTGATATTGTATAATGATTATGGAACCTGCCATTCATAACAATACCCTTTCAGTATACTCGGTCACTTTTAAAATATTTTTTTTAATTCTGGATAATATATTAGACAATAACCCCACACATAGGAGCTTACGACAACGTTTCGTCCGACTTGGACCATTTTAAGAGAAGGAAGGGAGGAGATATAAGGCACAGCAGACAGTGACGGGACAAGAGAGGTTGATAGGAAACCCTCAAGAAGAGAGATAGTAGCGGAAAAGGAAGAAGAATGGTGTGGGGGTAGTAGTGAGTTAGTAGTGATAGTAAGTGGTTGTGTGGTAGTAAGTGTTGTAGTAGTAGTGGAGTTAGGGCAAATATAACCCAGGAAGCACTGCAAGGTAATTAATTCATTTATTTGTTCATAAATCTTCTTTTATATGTAAACACAGAAAGTAAAGGCAATTAATTTTGTCAATCAATCACTATCGTCGTTACGAACTGGGTTAATTCATTCACGAAAATTGTCTTTACTCCTGTGTTTACTACAGTCTGAGTTGGCAACCAGACAGACGTCACTTCTGCCCAGCAGAGAGGGTATAGCAACTTTTTTCGCAGCTGTACAGTACTGCTGTTATGTACAGTACTGTAAAGTAAAAGGACACAAGTGCAACTAAAGTGACATTTTATTGTGGCAACGTTTCGCTCTCCAGGAGCTTTATAAAGCCTGGAGAGCGAAACAGTTGCCACAATAAAAATGTCACTTTAGTTGCACTTGTGTCCTTCTTTACTTTACCTATCTTTGGGTAATTCTACCAATCTTTTTTATGTACATTACTGTTTGCTCTGAGACAACGTTATGATGGAACAACAGTAATGGATTGTAAACTCAGAAGTGTCAAACTGATGCAACGTGTTTTCCATGTACAACAACTAATGTTATCGTACTTTCTGAAGTTATTAACTGATGTTACTTTAACAATGCTGATGCATACTTACTTTTCTGAGTTTATCTAATTCAGAAGCAGAAGAAAAAAAAATTTATTTACTTATAAATCACTGCAAGTTAAAAAAAATTACAAACTCTTTCAAATTTTTAGTTGAATGAAAATGAAGACAATATGTTGGAAAAACTTTCATTGGTCATGTCACAATTGTATTAATAACAAAGACAAAATCATAATGATTATGAGTGCTGATTTTTTCCAGGTTAAAGAATACGAAAAAAACTATTTGAAGCATTCATAAATTGCCCTAATTACTTAATAATTGACGAAGGATTAATAATAGTTGTTGTTGGGCGACTGAGAGTGGAACTGGCTGTTCCATTCAAGCTGAAGAACAGCTTCACAACGTTAGTGGTAACTGAACTGGCGTCCATCAAGCTGAAGACGCCTCCTCAACCTGTGAGCTGGAACCTGGACTGAGTGCTGTACCATCTACTGGTTAGTCGGGAAACTGGACTGGTGTCCACTTACAAATGTTAGCTGTGAATCTGAACTCGGTGTCAATCAAGATGAAGAAGCTCCTCAACTGTTAGCTGGAACTGACTGGAGTCCATCAAGCTGAAGACAGCTCCTAACTGTTAGTGGATCTGAACTGGAGTCCATCAATGGATGACAGCTCCTCAACTGTCTGAGCTGGAACTGGATTCTGGTGTCCATCAAACTGTTCGCGGGAACTGGACTGGTGTCCATTCAATCTGTGAGCTGGAACTGGACTGGTGTCCATCAACTGGTAGCGGGATACTGGTCTGGTGTCCAACAAGCTGAAGACGCTCCTAAAAGTGCGCTGGTAATGTGTGTCCATCAAAGTGAAGACAGATTCTAAACTGTTAGCTGGAACTGAACTGGAGTCCATCAAGCTGAAGACAGCTTCCTTAACTGTGAGCTGGAACTGGACTGGTGTCCATCAAGCTGAAGACAGCTTCCTCAACTGTGAGCTGGAACTGGTGTCCATCAAGCTGAAGACAGCTTCTCAACTGTGAGCTGGAACTGGTGTCCATCAAGCTGAAGACAGCGTCCTCAACTGTTAGCTGGAACTGAACTGGAGTCCATCAAGCTGAAGACAGCTCATCAACTGTGTGTGATGCTGGAAATGGTTGTCCATCAAGCTGAAGACAGCTTCCACAATCTGTTAGCTCGGAATGAACTGGAAAGAAAAAGTCCATCAAGCTGAAGGACGCTCCTCAAACTCGTGAGATGGATACTGGTTGGTTGTTTTTTTTCAAAATCAAGCTGAAAGACCAAGCGTCCTCAACTGTTAGCTGGAAATGGTGTCCATCGAGCTGAAGACAGCTTCTCAACTGTTAGATGGAAACTGGTGTCCATCAAGCTGAAGACAGTGTCCTCAACTGTTAGCTGGAACTGAACTGGAGTCCATCAAGCTGAAGACAGCTCCTCAACTGTGAGCTGGAACTGGACTGGTGTCCATCAACTGTTAGCGGGAACTGGACTGGTGTCCATCAAGCTGAAGACAGCTCCTCAACTGTGAGCTGGAACTGGTGTCCATCAAGATGCTGAAGACAGCTTCTACAACTGTTAGCTGGAACTGAACTGGAGTCCATCAAGCTGAAGACAGCGCCCTCAACTGTTAGCTGGAACTGAACTGGAGTCCATCAAAAGATGTGATGACAGCTCATCAAATGTTAGCTGGAATCGGTAACTTGGAGTCCATAAAGCTGTAGACAAGCTCCTCAAACCTGTGAGCTGGATCTGGACTGGTGTCCATCAACTGTTAGCGGGAACTGGACTGGTGTCCATCAAGCTGAAGACAGCTCCTCAACTGTGAGCTGGAACTGGTGTCCATCAAGCTGAAGACAGCTTCTACAACTGTTAGCTGGAACTGAAATGGAGTCCATCAAGCTGAAGACAGCTTCCTTAACTGTGGACTGGACTGGACTCGGTGTTCATCAGCGAAGACGCTTCCTATCTGTGAGCTGGAACTGGTGTCCTCAAGATGAAGACAGCTTCCTCAATGTGAGTGGGAACTGGTGGACCACAAGCTGAAGACAGGCCTTCCGCAACTGGAGATGGCAACTGATACTAGTGTCCATCAAGCTGAAAGGGAAAAAACAGCTTCCTCAACTGTGAGCTGGAAACTGGACTGGTTGTCAATTCAAAGCCTGTAGACAGCTCCTCAACTGTGAGCTGGAACTGAACTGGTGTCCATCAAGCTGAAGACAGCTTCCTCAACTGTGAGCTGGAACTGGACTGGTGTCCATCAACTGTTAGCGGGAACTGGACTGGTGTCCATCAAATCAAACTGAAGACAGCATCCTCAACTGTGAGCTGGAACTGGTGTACACAAGCTGTAAAGACAGCTTCTACAAACTGTTGCTTGGAACATGATACTGGAGTCATCAAGCTGATGAAGCTCCTCATCTGTTAGCTGGAAACTGGTCTGGTGTCCGTAAAACTGTTAGCGGGAACTGTGACTGGTGTCATTCAGCTGAAGGACCAGCTCCTCAACTGTGAGCTGGAACTGTGTGTCCATCAAGATTAAGACACTTCTCCACATGTTTAGCTGGTACTTGAACTGGGAGTCATCAAGATGAAGACAGCTTTCTCAACTGTGAGCTGGAACTGGACTGGTGTCCATCAAGCTGAAGACAGCTTCCACAACTGTTAGCTGGAACTAAACTGGAGTCCATTCAATGATGAAGACAGTTCAACTGTCAGCCGCGAACTGGAACTGGTGTCCATCAAGCTGGAGACAGCTCCTCACTGTAGCTGGACTGGGACTGGTTGCCACATTCAAGTGAAGGACGCTTCCTCTACTGTTAGCTGAAAATGGACTACGGTGTCCAATCAGCTGAAGACAGCTTCCTACAACTGTGAGCTGGAACTGGACTGGTGTCCATCAAGCTGAAGACAGCTCCTCAACTGTGAGCTGGAACTGGTGTCCATCAAGCTGAAGACAGCTTCCTCAACTGTGAGCTGGAACTGGTGTCCATCAAGCTGAAGACAGCTTCGTCAACTCGTCAGCTGAATGGCACTGCTGTGTCCTAAAGCTGAAGACACGCTTTCTTAAAAGTGAGCTGGAATGGTTGTCCATTCAAGCTGAAGCGAAAGATCCTAAACTGTGAGCTGGATCCTGGACTGGTGACATCAAGCTGGAACTACTGTTTTCTCAAACTGTTAGCTGGTAACTTTGACTGGTTCGTCCATCAAGATGAAGACAGCTTCCCTCAGCTGTCTAGCTGGTAATGGACTGTGTGCCATCAAGCTGAAGACAGCTTCCTCTGCTGTCAGCTGGAACTGGGACTGGTGTCATCAAGACCGAAGACTGCTTCATCAGCTGTCAGCTGGAACTGGACTGGTGTCATCAAGCGGGAAGACAGCTTCTCAGATGTAGCTGGGGAACTGGATGGTGTCCATCAAGCTGAAGACAGCTTCCTCAGCTGTCAGCTGGAACTGGACTGGTGTCCATCAAGCTGAAGACAGCTTCCTCAGCTGTTAGCTGGAACTGGACTGGTGTCCATCAAGCTGAAGACAGCGTCCTCAACTGTTAGCTGGAACTGGACTGGTGTCCATCAAGCTGAAGACAGCTTCCTCAGCTGTTAGCTGTGACTGCGACTGGTGTACATCAAGTGGAAGACAGCGTCCTCAACTCACACAACAACACTCCTGGTTATATAATAATTAAAATAAACATCTGTTTTCTCTCACTATCACTTCTGCCTCTCATGACGATTTACTTAAATAAAATTTTCAATCACAAAATATCAAGGTAATAAGTTGTATGTTAAATATTCAACGGTAAGTGTCGGGTAAAATATCAAGGTAAGTGTATGTTAAATATCAAGGTAGTGTGGTGTTAAATAAATCAAGGTAAGTGTGTGTTAAATATCAAGTTAAGTGTATGTTAAATTCAGGTAACGTGTTACGTTAAATATCAAGGTAAGTGTATGTTAAATATCAAAGTAAGTGTATGTTAAATATCAAGGTAAGTGTATGTTAAATATCAAGGTAAGTGTATGTTAAATATCAAGGTAAGTGTATGTTAAATATCAAGGTAAGTGTATGTTAAATATCAAGGTAAGTGTATGTTAAATATCAAGGTTTTGACTGTTGTGTTTAAATATCAAGGTAAGTGTATGTTAACATAGCAGGTTAGTGTGTGTTAAATATCACGAGTAAGTGTATGTTAAAATATCCAAGGTACGTGTGCAGGTGTGTTAAAAATACTCAGGTAAGTGTATGATTCATATATCAAGGTAAGTGTATGTTAAATATCAAGGTAAGTGTATGTTAAATATCAAGGTAAGTGTATGTTAAATATCAAGGTAAGTGTATGTTAAATATCAAGGTGTCGTATGTTAATTATCAAGGGTAATGTGTATGTTTAAATATAAAGGTAAGTGTATGGATTAATTACAAGGTAAGTGTATGTTAAAATATCAAGGTAAGTGTGTTTGTTAAATATCAAGGTTAGTGTATGTTAAAATTTCAAGGTCATGTGTGTGTATTTATCAAGGTTAAGTGTTATGATAAATATCAAGGTAATTGTGTGTTAAATATAAGGGTAAGTGTAGTTAAATATCAAGGTAAGTGTGTGTTAAATATCAAGGTTTGTGTATCGTTAAAATATCAAGGTAAGTGTGTGTTAAATAATCATGGTACAGTGTAGTTAAAATAACAAGGTAAGTGTGTGTTAAATATCAAGGTAAGTGTATGTTAAATATCAAGGTAAGTGTATGTTAAATATCAAGGTAAGTGTATGTTAAATATCAAGGTATGTGTTATGTTAAAATATCAAAGGGAAGTGTGTGTTAAATATCAAAGGTTAGTGTTTATGTTAATATATCAAAGTAAGTGTGTGTTAAATATCAAGGTATAGGGTATGTTAAATATCATGGTATGTGTGTGTTAAATATCAAGGTAAGTTATGTTAAATTATCAAGGTATGTGTTGTGTTTAAATATCAAGGTAAGTGTATGTTAAATATCAAGGTAAGTGTGTGTTAAATATCAAGGTAAGTGTATGTTAAATATCAAGGTAAGTGTGTGTTAAATATCAAGGTAAGTGTATGTTAAATATCAAGGTAAGTGTATGTTAAATATCAAGGTAAGTGTGTGTTAATTATCAAGGTAAAGTGTATGTTAAATATCTAAGGTAGTGTATGTTAAATATCATGGGTAAGTGTATGTTAATATCAAAGTAAGTGTATGTTTAAATAATCAAACAAGGTTTTAGACGAGAACAAGTAATGTAGATAATGTTAATAATAAATAACAACTTATGAAGACTTGTGTGTCACCACCATTATGGCTTAAGTACCAGTTTCCTGCCATGACTTATATGTATTGTTGTAAGAACACTGATGTTATGTACATGATGCTATGTTCAACGTTGACGTTATGAAAACGATATTGATGTTTTGTACATGGATGCTATGTTCAAACGTTGACGTTATGAACGGTTATTGATTGGTATGTACATGATTGCTATGTCTCACGTTAACGTATGAACGATATTGCGATGGTATGTTACATGATGCTATGTTCAACGTTAACGTTATGAACGATATTGATGTTATGTACATGATGCTATGTTCAACGTTGACGTTATGAACGATATTGATGTTATGTACATGATGCTATGTTCAACGTTAACGTTATGAACGATATTGATGGTTGTAAATTGATGCTTTGTTCAACGTTACGTTATGAACGATATTGATGTTATGTACATGATGCTATGTTCAACGTTGACGTTATGAACGATATTGATGGTATGTACATGATGCTATGTTCAACGTTGACGTTATGAACGATATTGATGTTATGTACATGATGCTATGTTCAACGTTAACGTTATGAACGATATTGATGTTATGTACATGATGCTATGTTCAACGTTGAACGTTATGAACGATATTGATGTTATGTACATGATGCTATGTTCAACGTTGAACTTATGAACATATTGATGTTATGTACATATGATATGTTCAACGTTAACGTTTAATGAACGATAATGATGTTATTACATGATGCTATGTCAACGTTATCGTTATGATCGATATTTGTGTTATGTACATGATGCTTATGTTCAACGTACGTTATGAACGATATGTGGTATGTACATGATGTATGTTCAACCGTTAAACGTTATGAAACAATATTGATGTTATGTACATGATGCTTTGTCAACGTTGACGTTATGCTACAATATTGATGTTTTGTTTACATGATGCTGTGTTCAACGTTAAACTTATGAAAACAATATTGTGTTATGTACCATGCATGTATGTTCAAACGTTAACGTTTGAAACATATTGATGTTATGGTACATGATGATATGTTCATCGTGACGTTATGAACAATATTGATGTTATGTACATGATGCTATGTTCAACGTTAACGTTATGAACAATATTGATGTTATGTACATGATGCTATGTTCAACGTTAACGTTATGAACAATATTGATGTTATGTACATGATGCTATCGTTCAAACGTTGACGTATGAACTATATTTATGTTTTGTACATGATGCTTATGTTACATACGTTAACGTTATGATACAATATTGATGTTATGTAACATGATTGCTAGTTCAACGTTAACTCGTTAATGAACAATATTGGTGTTTTGTACATGATGCTATGTTCAACGTTGAACGTTATGAACAATATTGATGTTATGTACATGATGCTATGTTCAACGTTAACGTTATGAACAATATTGATGTTATGTACAACAAAACCACATCACATACCTATAAAGTGTACCCACGAACAGAGTGCGTATGATCATAACAAAAATGCGGACTAACCAAGGATTCGAATCCATGTTGTTTTGGCCTGACTCATTGTGAATAGCGAAAATACATGATGCTCTAACCCACAGCACCACCTAATCCTCCAAGAATAACCTCACCCGCAGAGTAGGTGTTTTTACCGTGTTCCTTTGCATAACAGTAAAAACGTGTAGCTCCTGCTGGAGTGCGTGATTCTGTGCTCGAAATATATATTTTATATATACTATATATTTTATATATATATATATATCATATATATCTCTATATATAATTATATATATATATAATTTATATATGATGTAAAGAGAGTAGTAAGGGAGAAAAGTTAGCATATGAGAAGTTTTCTCTCAAAGTAGAAGTGATGCTTAGGACGGGATGAGTATATGGAGAAAAAGAGAGAGGTTAAGAGAGTGGTGAAGCAATGTATAAAAGAGAGCAACTGGAGAGTCGTGGGTGAGATGTTATCAACAAATTTTGTTGATAATAAAAAAAGTTATGGAGTGGAGTTTAACAGTTAAGGAAGCTAGAGAACAATGGATTTGTCAGCTTAAAAAAATAGGAGATGAGAGTTTTATTAAATGGAGAGTTAGAGGTATTGGGAAGATGGAGGGAATATTTTTGAGGAATTGTTAAATGTTGATGAACGTATAGGGAAGCTGCTGATTTCGGGTATAGGCCAAGGAGGAATATAAATCTTGTAGGAGTGAGTAGTAGCCAGTTGTTAGTTGATGGGGGAAGTTAGTGAGGAGTCAGTAGGAAAATGAAAGGGGGTAAGGCAGCGGGATTGATGGATAAGATAGAAATGTTAAAAGTAGGTGGGGATATAGTTTTGAGTGGTTGGTGCAATTATTTAATAAAGGTATGGAAGAGGGTAGGGTACCTAGGGATTGGCAGAGAGCATGATAGCTCCTTTGTATAAAGGGGAAAAGGGAACAAAGCAGAGTGCAAATTTATAGGGGAATTCAGCTGTTGAGTATACATGGTAAAGGTCCTATGGTTAGAGTGAATATAGGAAAGAGTTAGGTATGAGGATAACAAAAAGATTAGGTGATGAAAGATTGGGATATCAGATTGGAGGGAGAGGAGTATGGAGGATGTTTGAATGTATTTCAGATATTTGGGAGAGCTGGACGTGTCGACGGATGGGTCTATGAAAGATGAGGTGAATAATAGAATTGAGGAGGGGAGAAAAGGTGTGGCGTGGTGCACTTAGGAGTATGTGGAGACTAAGAACTTTGTCCTGGAGGCAAGAGGGGAATGTATGAGAGGATAGTTTTTACCAAACGCTTTTATATGGGTTGTGAGCCATGAGTGATGGAATGTTGCAGCAAGGAGAAGGCTCGAGGCAGTGGGATGTCTGTCTGAGGGCAATGTGTGGGTGAATATAATGCAGAGATTTCGTTAGTTTTTTTTTTTTGGAAGTTAGGAGAGAACGGGCGGAGCATTACCAAAACTGTTGTCCAAGAGGGGCTGAGAAAGGGAAGGCTTGTTGAGGTGGTTCGGACATGTAGAGAGAATGGAGCGAAACAGATGTGACTTCAAGAGTGTTTCAGTCTGTTGTGGAAGATGGCGGGGGTGGGGTCGGCTAAGAAAGGGTTGGAGGGAGGGGGTAAGGAGGTTTTGTGTGCGCGGGGCTTGGGACTTTCCAGAAGGCAAATTGCGTGAGAGTGCGTTTGATACGGAGTGAATGGAGACAAATGGTTTTTAATACTTGACTTGCTATTGAGTGTGAGCAAAGTAACTTTTATGAAGAGGTTCAGGAAGGACAAACGGCAGGTAGGTCGGGACTGACGTCCTGGAGATGGGAAATTACTCAGGGCCTGCACTCTGAAAGGAGGGGCGGTGGTAATGTTGCAGTTTTAAAAACTGTAGTGTAAAGCACCCTTTATGGCACAGCACAGTGATGGAGTGACATGATGTTGAAAGTTTTTTTTTTTCTGGCCACTGACTAGGGGGAATCGGCCAGTTGTGATAATAATAATATAATGTATATATTTATATAATATTATTTATTTATATATATATATCTATTATACTATATATATATATATATTTATATATATATATTTACTGCACGAATATGGACAGTATCCTGAGGCAGATAGATTTTTACGAAAGTACTTAACCTTATTTCTAGAAGACGGCAGATCTGGAACGAAAGCTACACTTCCAGTCAGAATAGGAGACATGGTGTCCGACAGTATCACACAGATTGCATACCTGCTTTTTCTGTCCTCATGGATTGCCATCCAGAGAGGCTTGTTGTAGCACAATTCTCCCTGAAGTGCTTAGGACAAGATTGGAGTCAGGACCATAAAGTTCATTGACGGAGCATTCGATCGGGATAATCTAATGGCTTGCTACTCCCAACAAACTATAAACAGTGTCTCACTGGGATAGCCCGATAGTGACGAAAATAGCTCCTCAACGATGCTTCAGTGTGTCAGGAAGGATAGAGCCCGCCTCTGGCAGTGAGAACTCTTTGCAGGGGACTTTCTGTTGGCTGGTCCCAACTCCAGCCTTGGCACCACGGCTCAGACCCACAGACCATCCGCATTGGTGTTGTACGACTTGCCCGCCCCTATGCTCGCCGATATCCAGTGTCGTTTGCGGCATTGAAGCAGCAGGACGATCGGGTTCCATGTCTTGTGTGCCGTATATCTGAGGGAAAAAATTGCCAAATTAATGGTGGTAATATAATTATCAAGAGGAGCTACAAACTGCCGGATGACAGCATTAAGGGAGACACCCCAACTTTGCAGATATGATGGCGGCAGAAGCGTCAGATGGTTTATCCACACTTCAAGCTGGAAAGACAGTAAGCAGGTGGGTGGGACTAAACTGTGCTTCTACATAGGATCGGAATACCTATCTCCTATACAACAGGGAGGCAAGTGGGGCAGCCGCGCTTTCAGGGAGTACCAAAAGTCTAGAAAATATGGGAGAACTTGACCTTCATTATATATTTGTTCCCATAGGCTCAGAGACCCTTGGCTCATGGGGAAAGAGTGCATTCTAAGTTCCTTAAGGAGCTTAGGCAAAAGATCTTCAGGGTAACTAGGGGATCCCAGAGGCAGTATCAAGTAAACAATCTGTACTGACATGTATCTCTCACACTCATGTACTGTATATGACATCTTTTATATCTAGAATGATATCTCTTAAACTTTTGTACCATAATATGATAATAAATATCCCTATGGTAAAAAAGAATTGGAAAAAGATGCGAGAGTGGTTGTAAGGAAGAAAAAAAAAGTTAGCATATGAGAGATTTTTAAAAAGATGAAGTGATGCAAGGAGGGAGGAGTATATGGAGACAAAAAGAGAGGTTAAGAGAGTTGTGAAGCAATGTAAAAAGAGAGCAAATGAGAGAGTGGGGGAGATGTTATCAAACAAATTTTGTTGATAATAGAAAAAGTTTTGGGGTGAGATTAATAAGTTAAGGAAGTCTAGGGAACAAATGGATTTAACAGTTTAAAATAAGATAGGAGAGTTATTAAATGAAGAGTTAGAGGTATCGAGAAGGTGGGGGAATATTTTGAGGAATTGTTAAATGTTGATGAAGATAGGGAAGCTGTGATTTCGCGTATAGGGAAAGGAGGAATAACATTCTTGTTGTAGTGGAGGAAGATCACTGTTGTGAGTGGGGGGAATTTCAAGAGGCAGTGGGAGAATGAAAGAGTTTAAGGCAGCTGGGATTATGGGATTAAAGATTGGAAATGTTGAAAACACGGTGGGGATATTGGTTTGGAGTTGTTGGTGCTATATTTAATAAATGAGGGAGCAGTGGCAGAGAGCATGGCATGCTTCCTTTGTGTAAAGGCTAAAGAGGATAAAGTGACGTGCAAAAAATATAGGGGATAAGTCTGATTGAGTATACTGGTTAAGTGTATGGTAGAGTTTATTTTTGAAAGAATTAAGAGTAAGACAGAGAGCAGAGATAGCAGATGAACAAGGAAGGCTTTAGGAATGGTAGGGGGTGTGTGGACCAAGTGTTTACAGCTGAAACATTATGGTGAAACAGTATTAAGATAAGGGTAAGAGGTTTTTGTGGGTTTATGAATTTGGAAAGGCTTTATGACAGGGGGTGGGATAGTGGGCAATGTGACAGATGTTGCAGGTGCTATGGTATAGGAGGTTTAGGTTCCTGAACGCAGTGAGAGCTTTTACGAGGATAGTGAAGCTCAGGTTGAGTATGTAGGAGAGAGGGGAGATTATTTCACCCAGTAAAAGTAGGTCTTAGGCCAAGGATGTGTCTTTTGTCTCCATGCGGGAGTGAAAGATAAAGTGGGTGTTATCACAATTGCTCTTGGCTGATGGAACTGTGCTTTTGGGAGATTCTGAAGAGAAATTGCAGAGGTTGGTAGATGAATTTGGAAAGGAATGTAAAAGGAAATTAAAAGTGAATATAGGAAAGAGTTAAGGTGATGGGCATTAACAAAAAAAAGATTAGGTGACGAAAGATTGGAAATCAGATTGGTGGGCAGATGAGCATGAGGTGTGAATGTATTCATATATTTTGAGTGGACCTTGTCGGCAGATGGTCTAGAAGAATGAGGGTGAATATGGAATTGATGAAGGAATGGGAAAATAGGTGAGCGGTGCACTTAGGAGTCTGTGGAGACATAGAACTTTGTCCTTGCAAGCAAAGAGTGGAATGCATGAGAGTATAGTTTTATCAACACTCCTATTGGGTGTGAAGCATAAGGTGATGAATGTTGCGCAAGAAGTGGCTGGAGGCTGTGGAGATGTCATGTCTGAGGGACAATGTGTGGGTGAATATAGTGCAGAGAATTCGTAGTTTTGAAATTAGGGAAGGTGTAGGTTTTACCAAAACTATTACCCAGAGGGTGAGAAGGGGTTGTTGAAGTGGGATTCAGACATGTAGAGAGAATGGAACAAACAGAATGACTTAGATAGTGTATAAAATCGGAATGGAGGGGAAGGCGGAGGTAGGGGTAGGCCTAGAAAGGTTGGAGGAGAGGGGGTTAAGAAAGGTTTTGTTGATGCGAGGGGCTTGGACTTCCAGCAAGCCATGCGTGAGCGTGTTTAGATAGGATGTGAATAGGAAGCAAATAGTTTTTAGTACTTGACGGTGTGTTGGAGTTCCCCCCCCCCAAACAAGGTAATATTTATTGAAGGTATTCCAGGAGGACCGGCAGGCCGGAATTTTTGTTGAGTATGGAGATGGGAAGTACAGTGCCTGCCACTCTGAAGGACAGGGTATAATGTTGCTGTTTTATGAACTGTAGTTGTAATGCACCCTTATGGCAACGTCAGTGTGATAGAGTAAATGATGATGAATGTTTTTCTTTTTCTGGCCCTCCCTGCCTTGGTGGGAATCGGTCCATGTGATAATAAAATGAATATATAATATATATATATATATTTATATCATATATATACTATATTATTATATTATATATATATATATATATATTAAACACTGTATCTACGTCCAAGCAGGACTCGAAACTGCTAAACTCTGTTTATCAGAGTCCACCCGAGGATAAGTATGGGCGCTTAGCCGAAAGCTAGCGATGTTTCCCCATAACCCCGGGCACCATAAGCCTCGTTTTGAAAGTTATTTCATAAATCCCGCACATTGCAGTGGGCAGGATTCGATGAAATAACTTTAAAAACGAGCTTGGTGCCGGGGGGTATGGGGTAACATCGCTTAGCTTCGGCTAAGCGCCCATACTTATTTTGGGTCTAGCTCAATGGTAAAGTACTGTGAACACTGATACAAAGTTAGCAGGTTCGAGTCCTGCTGTGGACGTAGAGACAATGTATATATATATATATATATATATATATATATATATATATATATATATATATATATATATATATATATATATATATATACATATATATTTATGTCGTGCCGAATATGTAAAACTGGTCAATTAGCAAGAACTCATTTAAAATTAAGCCCTTTCTGAAATTTTCTCTTATACGTTTAAAAATATATTTTTTTCATTAATGTTAATGTAAAAATTTTAAATTTTGCAACAAAAGAATCTTAGAAAACTTACCTAACCTTATTATAACAAGAGCAATTTATTTTAGCCTAACCCAACTAAATATATTTTAAATACGTTTAAGATAATTTAATACTAAACAAACACAATCAAATATATTTTTTTCGTTAGGTTCAGAATGATTTTGGCGAAATTATTGCATACACAAATTTTCACTTGTCCTATATGACAAGATGATCGTTGCTGTTTAAGCCAAGCCAAGATCGCAAGTTCTGCCTATTCGGCACGACATATATAATATATATATATATATATATATATATATATATAATATATATATATAATATATATATATATATATATTAATATATATATTATATATATATATATATATATATATATATATATATATAATATATATAATAATATATGTAATAACTGTATATACAAAACTATTAAATATATATTAATATATATATACTATATATAAATATATTTTTGTATGTATATATATAATTTATTCACAAATAAATTTATATATATACTAATATATAAATAAATATATTATAAAATAATATATTTAGATAAATATTAATATCAATAAATATATATATATATATATTGTAGGTAGTGTTGGGCGAAATAAATTGCATACCATCAGATTACGTACTATAGGCATGATGAGCGTTGCTATTAACAGTAATCCCTATACATTATTATATATACTATATATATACACTTATATATTTTATAATATATAAAATCATAAATATATAATATAATATATATATATTATATATATTATAATATATACATTACATCTTTTTATATATATATATATATTATAATAATTTATTATAACATATAACTTTATATACTACTATATATATAATATTATATATTTAAATAAATCTATATATATATCCATGTAGAAGTGGTAAACAGAACCATAGGGAATATACTGTCCTTGCAGTGATGTGTAGAGGCTGTACGTCTGAATAGGATGCGGTTATAAACGTAAAACAGGGTATCTGCTACCTACAACTTTGTTACACTTCACAGTACACAGTATAAAGATAATATATACATAATCTAGATTTTTAAATTTTTTAAATAAGCTTGTTCTTCTTATTTCTTCTATTGTCCATGGGAAGTGAAAAGAAACTTTACCTCGTAAGCATGCGTGTCGTATGAGGGACAAATGCCGGGAGCGATGGGCTAGTAACCCCTTCTCCTGTAGACATTTACTAAAAAAGAGAAGAAAAACTTTATAAAACTGGGATGCTTGCATGTGCGTGGATGTAGTACGGATGACAAGAAACAGATATTGCTGATGTTATGAATGAAAAGAAGTTGGATGTCCTGGCCCTAAGCGAAACAAAGCTGAAGGGGGTAGGGGAGTTTCAGTTGGGGGAAATAAATGGGATTAAATCTGGAGTATCTGAGAGAGTTAGAGCAAAGGAAGGGGTAGCAGTAATGTTGAATGATTAGTTATGGAAGGAGAAAAGAGAATATGAATGTGTAATTCAAGAATTATGTGGATTAAAGTAAAGGTTGGATGCGAGAAGTGGGTCACAATAAGCGTGTATGCACCTGGAGAAGAGAGGAATGCAGAGGAGAGAGTGAGATTTTGGAGATGTTAAGTGAATGTATAGGAGCCTTTGAACCAAGTGAAGAGTAATTGTGGTAGGGGACCTGAATGCTGAAGTAGGAGAAACTTTTAGAGAGGGTGTGGTAGGTAAGTTTGGGGAGCCAGGTGTAAATGATAATGGGAGCCCTTTGATTGAACTTTGTATAGAAAGGGGTTTAGTTATAGGTAATACATATTTTAAGAAAAAGAGGATAAATAAGTATACAAGATATGATGTAGGGCGAAATGACAGTAGTTTGTTGGATTATGTATTGGTAGATAAAAGACTGTTGAGTAGACTTCAAGATGTACATGTTTATAGAGGGGCCACAGATATATCAGATTACTTTCTAGTTGTAGCTACACTGAGAGTAAAAGGTAGATGGGATACAAGGAGAATAGAAGCATCAGGGAAGAGAGAGGTGAAGGTTTATGAACTAAAAAAGGAGACAGTTAGGGTAAGATATAAACAGCTATTGGAGGATAGATGGGCTAATAAGAGCATAGGCAATGGGGTCGAAGAGGTATGGGGTAGGTTTAAAAATGTAGTGTTAGAGTGTTCAGCAGAAGTTTGTGGTTACAGGAAAGTGGGTGCGGGAAGGAAGAGGAGCGATTAGTGGAATGATGATGTAAAGAGAGTAAGTAAGGGAGAAAAAGCTAGCATATGAGAAGTTTTTACAAAGTAGAAGTGATGCAAGGAGGGAAGAGTATATGGAGAAAAAGAGAGAGGTTAAGAGAGTGGTGAAGCAATGTAATAAGAGAGCAAATGAGAGAGTGGGTGAGATGTTATCAACAAATTTTTGTTGAAAATAAGAAAAAGTTTTGGAGTGAGATTAACAAGTTAAGGAAGCCTATAGAACAAATGGATTTGTCAGTTAAAAATAGGAGAGGAGAGTTATTAAATGGAGAGTTAGAGGTATTGGGAAGATGGAGGGAATATTTTGAGGAATTGTTAAATGTTGATGAAGATAGGGAAGCTGTGATTTCGTGTATAGGGCAAGGAGGAATAAAAATCTTGTAGGAGTGAGGAAGAGCCAGTTGTGAGTGTGGGGAAGTTCGTGAGGCAGTAGGTAAAATGAAAGAGGGTAAGGCAGCCGGGATTGATGGGATAAAGATAGAAATGTTAAAAGCAGGTGGGGATATAGTTTTGGAGTGGTTGGTGCAATTATTATAAATGTATGGAAGAGGGTAAGGTACCTAGGGATTGGCAGAGAGCATGCATAGTTCCTTTGTATAAAGGCAAAGGGGATAAAAGAGAGTGCAAAAATTATAGGGGGATAAGTCTGTGAGTATACCTGGTAAAGTGTATGGTAGAGTTATTATTGAAATAATTTAGAGTAAGACGGAGAATAGGATAGCAGATGAACAAGGAGGCTTTAGGGAAGGTAGGGGGTGTGTTGACCAGGTGTTTACAGTGAAACATATAAGTGAACAGTATTTACATAAGGCTAAAGAGGTTTTTTGTGGCATTTATGGATTTGGAAAAGGCGTTATGACAGGGTGGATAGGGGGGCAATGTGGCAGATGTTGCAGGTGTATGGTGTAGGAGGTAGGTTACTGAAAGCAATGAAGAGTTTTTACGAGGATAGTGAGGCTCAAGTTAGAGTATGTAGGAAAGAGGGAAATTATTTCCCAGTAAAAGTAGGCCTTAGACAAGGATGTGTGATGTCACCATGGTTGTTTAATATATTTATAGATGGGGGTGGTAAGAGAAGTAAATGCGAGGGTCTTGGCAAGAGGCGTGGAGTTAAAAGATAAAGAATCACACAAAAAGTGGGAGTTGTCACAGCTGCTCTTTGCTGATGACACTGTGCTCTTGGGAGATTCTGAAGAGAAGTTGCAGAGATTGGTGGATGAATTTGGTAGGGTGTGCAAAAGAAGAAAATTAAAGGTGAATACAGGAAAGAGTAAGGTTATGAGGATAACAAAAAGATTAGGTGATGAAAGATTGGATATCAGATTGGAGGGAGAGAGTATGGAGGAGGTGAATGTATTCAGATATTTGGGAGTGGACGTGTAAGCAGATGGGTCTATGAAAGATGAGGTGAATCATAGAATTGATGAGGGGAAAAGGGTGAGTGGTGCACTTAGGACTCTGTGGAGACAAAGAACTTTGTCCTTGGAGGCAAAGAGGGGAATGTATGAGAGTATAGTTTTACCAACGCTCTTATATGGGTGTGAAGCATGGGTGATGAATGTTGCAGCGAGGAGAAGGCTGGAGGCAGTGGAGATGTCATTCTGAGGCAATGTGTGATGTGAATATAATGCAGAGAATTCGTAGTTTGGAAGTTAGGAGGAGGTGCGGGATTACCAAAACTGTTGTCCAGAGGGCTGAGGAAGGGTTGTTGAGGTGGTTTTGACATGTAGAGAGAATGGAGAGAAACAGAATGACTTCAAGAGTGTATCAGTCTGTAGTGGAAGGAAGGCGGGGTAGGGGTCGGCCTAGGAAAGGTTGAAGGGAGGGGGTAAAGGAGGTTTTGTGTGCGAGGGGCTTGGACTTCCAGTAGGCATGCGTGAGCGTGTTTGATAGGAGTGAATGGAGACAAATGGTTTTTAATACTTGACGTGCTGTTGGAGTGTGAGCAAAGTAACATTTATGAAGGGGTTCAGGGAAACCGGCAGGCCACACTTGAGTCCTGGAGATGGGAAGTACAGTGCCTGCACTCTGAAGGAGGGGTGTTAATGTTGCAGTTTAAAAACTGTGGTGTAAAGCATCCTTCTGGCAAGAGAGTGATGAAGTGAATGTTGGTGAAAGTTTTTCTTTTTCGGGCCACACCTCTCTAAACTCTTGGGGCACTATCAGTCCAGCACATCTCAAACACTCGGCTGATTTTCTCAATCGCATTATCAACATCAACATCAGGAACAAGAAACTTTCCAGCCTTGACGTAACTTCCCTATTCACCAAATTACCTACTACACGAGCCATCGATCTCTTGCGCAGGAAAATTGACGATTCTCTTGATCTTCCTATTCCAGCCAGTGATTTCATCGACCTTGTTGAACTATGTGTTGGCTTTACGTGTTTGTCTTTCGAAAGTCACCTCTTTCAGCAGACTTTTGGACTACCCATGGGTTCGCCACTCAGTGCCGTCCTGGCGAACCTATACATGGAACATCTGGAAGCCGAGCGTTTCTCCACCATTATTCCTTCGTCTGTCACCTGGCTCCGTTATGTTGACGACATTCTCCTCATAACTCCCAGACGCTTCAACGTTCAAGCTCTCCAAGACAAGATCAACCAGGTCGAGCCCTCAGTCCAGTTCACACTTGAAGAAGAAGTCGACAACACTCTTCCTTTCCTTGATGTTCTTCTCTGCAAAGCTGACCATGAACTTCGTTTTAATATGTTCAATTTTAATTTCCTTCTTATGCATACTCTACCAAATTCGTTTAAAAACTTTTGAAACTTCTCTTCTAAATCTCCCAAAAGCACCGTCTTCTCGGTAAAAAGTAAATGTGATAACTCCTACTTTGTATTAAATTCATTATCTCCCTACACCGCAGCTATAAAAATGTTAAATAACCATGGTGACATCACGCATCCCTGTCTAAGGCCTATTTTTTTCTGCAAAATAATCTGCCTGTCTCCTACATACATTAACCTGAGTCTCGCTATCCTCATAAAATCACGTTAACTCTTATAAGGAACCTACCACATTGCTCTGCCATCCACCCTATCATATGTCTTTCCTAAATCCATAAATGAAACAAAAACTTCACTGTTGATATGAGATCCTTCTATCTTGTCTTATCTTTAATTCTTTTAATAGTAACTCTACTACTCACTTCATCTGGTACATTCAACTGGTTTAACGTGAATGGTATACAATACCGAAAAGATGAAGAATTATACACATGTAAAACATCTAGGTAACTTTATTTGTAGACGTTTCGTCATCCAGTGGCTTTACCATATACAAATTCAAGGACATAATGGGAAGACTGTAGAACTGTATACAAAAGACGAAGTAATGAGTCCCTCAGTCCTGGAGATGAAGAGTACTGTAGTCTTAAAGAATCTGAAGCACAGGCATGAAGTTTGGCGCTTATATACCGGCGTCAGATGAGGGACGTGCAGCAGACGACGGCATTTTCACTGACAGATGGGATTTCCCAGTAGAAGCAGGTCATACCCAAGGGATGGACCAGGAGTAGGCAAAAAGGTTGTGGAGGTGTTCTTTGTACATGATTCCATGATGTTACTGCGTCTGACAAGTTGAACATGTCAATGTGTAAGCTTAAATCAAGATGCCTATGCTTTAAATTCTTCAAGACTATAGTGTTCTTCACGAATTCCAAGGCTGATGGACTGATTACCTCGTCTTTTCAGTATAGTTCTTCCCTTTATCCTTGAATTTGTATTGATGAAGCCACTTGATGGTTAAACGTCTATAAAGATATCCAGATGTTAAATATGTGTCTAATTTTCCATATTCATCACGCTTACTTACCAATAATGCTTATTTGGGAATAAGCAATGCTTTTAATAAGTAAGTAATGCTTTTATACAAATGAACTATGAACGCTCTCTAGAAATCCCAAGGTACCTTTCCCTTTAGTGAACAAAAATATTAAACATTTCAGTCTTGATCCCATCAATCGCAGGTGCTTTATCCTGTCATTTTACCCACTGCCTCGCAGTTAACCCCTTCCCCCTCACTAATATCTGACTCACTAATATCACTCCTACAAGATGTTATCCCTCCCTGGATAATTAATAAAATCACTGATTTTTTTTCTCTTCACAAGATATTCACTCGACATTTGTTATACCTGTAACTCCCATCTAATAACTCTTTTAATCTCCATATACTCCATTCTCCTGTATTTATCTCCCCATATGCTCCATCTTCCTGTATTTCTCTCCCCATATGCTCCTTCTCCCTTATATCAACCCTATTTGGTAAAAACCTCTCATACGCTATCTTTTTCTATCTTACTACTATTTACCTAGTGATTCCATTAATTGTTTCTTTTTCCTCTCACACACACCCTCCTGTATCCACAAACTTCTGCTGTGCACTTTAACGTCTTCAACATCTTCATTACTTTTACTTTCACTAAGTCATCTAACCCTAACTACCTCCTCCTACCGTTTATAAACTTTAAGTTCCATCTTACTCACTGATGTCATCCTCCTTGAACCACATTTACCTGTCACTCTCACTGTAGCTGCAACTAAATAATGATCTGATATATTTGTTGCTTCTTTAAAAACACGCACATCCAGAAGTCTACCCATCAACGTTTTATCCACCAACACAACCTGGAGGTTACCTGGAGGTTATTCCGGGAATCAACGCCCCCGCGGCCCGGTCCATGACCAGGCCTCTCGATGGATCAGGGCCTGATCAACTAGGCTGTTACTGCTGGCCGCACGCAGTCCAACGTACGAGCCACAGCCCGGCTGATCCGGCACTGACTTTAAGTACCTGTTCAGCTCCCTCTTGAAGGCAGCCAGGGGTTTATTGGCAATTCCCCTAATGCTTGATGGGAGGCTGTTGAACAGTCTTGGGCCCCGGACACTTATGGTATTTTCCCTTAATGTACCATTGGCGCCCCTACTTTTAATTGGGGTCATTTTGCATCGCCTGCCCAGTCTTTTATTTCGTAGGGAGTGATTTCTGTGTGCAGATTTGGGACCATTCCTTCCAGGATTTTCCAAGTGTAGTTATTATCTCCTCCAGTTTTCCATGACGGAGTAGTTGGAATTTGTCCTCATTGAACATCATATTGTTTACCGTTGCCCACTGGAAAACTTGTTTATATCTTCTTGGAGGTTAACCGCGTCCTCAGCAGATGACAGCCTCATGCAGATCCTAGTATCATCCGCAAAGGATGATACGGTGCTGTGATGTATATCTGTCTATGTCTGATATGAGGATGAGGAATAAGATAGGGGCGAGTATTGTGCCTTGTGGAACAGAGCTCTTCACTATGGCAGCCTCCGATTTAACTCTGTTGACCACCCCTCTTTGTGTTCGATTTGTTAGGAAGTTGAAGATCCATCTCCCCACTTTCCCAGTTATTCCTTTAGCACGTATTTTATGGGCTATTACGCCATGATCGCATTTGTCAAATGCTTTTGCAAAGTCTGTGTATATTACATCTGCATTCTGATTTTCTTCCAGTGCATCCAAGGCCATATCATAGTGATCCAGTAGTTGTGAGAGGCAGGAGCGACCTGCCCTGATCCCATGTTGCCCTGGATTGTGCAGATTTTAGGAATCCAGGTAATTTGCAATCCTGCTTATTAGCACTCTTTCAAAGATTTTTATTATGTGGGACGTCAGAGCTATTGGTCTATAGTTCTTAGCTAATGCTTTGCTGCCACCTTTATGGAGTGGGGCTATATCCGTTGTTTTAAGTGACTGTGGAATTTCACCCATGTCCAAGCTTCTCCTTCATAGTGTATTTAGGGCACGCGAGAGGGGTTTCTTGCAGTTCTTAATGAATACAGAGTTCCACGAGTCTGGGCTTGGGGCTGATTGCATGGGCATGTTGTCAATGGCTTTTTCGAAATCTATCGGAGTTAGGGTAATGTCGGAAATCTGGCATACATTTAAGGAGTTTTGAGGCTCATTCATAAAGAAATCATTTGGGTCGTCGATCCTCAGACTGATTAGTGGTTCACTAAACACAGAGTCGTACTGGGATTTCAATATTTCACTCATTTCCTTGTTGTCATCTGTGTAAGTCCCATCCTGTCTGAGTAAGGGCTCGATACTAGATGTGGTATTTGCCTTGTTTTTGGCATACGAAAGAAACATTTTGATTTTTTTTCAATTTCACTAATAGCTTTAAGCTCCTCCTGTCTCTCCTGGTTCCTGTAAGAGTCATTTAACTTAA
>NC_069498.1:8334076-8349323 GCF_026875155.1 Cherax quadricarinatus
AATTAGTAAAAAAAAAAAATAAAAAAGATGGGTGGGAGGGGAAGTGGAAATTCAAAGGTTTTTCAGGAAGAAACCAAATATTTTCCTTGAAGCCTTTTAATCCCCTTCTCCGAGGCTATGGGTCCCACAATTTACGCCAGAGGTGGACCCATCTATATAAAAATATATAATATATATAAATTTATAATATATATATATATTATATATATATATAAAATATATATATATATATGCAAAAAATATATATATATATATATATATATATATATATATAATTTTTATATAATATAATATATTATAAATATATATATATATAATTATATAAATATATTAAAATATATATATATATATATATATAAAATACTATAATATATATAAAACACGGGGACAATGACACAAAGGGCTGATTAAAACATCGTCCAACAAAGCGGTGGGGTTCACAAGGTCACATGTACTCCATGTCCTCTCTCGTATATCGGTAAAACAGGTAAATTTCTGGAAACAAGAAGTGCCCAGCATAAATACTCAGTCAGGACAGGGCAGGAGTCGAACGCTATCTTTAAACCAGGTTAGTGCATGCAATCCCCCACCGGGTGGGATGCTGCCAGATTATAGTACCAAACAGTTCTGTCATGGAAAGAAACATAAATGAATCTTCCTCTTAAAAACATGAAAGGAATACAGTATACAACTCAAATTATGGGTTTATAAAACTTCGATAATTATTTAGTAGAGTCTATTGTACACAACCTTCAACAACAATGCTACACAAACACATGATTGCTCATTATGCCAGGTGCTCATGATGGATTGGTGACGCTCGACCATTGTCTATGCACCAAAACACCATGCTTCGCCATTGATGTATGGTTATAAACACGTTTAGCTGTGATTGCACCATACATTGAAAATTACCTGATTACGTAGGTCGCGGGTTATATTACAATAGAAGTAGAAATCTAGATCATAAAATATTATTTGAATGGTATACAAGAAGGCATAATAAGTAGCATAATAAAGGTACTGAGAAGAATATAGATAATATAAAGGATACGTCTCAGTACCTTTGAGAACATTTGGGAACAGGACGTTTAAACGGGGAAAGAGCACATTTATTTCCTTCTTTTATTAATTAAAAAGGTTACCCGGAATAATAGCAATCCAAAATATAATATCCCCTGAGAAACGTATTTTCTCAATCACAGACCTGTTCTAAATGGTTTTGAAAAACCTAGGTCTGACTTTCATACCGTGTAATTTCATATTTCTTTACTTCTCGAAACCCTCTTGCCCATATGTGGGGGATGGGGGCAGTGGTGGGTGTGACGCAGACCACGGTCTAAGAGAGTCAGGAGGGGGCGACAGGCCCACTCTGCGCTATTCTAGGAAAAACTCCCCTCACTCCTTCAGTTGCAGCCTTGCAACATTGCATAGCTCCTGATGACGCACTGGGGAAGTGGGGAAAGTACTTGAGCTAAAGATTTCACCTACCTGTGGCTTCTTTTCTTGCATAGGTAAGATCGCCTGTCTGCGATTGTTTATTATATATAGTTCCTTGATAATGTGTGAGGAGTCACGAAAACGCTTTTGGGAATTTCACTATCCTTTCACAGTGGTTGTTTTGCATGAATGTGTAGTATATATGTCGTGCCAATAGGCAGAACTTGCGGTCTTGGCTTAAATAGCAACGTTCATCTTGCCATATAGGACAAGTGAAAAATTTTGTGAAATGCAATAATTTCGACAAAATAATTCCGAATCTAACGAAAAAAATATATTTCACTGGGGTTTGTTTATTTAAATTACTGTAAACAAATCTAAAATATATTTATTTGGGATTAGGCTAAAATGAGTTGTTCTTGTTATAATCCCCTCATGGAAGGTTCCTTGATGTTGGTGAAGGGGTCTTGATTAGGGAATTGGATCTTTGCTCCAGTTCCCCCAATTAAGCCTGAAGCCTTCCACATCCCCCCCCCCCGGGCGCTGTATAATCCTATGGGTTTAGCGCTTCCCCCCCTTGATTATAATAATAAAATAATCTTGTTATAATAAGGTTAGGTAAGTTTTCTAAATACTTTTGGTGCAAAGTTAAATTTTTTTTTCATTAACATTTAAAGAAAAAAATATATCTTTAAACGTATAAAAGAAAATTCAGAAAGGACTTAATTTTAAATGAGTTCTGCTAATTGACCAGTTTTACATATTCGGCACGAAATATATATAAAATATATATATATATATAATATTTTATATATATATATATATATATATATATATATATATATAATATATATATATATTAAATTAAGTATACAAATCTAACATATATTTAGTTGGATTAGGCTAAAATAAATTAAAGCTTGTTATAATAAGGTTAGGTAAGTTTTCTAAGATTCTTTGGTGCAAAATTAAAATTTTTACATCAGCATTAATGAAAAAAATATATCTTTAAAAAGTAACAAGAGAAAATTTTAGAAAGGGCTTAATTTTAAATGAGTTTTTTTGCTAATTGACCAGTTTTACATAAATTCGGCACGACAATATAAATATATATATTATAAATAATATATATATAAAATATATATATATGTCGTGCCGAATATGTAAAACTGGTCAATTAGCAAGAACTCATTTAAAATTAAGTCCTTTCTAAAATTTTCTCTTGTACGTTTAAAGATATATTTTTTTCATTAATGCTGATGTAAAAAAATTTTAATTTTGCACCAAAAGAACTTAGAAAACTTACCTAACCTTATTATAACAAGCATAATTTATTTTGCCTAATCCAACTAAATATATGTTAATTGTATACATTAATTTAATACTAAACAAACACAACGAAATATATTTTTTTCGTTAGTTTCAGAATGATTTTGGCGAAATTATTGCATACACAAATTTTCGCATGTCTTATATGGCAAGATGAGCGTTACTATTTAAGCCAAGATCGCAAGTTCTGCCTATTCGGCACGACATATATAATATATATATATATATATATATATATATATATATATATATATATATATAATATATATATATATATATATATATATATATAATATATATAATATTATATGCAAAACAACCACTGTGAAAAAGTAGTGAAATTCCAAGCGCTTTCGTGACTACTCACATTGTCAAGGAACTATGAAAGTAATACATCAAAGGAAGGCAATTAAAGGGCTTAGACTACACCTCACAGTCAACCCCCACAAAAAAGAAACACCTGACGCGCGACAATACCTGACTCATAAGAAAAGAGGAACACTGCACTAGGTCCGCTGGTCCAACTAGACAGGTCCTCACGACATCCCACTAACAAAATATTCTACCCAAGAAATAAGGTTTATTATTTGTCCAATGTATTAAACTCTAACAAAATTTTATTAATTATAAAGGAGTCTAATTTATATAAACCTAAGGAAATATTCATATTATTTTCAAAACTGCTTTTTATGGAACAAGATTCAATTATATTTCTGTCAACCATGGACTTGCTTGATTAAACTTTCTCATCCTTTTGAAAATCAATTGGATGGTTAAAATCTCTCACATGAATAAATAGAGCATTGGAATCTTGTCCAGTTCTAATGCTATATTTATGTTGTTTTAATCTAAGTTCGAAATTTTTACCAGTTTGACCGTAATAGACTTTATCGCAAATTTTACAAGGAATCTTATAGACACATCCGTCAGCATTTTGGGGGGAATTCTTTATAAAATTTTTTTCTGTATCAAGATTTTTAAATGCAACTTTAATATTAGAAGTCTTAAGAAGAACCAACATATTTTTAGTTGAATAAGGTTGGTTGTCCCTTTTTGGGTTGTAAAAAGTATTTCTAGCAATTTTAAATGATTTATCAATTACAATTTCTCGGTATTTCAGATCAATGGCTATTTCATAAATTTTGGATATTTCTTCATCTATGAAACTCTGGACTACAAATAACATAAAGCTCTCAAAAACATTGATGAGAAAACAGACAGTTTAACTATATCTTGATGGGAAGAATAATAGTGGACATAGGAACAGTTATTTGTAGGTTTCCTGTAAATTTTCAATTTGAATTCATTATTACTCTTAATAATTAAAACATCTAGAAAAGGCAATGAGTTATTTTTCTCAAACTCAACAGTAAAGTTTATAGAATGGGCTAAGCTATTTAATTTGCCAAGGAAATGGTGTATATCTACATTCTTGGGCATAAGACATAAAATATCATCAACATATCTGAACCATTTTGCTCTATTAGGGAGGATTGTGTTAAGCAATCTTGCTTCAAAAAATTCCATGTATAGATTACTAAGAACAGGTGAAAGAGGATTTCCCATTGCCATACCAAATTTCTGAGTGTAAAACTTATCATTAAATACAAATTTTGCATCAACAATGCAAAGTTTAATAAGTTTAATGATGATAGGAGCTGGTAATGGTAAATCATAATTAACGAGTTCTTCAGATAAGAAACTTAATAAATCATCAACAGGAACTTTCGTAAACAAGGAAGTAACATCAAAACTAACCATGTTAAAATCATTTAAGTCAGTCAAGGAGCTTAATTTATCAACTAAATCTAAGATGTTTTTAACATTAAAGTTAGAAATTTTACCAACAACAGGGCTCAAAATGTTAACAAGCCATTTGGACAATTTATACGAAACTGATCCTATGGAGCTAATAATTGGTCTGATTGGATTACCTGGTTTGTGTGTTTTTATTAGTCCATACATGTAAGTAAAGATGGATTAGTGGAACTAATTGTTTAATTAATTCATCTTTGCCTTTCAGTAGAAGTTTTATTGTTTTATTGAAATTGCTGTTAACGGTTTCTAAGGGATTCTTTCTAAGTTTAGAATAGGTTTCAGTATCATCTAAGAGATTATTCATTTTTTCTTGGTAATCATTTTCTTTCATAATTACAATTGCATTTATTTTATCTGCTTTGGTAAGGCGCAATTTTTTATTATTATTAAGTGTATCATAAGACTTAAAGAATCTTTGAGGGCAATTGGGAATGTTTTGTTTTAACATAGAGTTATATACCAAGAATAAATGAATAATCTCTTAGATGATACTGAAACCTATTCTAAACTTAGAAAGAATCCCTTAGAAACCGTTAACAGCAATTTCAATAAAACAATAAAACTTCTACTGAAAGGCAAAGATGAATTAATTAAACAATTTAGTTCAACTAATCCATCTTTGCCTTACATGTATGGACTAATAAAAACACACAAACCAGTAATCCAATTAGACCAATTATTAGCTCCATAGGATCAGTTTCGTATAAATTATGACGCAAGTTTGGTTGTACATGTCTCAGGTTTGATTGATAAGACCAGTTTGATTGTATATGACTCAGGTTTGATTGGAATATACGCAGGTTTGACTGGATATGACGCAAGTTTTGGTTGTATATGACGCAGGCTTGGTTGTATATGACGTAGGTTTGGTTGATATAATTAATGTTGGTGTCAATAGTCTTTTACTGGGAATTTATTTATTTTATTGATCCAAAATTAATTTTCTTGGTCGGCCAAAAAAAAAAAAAAAATTAG
Organism: Cherax quadricarinatus; assembly: GCF_026875155.1. Classification (NCBI taxonomy): domain Eukaryota; kingdom Metazoa; phylum Arthropoda; class Malacostraca; order Decapoda; family Parastacidae; genus Cherax; species Cherax quadricarinatus. The sequence goes on from NC_069498.1 coordinate 8,339,639, forward strand.
GATTTCCGTTTTTTCCGCTCAAAATATTCAATAAGAACATTAATATTACTGTCTGAATTTATGGACAATACATGTTTTTGTCTTCTCGAGATATTTAGTCATGCAATTCCTGGCTGTTAATAGACACGTTGAAAAGAATGTACAGATATTTGTGGACAAAAGATTTAAAGCACAACGCTCTGGTGAGTGGTCAGCGAAGCAGCGTTATCTGCGTAGGTAGCATGCGCAATAAGGTGGCCACTGCTAATATATATAACAATTTGAGGGCTTCCTCCAGCAGTTAGACGGTGTCCTCCAGCAGTATATCTTCACGCGCTCTCTAAGGTTCAGGAGCCTTCCTGCAGCAGATCTCCACCGACCTCCCAATTACTCACTCACAGGTAAAGTCACTTGGAGAATTTGCCACTGAAGTGGCTAGTTTTATTCTACACTCCATATCCATCCTGTGGACGGTAACGCAGGAGCATATGGATAAACAAAACGCCTGGAACTAGCAAATTTTAGGAAATTTCCTTAATATTAATAAGATAACTTGACATGCCACACAGGTTATTATACTGTCTATTTCAATGTTTCTCAATAAGTGGACAATTATGCACATAGTTGTATGAAGATACTGACAAAAAGCCTGGCCACATAATTTACATTGACATCATCTGTGTGTCTGCCACACTGCCAGAAGTCTGCCACTACAACATCAGTCAGTCTTTTCACATTACAAGTTCATCCATAAACATGCTTATCTACATTCATGTTATTATAGTGGGTTACTCAGGCTTCATATTGCATTCCTGTAACATTTACCTTCATTATTTACTTCTCTCTGATATTATTCTAATGTTATATATTCTCTGTTATAATTCAGTGTACATGACTAACTCACTTATAGAAAATAATCTACAAGCAATTTATAAGACGAAATATCTCAGTACATCGTAAGAATAATTTTTATTAATGTTATAATTAAGTTGATTATCATAATTTATATGAATCAACACTTAATATATCACATCTATTGTAAAATGATTCGAAGAGATCAAAAATTGTGAATCATTGTTTAGTGAAAAGCAGATATTCTGCTAAAGAGGACCTCAGATGGAGGTCAAATTATGGAAACTTATTTTTTCTAAGTTTGTGTCCACTTGGAATTAACACGCACACGCGCATACACACACACACACACACACCACACACACACAACACACACACACACACACACACAACACACACACAAACACAAACACACACACACACACACAACTGCAACATATAGGTGCCTGGCAAACCTAAGAAGAGCGTTTCTGCACTTATGTAAGGAATCATTTAAAACTATGTACACCGTTTACATCAGTCCCATACTGGAGTACGCAGCACCAGTTTGGAACCCACACCTGATCAGGCACGTCAGGAATCTAGAGATAGTGCAAAGGTTTTCAGCAAGACTAATCCCGGAGGAGAGGTTAAGGGGAATCAACCTGACGACACTGGAGGACAAGAGAGATATAGGGGGGACAGACCTGGAGGGGGGGTTTCGGGGTCAGCGCCCCACCCGTTCAGTGATTAATTTGCATTCGTGTTATTACGATTTTGTGAGTTAGAATTAGACACATGCAACGTCTGGGTCTCTCTATTTTGTAGACAAGTCACCAACAAACAGCCTTAACAATAAAATACAGTGACAAAAGCGACTACTTAGAAACGAGGTAATCAGTCCCTCAGCCTTTCAAAATATTATACAGGAAGACATCCGCTACTAGGTTGAGGGACTGATTGCATCATCTTCCGTAGTCTTCCATTTATGTCTCTGTCTTGTGCTGATGAAGTCACTAGATCGAGAAACGTTGCAAAATAATGTTTCATAGACGTTGCATATGGTACTTAATCATCTGTCGAGGAAGTCTGTGACACTGATTAGAAGTTTGTGACACTGACGAATCAGTCCATGAATACTGACGAGGGAGTCTATGACTCTGATAAAGAATTTCATAACACTAAGAACAGAGTTCGCAGCTCTAAACGATGGCGTTCATAACACTAAAGAAGGAGTCAGTGGCATTAATAACAATAACAATAACTTTATTCTCTGCAAGTACATGTACAAGGTATAACAGTCCTAGCTGGCATCAGTGACTCACTACTATACAGAAAGCCCTCTGTTATGCAGAGCATTTCGGGCAAATTAAGTCAATGCGACCAAAACTAGTCGACTGACACCAGGTACCCATTTACTAATGGGTTAACATGGACAACAGGTGTGAGGAACACGCCCAATATTTCCGCCCTGCCGGGAATCGAACCCGAGTCCTCAGCATGTGAAGCGAGAGCTTGGCCAACCAGGCCACGGGCCAGGGAGAGAAAATCCTTGGACACACACTGCTCTGGAAGTTATTTTCGTCTACCATTAATGTGTGTTATTGTTTTCATATCAGTCATATTTTCAGAATGCACAGTTCCGTCATGGTAGTCGTGTTGATGATGCTGGTGATGGCCACAGTCTTCACGCAGGCACAGGATCTCAAGTATCCTGAGCGTCAGGTGAGTCTTACTGCAGTGCTGAGTGGCAAGAAAAGTCCTGGTGGTGTGTTGGTTGGTCTGAATGGTCCTGGTGGTGTGTTGGTTGGTATAATGGTCCTGGTGGTGTGTTGAGTAGTGAGAGATATCCTGCTGTTTTTTAGTGTTGAAAATGTTTCTGCTGGTGTTCTTAGTGTTTAAAAAGATCCTGCTGGTGTTTTAATGGTGAGAAAGATTCTCCTGATGTTCTTAGTCTTGAAAATGATGCTGCTTGAGTTTCCAGGAGTGTTTTTAGTTTTATTTGTGGTGGTGTTTTTAGTTGTGAGAAAGATTCTGCTTGTGATTTTAGTGTAGAAAGATACTGCTTGTGTTTTTAGTGGTGAGAAAGATCCTGGTGATATTTTTAGTGTTGAGAGAGAGATCCTGCTGGGGTTTTTAGTTGTGAGAAAGATCAATCTGGTATTCTTAGTGTTGAGAAAGATCCTGCTGGTGTTATTAGTGGTGAGAAAGCTCCAACTAGTATCTTGGGTACTGAGAAAGGTCCTGCAGGCGTGATAAGTGGTGAAAGGGATTCTTCTGATGTGCTGAGTAGTGAGAGATGTTCTGCTGGTGTGATGGGTGATGAGGAAGGTTCTACTTAAATGTTGATTGGTGATGGTCTTGCTAGTGTCTAGAGTGGTAAGAGAGTTGCTGTTTGTGTTTTGAGTAGTGAGAGAATTTTTCTTTCTATTTAGAGTGGTGAGAGATCGTTGTTTAGAGTAGTGAGAGAGGTAGTGTTTGTTGTTTAGAATGGTGAGAGAGATTGTGATGGCGTGTATGATGATCAATATGCTACTGATCTGTAAGAGTTGTAGTAACATGTTAAGCAGTAAGCAAGTGTTAGTCATCATTATTATAATATCACATATCACTACTGCATCTCTAAGTCATTTATGTTTTATTTATTCTACCTGTTAATATAATTACAACACATTTAATAATAAGTATTTTTAAAATCTTCACTAAAGTGTTTTCCTTATTTTTTTGGCCAGAATAGTGGTGTGTAAAAATTATAAACGTCATTGACTTATCAAAAACCATCTATGTATATCTCCTCGATGGACACTTGCCAATTATTTTCCTAATAATTTTTGTCAGAAATTATCCAACATTCACACAGTGTCATTCATGATTAACGTTCCTTTCATCGAAATTCTTATGAAATGTTAAATGTTGATCATTTACAGTTTATGGGTGGATGCTTATTAATTTTTCTATGAGTGAAGAACCGCCTCAGAATTGACCACAATATGATAATGATTTACAGTAAACTAAAACCCAACTTCAGATTCATTTGCTGTTTTTGGATTTATTGTAAAATGTCTTCTTGTATATATATATATATATATATAATATATATATATATATATATAATATATATATATATAATAATATATATATATATATATATATAATATATATAGGCATCACTTGGACTCCATCACTGCCCACCTTTGGTTCACAATGACAGTTGTGACTGAACTAGCACCCAGATCATGCGATGTGGCTCAAGGTCCCTGGAGTCACCAGCCTTGACCTGCCCACCAAACGAATATTCCGGCCTCATCAACTCCCTTCTCGGTATCCCAAAGGTCAGAATGTATGCCGGAAGATAATCATTTCCTAAACTTCTGTTTAAATGTAAGTAATAATTATGTGATGATCATACTTCTGTACCAAGTTTCTCTTACAAGATGCGGCCACTGAGTGAGATATTTGTTACATTATAAATTATGTCGGCATTTCATTCACAGAAAGAGCAAATTATCCTAGTCAAAATATGACCTCTTTTGGACATGTGAATATACTACACCCTCAATGTGTTTAACATACTCCTCAGTAATTTGGACACTTCCAAGAGCTTGATCTCCAAGCTAAAATTCTCTAAATAAGGTACTACTTATGTGTCCTACTCACTATTTAATTTATCCTCGCAGTGCTACAATAATCACGTTGTGACTTCACTCCTTTAAAGCAACCGCAAGTTGATGACGATATTTATACAATTATTGAGCCACCAGATCTAAGGTCTCACTCAGCTACCTGTATGCAATTAGATACAGCTGAGTGAGACTTGAGGTCCGGTATGCAATTAGATACAGCAAGTCAGAAAAATACGAAAAGGGAATATTACCCTCATATTTAGGGAAACAGGAATTAACATCCACCAGGATTCTGGTGGTAAGTAGGCTGAAAACTCTCGTAATCATGAGGACGGAAACAATTTGGCTAGAACTTTTGAAATTTCTTGTACTGGTTGCTGAAGAAAATTTACCATTATTAGCAGGTTATGGGTGATAATATTTTCAGATTTTTGGCTGACCAAAAAATCTATCACCCAACACTGAAGCATGATTAAAATCCTTGAAATCCTTTTCCATAAGCTTTGTCTAAAGGTCAGGAGGTACAATGTTGAAAAGATCCTCTAGTCAAATTAAGGCACTTACACCCTCATGATTTATGTACATCAAGAGAACTAACTGTATCCCATTACCCATTAACTGGGTTCGTGCTAATGTTGCCCATTCACAGTCTGGCCAGTGTTGTCACCTAGCAGTTTTATCAAATAATGAGAAAAAATTATCTGGGCATTTCTCCAAAAGTTTGGGAGTAAACTTTATAGCTTTATTTGCTCCCTGTTGAGAAGTAAATTCTGTCTGTCTGTCTATCTGTCTGTCTGTCTGTCTGTCTCTCTCTCTCCTCCCTCTCTTCTCTCCTCTCCCCTCTCTTTCTCCCTCTCTCGTCTCTCTCCTCCTCTCTCTCTCTCTCTCTCTCTCTCGTCAGCCCTAAGGATTTCTAACTCCTTTTCTTCCTGGATGTTTTGACGTTCAAGCCTTCTCAGAATTTTTTTCCTCCCTAAATAGGGTTAATTTCAACTTAAAAATCTGTACTTCATTACTTGCAGCATCAGCAGTGTGATCCAGGATCTTCTCCAGGATCCCTCTCACCACTACGTTCTCTACTGCTTAAAACATTTTGGAAATTAGAAGAACCAATCACCTGTTTATTATCACAGCAAAAATAAGTGATCTAAGATAATAAACCACAATAAAACAAAGCACTAAACTTTTTTACATAAAGTTTGATAATACTGTTAGATAATTTCTATCATTAAATAACTCCATAAAAAATAATCAGATCTGCATACACAAAATCAGGCAAAAAAATAATTATGTATTACACCTGAAATGGTAAATTATTATTTACTGTCAATGGTAGTAAATCTTCCTGGGAAATAAACTCCGGCTGGCATAAATTAAAAAGCTTCCTCATACTTTTATATATCGCAAAGTTTTTGATCAAGTCTTTAAAACCAATCAAGTCATCCAGCCTGACTTGGCGAGACAAGTCATCCAGCCTGTCTTGGCGAGGTAAGTCATCCAGCCTGTCTTGGCGAGGTAAGTCATCCAGCCTGTCTTGGCGAGACAAGTCATCCAGCCTGTCTTGGCGAGACAAGTCATCCAGCCTGTCTTGGCGAGACAAGTCATCCAGCCTGTCTTGGCGAGACAAGGCATCCACCCCTGTCTTGGCGAGACAAGGCATCCAGCCTGTCTTGGCGACACAAGGAAATCCAGCCTGTCTTGGCGAACAAGTCATCCAGCCTGTCCTTGGCGAATAAGTCATCCAGCCTGTCTTGGCGAGACAAGCATCCAGCCTGTTTTGGCGAGACAGAGGCATCCAGCCTGTCTTGGAGAGACAAGGCATCCAGCCTGTCTTGGCGAGACAAGGCATCCAGCCTGTCTTGGCGAGACAAGGCATCCAGCCTGTCTTGGCGAGACAAGGCATCCAGCCTGTCTTGGCGAGACAAGGCATCCAGCCTGTCTTGGCGAGACAAGGCATCCAGCCTGTCTTGGCGAGACAAGGCATCCAGCCTGTCTTGGAGAGACAAGGCATCCAGCCTGTCTTGGCGAGACAAGCATCCAGCCTGTCTTGGAGAGACAAGCCATCCAGCCTGTCTTGGAGAGATAAGTCATCCAGCCTGTCTTGGCGAGACAAGTCATCCAGCCTGTCTTGGCGAGACAAGTCATCCAGCCTGTCTTGGAGAGACAAGTCATCCAGCCTGTCTTGGAAAACCCAAGTCATCCACCCTGTCTTTGGCGAGATAAGCATCCAGCCTGCCCTTGGCGAGACAAGTCATCCAGCCTGTCTTGGCGAATAAGCCATCCAGCTTGTCTTGGCGAGATAAGTCTCCAGCCTGTCTTGCCGAATAAGCCATTCGGGCCTGTCTTGGCGAGACAAGTCATCCAGCCTGTCTTGGCGAGATAAGTCATCCAGCCTGTCTTGGCGAGACAAGTCATCCAGCCTGTCTTGGCGAGACAAGTCATCCAGCCTGTCTTGGAGAGACAAGTCATCCAGCCTGTCTTGGCGAGACAAGTCATCCAGCCTGTCTTGGCGAGATAAGTCATCCAGCCTGTCTTGGCGAGATAAGTCATCCAGCCTGTCTTGGCGAGATAAGTCATCCAGCCTGTCTTGGAGAGACAAGTCATCCAGCCTGTCTTGGAGAGACAAGTCATCCAGCCTGTCTTGGAGAGACAAGTCATCCAGCCTGTCTTGGAGAGACAAGTCATCCAGCCTGTCTTGGAGAGACAAGTCATCCAGCCTGTCTTGGCGAGGTAAGTCATCCAGCCTGTCTTGGCGAGACAAGTCATCCAGCCTGTCTTGGAGAGACAAGTCATCCAGCCTGTCTTGGCGTTGGGTCGTTCTGTTGGAATTTTTAATATGTTTGAGGTGAGAAAACAAAGAGTGATGTGTGCAGTTTGTGACCATTAATGTTAAAAATTTACCCAAGACAATGTCTATATTTGGAAACACACTCAAGTTTGTCCTCTGAAATTATTTGATAAAGTTGATCATGAATGAATCTGGTTTTAATAATTTTGCTGCACTGAACTAATGACGCATATATGAGTGAAACTGATGAAACTCAGTATAAAGTTTAGTTTCCATCACCTCTGGGTAAACATCAGTTAGGTTTTGAGAACTCAGAGTAAATTTTGTTTCACTAGATGAAGCTACATTATTTGCTAAATAACTTAGGAAAGAAAATCTGTTATTTCTTTGTACGCGTCTCCTCTTATCCTCGTCTGAGTTTCTCATTTTGTCAACAATTGTATGAAAGTTGGTGATATGAAAATTTATCTGCATTTCATGTCACAGCATCTCCGTCATTGGGTTTCCTTCTTTCTGATACGTTTTCGTGTTTGAGTTTCACTGTGATCAACATCTGGCAGTATTTCATTTACAAGTGCTTCAGATCTTTCGAAATCATATCTTAAGGTGCATAATTTTCAGCTAATATAACCCATATAGATCTGCACATGTTTTTAAGTTACATCTTCGTTTTGCAGAACTTGAATTTCTCTGGAAATTTTTACAAAAATTTCAACCCAAATGATTTACATAAAAACAAATTCTAATTGTTGAAAATTATTTGCAAAACTGTCTGCTTCTCTTCTCCCTTTTGTGACCGGTCTTCAGCCAGACAGTCTAAACGTTCCAAAATCTTACAGAATATTTTCAAAATTGCTGCTGTTGCTACAGCATGTGCCTCTCATCTAGTGTTGCTACAGCATGTGCCTCTCATCTAGTGTTGCTACAGCATGTGCCTCTCATCTAGTGTTGCTACAGCATGTGCCTCTCATCTAGTGTTGCTACAGCATGTGCCTCTCATCTAGTGTTGCTACAGCATGTGCCTCTCATCTAGTGTTGCTACAGCATGTGCCTCTCATCTGGTGTTGACACAACATGTGCCTCTCATCTGGTGTTGACACAACATGTGCCTCTCATCTGGTGTTGACACAACATGTGCCTCTCATCTGGTGTTGACACAACATGTGCCTCTCATCTAGTGTTGACACAACATGTGCCTCTCATCTGGTGTTGACACAACATGTGCCTCTCATCTGGTGTTGACACAACATGTGCCTCTCATCTGGTTTTTCACAACATGTGCCTCTCATCTGGTGTTGACACAACATGTGCCTCTCATCTGGTGTTGACACAACATGTGCCTCTCATCTGGTGTCACAGACGGCTTTGAACACTTTCATTTCCAAGAGAAACTACACGAACTTTCCACCGGCTGAATGAAGCTGAAAAAATGTATAGAGCAAATACAATGTAAAGAAATAATTACTGCCACATGACAGCAGACAACAGTACTTCGACCAACTAAATTTTGGACAGAAAAGAATTTTTTCTTTTCTAGAATTTCCATATTTCGGAAAGTGCCCTGCTACAATTTGTTCAAACTGTTCAAAAGTTTGGGAGTAAAAATTATAGCTTTATTTGCTCCCTGTTTTACAAGTAAATTCTGTCTGTCTGCCTATCTGTCTGTCTGTCCCGCCTGTCTCTCTCTCTGTCTCTCTCTTTTCCCCTCTCTCTCCTCTCGTCAGCCCTAAGGATTTCTAACTCCTTTTCTTCCTGGATGTTTTGACGTTCAAGCCTTCTCAGAATTTTTTTCCTCCCTAAATAGGGTTAATTTCAACTTAAAAATCTCTACTTCATTACTTGCAGCATCAGCACTGTGATCCAGGATCTTCTCCAGGATCCCTCTCACCACTACGTCTCTAAATGCTTAAAACAATTTGAAATTAGAAGAACCAATCACCTGTTTATTATTACAGCAAAAATAAGTGATCTAAGATAATAAACCACAATAAAACAAAGCACTAAACTTTTTTACATAAAGTTTGATAATACTGTTAGATAATTTCTATCATTAAATAACTCCATAAAAAATAATCAGATCTGCATACCCCAAAATCAGGCAAAAAAATAATTTTGTATTACCACCTGGAATGGTAAATTATTTATTTTCTGTCACGGTAGTAAATCCTTCCTGGGAAATAATCTCCGGCTGCTAAATTAAAAAGCTTCCTCATACTTATATATCGCAAAATTTCTGATCAAGTCTTTAAAAACCAATCAAGTCATTTCCCCCCTGTCTTGCGAGACAAGGCTCCAGCCTGTCCTTGGGGAGACAAGTCACCCCCCGTCTTGGCGAGACAAGGCATCCAGCCTGTCTTGGCGAGACAAGGCATCCAGCCTGTCTTGGCGAGACAAGGCATCCAGCCCGTCTTGCAGACAAGGCACCAGCCTGCATGGCGAACAAGGATCCCGCCTTTTCCCGGGG
>NC_069498.1:8349823-8367823 GCF_026875155.1 Cherax quadricarinatus
ACTGCCCTACTGCAAGCTGGTTAGATTCCACTCACCGGCACCGTCAAGTTGTCTCGTCCTGGGAGGAACAGATCAAAGAAGATTATGCATAAGTAGGACACATAAGTAGTACCTTATTTAGAGACTTTTAGCTTGGAGATCAAGCTCTTGGAAGTGTCCAAATTACTGAGGAGAGGAGTATGTTAAACACATTGAGGGTGTAGTATTCTCACATGTCCAAAAGAGGTCATATTTTGACTAGGATATTAAATAATTTGCTCTTTCTGTGAATGAAATGCCGATATAATTTATAATGTAATAAATATCTCACTCAGTTGCCGCATCTTGTAAGAGAAACTTGGTACAGAACGTATGATCAACACATAATTATTACTTACATTTTAACAGAAAGTTTAGGAAATGATTATCTTCTTCCGGCATCATTCATGACCTTAGGGATTCCGAGAAGGGAGTTGATGAGGCCGGAATTTCGTTTGGTGGGCAGGTCAAGGCTGGTGCTCCAGGGACCTTGAGCCACGCGCATGATCTGGGCTGCTAGTTCAGTCACAACCTGTCATTGGTGAACCAAGGTGGGCAGTGATGGAGTCCAAGTGACGCCATATTATATATTATATATATATATATATATATATATATATATATATATATATATATATATATATATTATATATATATATAATATATATATATATATATATATATATATATATATATATATATATATATATAGAAGCATCAGGAAGAGAGAGGTGAAGGTTTATAAACTAAAAGAGGAGGCAGTTAGGGTAAGATATAAACAGCTATTGGAGGATAGATGGGCTAATGAGAGCATAGGCAATGGGGTCGAAGAGGTATGGGGTAGGTTTAAAAATGTAGTGTTAGAGTGTTCAGCAGAAGTTTGTGGTTACAGGAAAGTGGGTGCAGGAGGGAAGAGGAGCGATTGGTGGAATGATGATGTAAAGAGAGTAGTAAGGGAGAAAAAGTTAGCATATGAGAAATTTTTACAAAGTAGAAGTGATGCAAGGAGGGAAGAGTATATGGAGAAAAAGAGAGAAGTTAAGAGAGTGGTGAAGCAATGTAAAAAGAGAGCAAATGAGAAGTGGGTGAGATGATATCAACAATTATGGTGAAAATAAGAAAAGTTGGAATGAGATTAACAAGATAAGAAGCCTTAGAAAACAAATGGATTTGTCAGTTCAAAATAGGAAAGGAGAGTTTATTAAATTGAGAGTTTAGAGGAATTGGGAAGATGGAAAGGAAAAAATTTTTTGAGGAATTTGTTATAATGTTGATGAAGATAGGAAGCAGTTTTTCCGTGTATAGGGCAGGAGGAATAACATCTTGTAGGAAGTGAGGAAGAGCGCGTTTTGTGAGGTGAGGGGTGAAGTTCGTGAGGCAGTTAGGTAAAATGAAAGGGGGTAAGGCAGCCGGGATTGATGGGTATAAAGATAGAAATGTTAAAAGCAGTGGGTATATAGTTTTGGAGTGGTTGGTTGCAAATTATTTAATAAATGTATGGAAGAGGGTTAAGGTACCTAGTATTGGCAGAGAGGCATGCATAGTTCCATTGTATAAAGCCACAGGTTATAAAAGAGAGTGCAAAAAATATAGGGGATAAGTCTGTTGAGTGTACCTGTAAAGTGTATGGTAGAGTTATAATTGAAAGAATTAAGAGTAAGCGGAGAATAGGCTAGCAGATTGAACAAGGAGGCTTAGGAAATGTAGGGGGTGTGTGGACATGTGTATTACAGTAGAAACAAATAAGTGAACAGATTTAGAAAAGGCTAAAGAGGACTTTGTGGCATTTATGGATTATGGAAAAGCGATGACAGGGTGATAGGGGGGCAATGTGGGCAGACATGTTGCAAGTGTATTGTGTAGGATGTAGGTTACTGAAAAGCAGTGAAGAGTTTTTAAACGAGGATAGATGAGGGCTACAAGTGTATAGAGTATGTAGGAAAGAGGGAAAATTTTTCCCATTAAAAAGGCCTATACAAGATTTGTGATTGTCCACCGTGGGTTGTATTAATATATTATAGATGTGTTGTAAGAGATGTAAATGCGAGGTCTCCGCAAGAGGCGTGGAGTTTAAAAGATAAAGAATCACACACAAAGTGGGAGGTTTGTCACAGCTGCTCTTTTGCGATGACACTGTGCTCTTGGGAGATTCTGAAGAGAATTTGCAGAGATTGGTGGATGAATTGGTAGGGCGTGTGCAAAAGTAAGAAAATAAAGTGAATACAGGAAAGAGTAAGGAGTTATGAGGATAACAAAAGATTAGTGATGAAAGATTGGGGGGGGGGGGGGGGGGGGGGGGGGGGGGGGGGGGGGGGGGGGGGGGGGGGGGGGGGGGGGGGGGGGAATATCAGATTGGAGGGAGAGAGTATGGAGGATGAACGTATTCAGATATTTGATGACGTGTCAGCGATGGTCCTATGAAAGATGAGGTGAATCATAGAATTGAGATGAGGGGAAAAAGAGTGAGTGGTGCACTTAGGAGTCTGTGGAACAAAGAACTTTGCCTTGGAGGCAAAGGGGGAATGTATGAGATTATAGTTTTACCAACGCTCTTAAATGGGTGTGAAGCGTGGGTGATGAAAGTGCAGCGAGGAGAAGGCTGGAGGCAGTGGGATGTCATGTCTGAGGGCAATGTGTGGTGTGAATATAATGCAGAGGATTCGTAGTTTGTAAGTTAGTGACGAGGTGCGGGATGTACCAAAACTGTTGTCCAGAGGGCTGAGGAAGGGTTGATGAGGGGTTCGGACATTAGAGAGGAATGGAGCGAAACAGAATGACTCAAGAGTGCAACAGTCTGTAGTGGCAGGAAGGCGGGAGTAGGGGTCGCCAAGAAGGGTTGGAGGGAGGGTAAAGGAGGTTTTTGTGTGCGAGGGCTTGGACATCAGCAGGCATGCGTGAGCGTGTTTGATAGGAGTGAATGGAGACAAATGGTTTTTAATACTTGACGTGCTGTTTGGATGTGTGAGCAAAGTAACATTTATGAAGGGATTTCAGGGAAACCGCAGGCCGACTTGAGTCCTGGAGATGGGAAGTACAGTGCCTGCCAATCTGAAGAGGGTGTTTAATGTTTGCTGATTAAAAGACTGTAGTGTAAAGCCCCCTTCTGCAAGAAGTGGATGGAGTGAATGATGGTGAAATGTTTTTCCTTTTTCTGCCACCCTGCCTTGGTGGAAACGCCGGTGTGATAAATAAAAAAATAAAAAAATATATAAAATAATATATAAGAAAGACATAACAAAAAATCCAAAAACAGCAATGATCTGAAGTTGGTTTTAGTTTACTGGTAAATCATTTTCAAATTGTGGTCAATTCTGATGCGGTATTATTTCTCCATAGAAAAATTAATAAGTATCCACCCATAACTGTAATGATCAACATTTAACATTTTTTTTTTAAATTAATGATACAAGACATTCGATGAAAGGAACATTACTCATGAATGACACAGTGGTGAATTTGTTATTTCTGACAAAAATTTTAGGAAAATAAATTGGCCAAGTGATCCCAACGAGGAGATATACATAGATTTTTTTTGATAAGTCAATGTACGTTTAAAATTTTTCACACCACTATTCTGGCCAAAAAAATAAGGAAACACTTTAGTGAAGATTATAAAAAATACTTAATTATTAAATGTGTGTAATTATATAACAGGTAAGTAATAAAATAAAACATAAATGACTTAGAGAAGCAGTAGTATATGGAAATATAAGTAATGATCATAAACACTTGCTACTGCTTAACATGTTAAATACAACTCTTACAGATCAGTACATATTGATCATCAAACACGCCATCACAATCTCTCTCACCATTCTAAACAACAAACATCTACCTCTCTCACTACCTCTAACAACGATCCTCTCACCACTCTAAATAGAAAGAAAAATTCTCTCACTACTCAAAACACAAACAGCAACTCTCTTACTCACTCAAGACACTAGCAAGACCATCACCAATCAACATTTAAGTAGAACCTTCCTCATCACCCATCACACCAGCAGAACATCTCTCACTACTCAGCACATCAGAAGAATCCCTTTCACCACTTATCACGCCTGCAGGACCTTTCTCAATACCCAAGATACTAGTTGGAGCTTTCTCACCACTAATAACACCAGCAGGATCTTTCTCAACACTAAGAATACCAGATTGATCTTTCTCACAACTAAAACCCCCAGCAGGATCTCTCTCTCAACACTAAAAATATCACCAGGATCTTTCTCACCACTAAAAACACAAGCAGTATCTTTCTCCACTAAAATCACAAGCAGAATCTTTCTCACAACTAAAAACACCACCACAAATAAAACTAAAAACACTCCTGGAAACTCAAGCAGCACCATTTTCAAGACTAAGAACATCAGGAGAATCTTTCTCACCATTAAAACACCAGCAGGATCTTTTTAAACACTAAGAACACCAGCAGAAACATTTTCAACACTAAAAAACAGCAGGATATCTCTCACTACTCAACACACCACCAGGACCATTATACCAACCAACACACCACCAGGACCATTATACCAACCAACACACCACCAGGACCATTATACCAACCAACACACCACCAGGACCATTATACCAACCAACACACCACCAGGACCATTATACCAACCAACACACCACCAGGACCATTATACCAACCAACACACCACCAGGACCATTCAGACCAACCAACACACCACCAGGACCATTATACCAACCAACACACCACCAGGACCATTATACCAACCAACACACCACCAGGACCATTCAGACCAACCAACACACCACCAGGACTTTTCTTGCCACTCAGCACTGCAGTAAGACTCACCTGACGCTCAGGATATTTGAGATCCTGTGCCTGCGTGAAGACTGTGGCCATCACCAGCATCATCAACACGACTACCATGACGGAACTGTGCATTCTGAAAATATGACTGATATGAAAACAATAACACACATTAATGGTAGACGAAAGTAACTTCCAGAGCAGTGTGTGTCCACGGATTTTCTCTCCCTGGCCCGTGGCCTGGTTGGCCAAGCTCTCGCTTCACATGCTGAGGACTCGGGTTCGATTCCCGGCAAGGGCGGAAATATTGGGCGTGTTTCCTCACACCTGTTGTACCATGTTAACCCAACAGTAAAATGGGACGCTGGGGGTCCAGTCGACTAGTTTTGGTCGCATTGCCTCTAATTGCCCGAAAATCTCTGCATAACAGAGGGCTTCAGTATATAGTGTGTCACTGATTCAGCTAGGACAGTATACCTTGTACAAGTACTTGCAGAGAATAAAGTTATTGTTAAGTTATAATGCCACTGACTCCTTCTTTAGTGTTATGACCGCCATCGTTAGAGCTGCGAACTCTGTTCTAGTGTTATGAAATTCTTTATCAGAGTCATTGACTCCCTCGTCAGTATCATGGACTGATTCGTCAGTGTCACAAACTTCCTAATCATATGTCACAGACTTCCTCAACAGATGATAAGTTACCATATGCAACCGTCTATGAATCATTAATTATTGCAACCGTTTTCCTCGATCTAGTGAAACTTCATCAGTACAAGACAGAGACATAAATGGAATGACTAATCGAAGAGATGCAAACAGTCCCTCAACCAAGTACGATGTCCTTCCCTGTATAATATTTTGCCGAGCTGAGGACTATACCTCGTCCTTCTACAGTAGTGCCGTTTTATGTCACTGTAATTTATTTTAAGGACTGAGTTTTTTGTGACATGCTCCTACAAAATAGAGAGACCCAGCGTTGCATGTGTCTAATTCTAACTCACAAAATCGTAATAACAAGAATGCAAAATAATCACTGAACGGGTGGGGCGCGACCCCCGAAACCCCGCCTCAGGGGGTCTGTCCCCCAATACGCCTCTTGTCCTCTCAGTGTCGTCAGGTTGATTCCCCTTAACCTCTCCTCCGGGATTAGTCCTTTGCTGAAAACCTTTGCACTATCTCTAAATTCCTGACGTGTCCTGATCAGTTTGGTTTCCAAACAGGTTTTTTAATGATTCCTTACGACAGGTGCAGAAACGCTCTTCTAGGTTTGCCAGCACCTATATGTATGCAGTTGTGTGTGTTGTGTGTGTGGTGTTTGTGTGTGTCTGTGAGTGTGTTTGTGTGTGTGTGTGTGTGTGTGTGGTGTGTGTGTGGTGTGTGTGTGATGTTGTGTCTGTGTGTGTGGTGTGCGTGTGCGTGTGCGTGTTAATCCCAAGTGGACATAAACTAGAAAAATAAGTTTCCATAATTTGACCTCCATCTGAGGTCCTCCTTAGCAGAATATCTGCTTTTCACTAAACAATGATTCACAATTTTTGATCACTTTCGAATCATTTTACAATGATGTGATATATTTAGGTTATGATTCATATAAAATTATGATAATCCAACTTAATTTATAACAAATAAAAAAATATTCTTACGATGTACTTGAGAAATTTCGCTTAATAAATTGCTTGTAGATTATTTTCTATAAGTGAGTTAGTCCATGTACATGAATTATAACAGAGAATATAACATTAGAATATTTATATCAGAGAGAAGTAATAATGAAGTAAAAGATACAGAAGCAATTGAAGCCTGAGTAACCGCACTAAAATAACATTGAAATGTAGATAAGCATGTTTATGGATCAACTTGTAAAGTGACAAGACTGACTGATGTTGAATGGGCAGACTTCTGGCAGTGATGGACAGACACACAGATGAAGCTCAAACCCCTTAACCTCTCCTGGGGATTAGTCTTGTAAAAACCTTTGGGCACTATCTCTAGATCCTGACGGCCTGATCGGTGGGGGTTCCAAATGGTGCTGCGTACCCCCAGTAGGGGGGCGAGTAAACGGTTACATAGTTTTAAATGATTTTTTTCATAGGGCAGAACGTCTTCTTGGGTTTGCCGGGCACCTATATGTTGCGTTGTGTGTGTGTGTGGGGGTGTGTTGTCTCACTAGTTCACCTATTGAGGTTGGGGGGGGTCGAGTCCGAGCTCCTGGCCCCCTTTTCATGATCGACTAGGTCACTCCCCTGAGCCGTGAGCTTTTCGTCCTCTGCTTAAAGCTAGTATGGATCCTGCCCCATACTCGTTTCCCCCAAACTTTTCATTACTGACTACTCTGTGGCTAAAAAATATTTCCTAACACCCCTGTGTTCCCACTGTGTCTTTAGCTTCCCAACTGGGGCCCCCTTGTTACTGTGCCAAATCCTGGAACATTGTTTTTTGCCCCACCTTTCAATTCCCTCTCATATTTTGATGCCCTTATTTCCCCCCTATCTTCCTGTCCCCCGGTGTCAGGTTGATTTCCCTTTCCCCCCTCCTCGTAGGGATTTTTCCCTCTTTTTTTGGGGGCTAGTTGTTAAAACCCTTTTCCCTTTTTCTCGGGGTTTATTTAGTGTTGGCTAGTGTGGGTTTCCCTTGGTTTTGCCGATACTCCAATTTGGTAACGTTAGGTGTCGGGTTGAACGATCTTTTAAAGATTTTGGATGTGTTCTGAGGGCGGCGCCTTGCGGGCATTTTTGGGGATTCGAGGGGTGCCTGGGTTTTATTTCCCCGTCTTTTTTTGGGTGGTTTTAGTCCTTTCCCCCCAAACGTTCCCTTGCGGTTTTTGCCCCCCAAATTTATACTTTACGGGGTGGGTAAATGGGCCAATTGGGACAGTTCTGCAGCCTGTCCGATCCCTTTTGTATTCTGCCTGGTCTTCGATCGAGTGTATTTTTCTCACAACTTCAGTCCTTTTAAAAACGGGGGACCCCAGAGTCTATTCCTTCCGATGTCGTTCAAAAATCCAAAAAGCATGGTCTAGGACTGCCCCCTGCGGGACCCCCGGGTCACGGTGCCCACTTGACCCCCTCGCCGTACCATGACCGCCTGTTTTCCTCAAGTATTCCCTGATCCATTGTAGTCCCTTTCCCCTGTTATCCCTGCTTGGCCCTCCTTTTGCACCAATCTTTGTGTGGAACTGGTCAAACCCCTTCTTGCATCCAAGAAAAGCAAATCCACCCCCCCCTCTTTTTTCTTCCCTTGCACCATGTCATAGAACTCAGTAGGTTTGGACACAGGTTTTCCCGCCCCTGAAACCATGCTGGCTGCTTTTGATGAGATCATTCCTTTCTGGGTTTCCACCCTCTTTCCCTTATAATTTCCCTGATTTTGCATACATACATGTCGTAAACGGTCTGTATTTTAATGCTTCAGTCTGTCCCCTTTTTTAAAGTTTGGGGACACTTTGCTGTTTTCCTGCTCAGGCAACCCCTGTTTCGATAGATGTATTGAATTTGTTTTGGGGGTACCATGCGCCTTGCCCCCCTCTCCAAACCCCGGGGGAGTGTTATCGGGCCCCCTTTGCCTTTGAGGTATCTATCACCAGAAGCCTCTTCACTTTTTCCCTGGTTTGTGCACTGTGTCCAGCACTTGGTGGGTCCCCCACCTCCCGTCTTTTGGAGTCCCTTCTGTCCCCTCGGGAAACCCTTTCTTTAAATCTTTTTTGGTTCTTCCATACTTCCGGTCATTTCCTGTTGTCTCCCCTCCTTCCTTCCTTGCCTGATTCCGGGCCCTTGACTGTTGTTTTTCCTGATGTGGCGAAAAACAGTTTCGGGTCAGTTTGGTTTCGCTGCTATGTCATTTCAATTGTCTTTGGGGCCTCCTTCTTATCTGGGGCTTTTATTTCGGGCTTACGACTGTTCCCCTTTTTTCCTGGGTCCTTTCCCCTTTATATTTCTTCCTTTCCCCTAGCCCTTGGTTTTTTGCCCCTGCCCCTTTTGGGGTAAACCTGGGCTCACCCTGGTTTTTCATTATCTTTTCCCCTTGGGGTACAAACCCTTTCCCCTCAGCCCCTTGATTTTATTGCTACATTTTCCATAAATCTCATTAATGGTTTCCCTGCCAGTTCTTGCCCCACTAAACCCCCCCGTTCGGGTTTGTTCTCTTTCCCCGTGTAGCCCCCTTTCTTGTTTTTTGTTTCATTGTCCGGGCCCTTTCCTGCTTCTCCTCCACTTGTGCTCTACGTGTATTCAAACTTAAAACCCACAGGGTCACGGGCCCCAAAAGGGGTCTTTATATGTATTCCCAAAACTGCCTACGAAGGTAAATACTAAGCCCAGCCTGCTGGTTCACCTCCTCCCCCTTCTTGTGTGTCCTTAAAGTGTTTGGTAATGAATTTCTCCAGTACCACCTCCATCATCTTACCCCCAATTCTTGGGCCCCCCATGTGGGTCCAAGTTCTCCCCAATCTATCCCCTTGGGGTTAAAGTCCCCCATGTCGGGAGCTTTGCCCGCTGCATGAGCTCTTCGGGCCATCTAGCCAGGTGTCAAACCATCGCTCTATTGCCCCGTCGTACTCTTGCCTTGGCCCCTGCTGTTCTTGGGGGGTTTTCATCATGTTTTTACCCCCTTTGGGGACCCCGAGTGAAGTGTTCCCATAGTAATCACTTTCTTTCCGCTACTTCTCTCCCCAGCTCATAAAAATTCCAGCTTTTTTTGATCAGCAACGCCCTCCTCCCCCCCCCCTGTTCCCTTGTCTTTCCTCGGGTTTTGGGGATCCCGTTGGAAAAGGGGGCATCTTTTATCTACCTGAAAGTTTGGTTTCTGTGAGGCTATGTTTCCCGGTGATGCTTCTTTGACTCTTTCTTGCCACTCCCCCCACTTTTTGTTTTTTCCACAGTTTTTGGGGTGTACCCATACCTTCATTTCCTTTTCCCAACACTGTGGTTTGGGGGGCCTGGGGGGTGGGAGCCCTGGTGGCTATTGGGGTTCTATGCTTGGGTTGGGGGAGGTGTGGGTAGGATTGTAGGGTGGTTGGGATGGTGGATGGTTTGTGTGGTTTGAGAGTAGTTGTGTGTGCGCTTCCCCTTGCGTTCTGCCCTGCTCTGACTGACCTCTGTGGTTCCCTCCTTGTCTCTTTTCCCTGCTCCTTTCGCTTTTTTGTCCCTTCCCTCAGTGCTGTCTTTTTGATTTTGTTCTGTCTCTGTCTAGGAACACCCCTTGTTTTCCGAGTATTTAAATGGGGTTTTTCTCTTGGAGGATCCTGTTCCGCACTGTTTCGCCCTGAAATCGCTTGTTTGGTCTTTTCTCACCTTTCGAGTCCCCCCCTTTTCCTGAAAATTTACAATCTCGCCCCTCTCTTCACCTTTTCTGTTATGATTTTCTAAATCCCTTTCCCTTTTTCCTGCTTCCTTTCAGTGGTTCCTTTCCTTCTCCTGAAGCCAGGGAAAAAACACTGTTTTTGCCCTTTCTTCCTCGCTTTGCCTCACCCCTGTGGCCGGATCCTGCCTGTGTGTGGTCAGTTTCTCCCTTGATTTTTCCAGTGGCTCTGATAGCCTTTTTGTGCCTCAGCATTCGACCTATTTCCCCCCCTCCATTGCAAACCAGTTGTCTTCCCTTTTACTCCTTGGGCCTCCTTTGGCAGATTGATGTGCCTTAGATAAAATTTATAATTCCTTCCTTCCTGTTCAGCCCCGCGCTTCATATGCTGTGTCTTCCCTTTGGGCATGCCCCTGAACTGCTCCAGCCTATTTATCTCAACTTTAGGACCCTTTCTTTGGGTCTGCAGTTTCGACTTGTGCCCCCAATTTTTTGTCTCCTTCTCCAACCCCCTTTCCAAATTTTAAAGAGCTTTTCTCCCTTTTTTCAGAAAGCTCTCCTAATTTTTTCTCCCCTCTTGTTCCCTCCTTTTCCCCTGCTCCTCCCTCCCCTCCTCCTACCCCAACCCCTTCTCATCTGTTCCCTTTGGGGCCGCGAGTCCCCCACCTTTTTTTTTTTTTTTTTTTTTTTTTTTTTTTTTTTTTTTTTTTTTTTTTTTTTTTAAGAGTAAAAGAGGGGGAGGGTTTAAAAGGGAAAAAAGGGGAAAGAGAAGAGCAAGAGAGAGAGAGAGCAAAAGAGAGAGAGAGCAAGAAAGAGAAGCAGGGGGAAAAGAGAGAGAAAGAAGAGAGCAAGAGAGAGAGAGAGGCAAGAGGAGCAAGGAGAGAGAGGACAAGAAAAGAGAGCAAGGAGAGAGGAGAGCAAGAGAGAGAGCAAGGAGAGAGGAGCAAGAGGGGGGGATAGCAAAAGAGAGAGAGAGCAAGAGAGCGAGCAAAAGAGAGAAGAGCAAAAGAGAGAAGCAAGAGAGAGAGCAAAAAGAGAGAGGCAAAAGGGGAGAGGAGCAAGAGAGAGAGGGGGCAAAAGAGGAGAGAGAGCAAGAGAGAGAGAGACAAGAAGAGAGAGCAAGAGAGAGAGAGAGCAAGAGAGAGAGAGAGCAAAGAGAGAGCAAAAAGGGGAGAGAGAGCAAGAGAGAGAGGAGAAGAAAAGAGAGAGGCAAGAGGAGAGAGAGCAAGAGGGGGAGAGAGCAAAAGAGGAGAGCAGGAGAGAGCAAAAGAGAGAGCAAGAGAGAGAGGGGCAAGAGAGGAAGAGAGCAAGAGGAGACAAGAAGAGAAGAGCAGGGGAGAGGAGAGCAGGGGGAGGAGAGCAAGAGAGAGAGAGAGAGCAAGGGGAAGGCAAGAAGAGAAGCAAAAGGGGAGAGAAGAGAGAGAGAGAGAGCAAAAGAGGAGAAGAAAGAGGAGAGAGCAAGAGGGAAGGGGGAGCAAGAGGAGAGAGAGAGAAGGGGAAGAGAGCGAGAGAGACAAAAGAGAGAGAGGGAAAGGAAGGGCAAAAGAAGAGCAAGAGAGAGAGAGAGCAAGAAGAGGCAAGAGAGAGAGAGGAGAAAAAGAGAGAGAGAGCAAGAGAGAGAGAGGAAAAGAGAGAGGGGAGCAAGGAAAGAGAGCAAAAGGGGAGGAGAGCAAGAGAGAGGAGAGCAAGGAGAGAGAGAGCAAGGAGAGAAGCGAGGGAGCAAGAGGAGGCAAGAGAGAGACGAGCAAGAGAGGAGACAGAAGAGAAGAGAGAGAGCAAGAGAGAGAGAGAGCAAGAGGAGAGAGAGCAAGAGGAGAGAGCAAGAGAGAGAGCAAGAGAGAGACAAAAGAGAAGGGAAGAGAGAAGCAAGAAGAGGACAAGAGAGGGAGAGCAAGAGAGAGAGAAGAGAGAGCAAAAAGAGAGGCAAGAGAGAGAGAGGCAAGAGAGGAGCGAAAAAGAAGAGAGAAGCAAGAGAGAGAGAGAGAAGAGAGAGAGAGGGGGAAGAGAGAGAGAGAGAGAGAGAGAGGGGAGGGAGGGAGGGGGGGGGGAGGGAGGGAGGGAGGGAGAAAGGGAAAGGGAAATAGGGGGGGAAGGGGGGAAAAAGGGGGGAGGGGGGGGAAGGGGGGGAGAGGGGGAGAGAGGTAGGGGGGGGAGAGGGGAGGATGGGGGAAAAAAGGGGGGGGGAGGGTTTTAAAGGGGGGGGACGTGTTAGAGGGGGAGAGATTTAGAGGGGGGGGGGTGTTAGGGTAAGAGATGTTGGGGGAAAGATGGGGGGGGAAAGAGAGAGAGAGTAGGTAGAGGAGAGATATGGAAAGATGAGGGGTAGAGATAAGTCCATTTTTGTGCCTTTTGTGTGTGTGTGTGTTGTTTGGGGTGTGTGGGTTGTGGTGTGTGTGTGTTGGGGTTTTGTGCGTGTGTGTGTGTGTGTGTGTGGTTGTGTGGTGTGTGGTGTGGTGGGGTGTGTGTGTGGTGGCGTGTGGTGTGCGTGTGCGTGTGCGTGTTAAACCCAAGTGGAATAAAATTGAAAAAAAAAGTTTCCCCTAATTTGACCTCCCTCGAGGTCCCCTTTAGCAAATATCTGCTTTTCACTAAAAAAATGATTACAATTTTTTATACTTCGAATCATTTTACAATAGAGTGATATATTTTTGTGTATGATTCTTAAATTATGTAAAAACTTAATTATAACATTTAAAAAAATTATTCTTTGATGTCTGAGATATTTCGTCAATAATTGCTTGTAGATTTTTTCTATAGTGAGTTAGTCTGTACACTGAATTTAACAGGGGAAAATTTCATTAGAATTTTATCAGAGAGAAGTAAATAATGAAGTAAATGTTACAGGAACAATATGAACCTGAGTAAACCCCCTTAATAAAAATGCTTAGAAAGCTGTTTGGATGAAAATTTTAATTGAAAAGATGATGATGTTGTAGTGGGGAGACTTCTGGCAGTGTGGAGACACACAGAAGATGATCAAATGTAAATTTTGTGGGCCCGGTTTTTGTCAGTTTTCTTCAAACTATGTGCATAATTGTCCATTATTTAGAAACATTGAAATAGACCAGTATAATAACCTGTGGACATGTGAAGATATCTTATTAATAATAATCAAAATTTCCCTAATATTTGCCTAGTTCCCAAGGTGGGGGGGGGGTTTTTTTATTGGTGGGGGGGGGGGGGGTGGGTTTTGTTTACCATATGCTTCTGCGCTACGTCCACAGGATGTATATGGAGTGTACAATAAAACACACCCACTTCAGTGGCAAATTCTCCAAGTGACTTACCCTGTGAGTGAGTAATTGGAGGTCGGTGGAGATCTGCTGCAGGAAGGCACCTGGAACCTTATGAGAGTCGTGAAGATATACTGCTGGAGGACACCGTCCTAACTGCTGGAGAAGCCCTCAAATTGTTATATATTTAGCAGTGGCCACCTTATTGCGCATGCTACCTACGCAGATAACGCTGCTTCGAAGAGACTGACCACTCACCAGAGCGTTGTGAGCTTTAAATCTTTTGTCCACAAATATCTGTACATTCTTTTTTCCAAGATGGGTCTAATTAACCAGCCAGGACAGGCATACTAAATATCTCGAAAGACAACAACATGTTATTTGTCCATGAATTCAGACAGTTCATATTCATGTACTTATCGAATAATTTGAGCGAGAAAAAACGGAAATCCTCAAAATTCCCGTTCCTTTTTTCTTTTGCCGACCAAGAAAATTAATTTTGGATCAAAAAAAAATAATAAATTCCAGTAAAAGACTATTGACACCAACGAAATTATATCAACAAACCTGGGGTCCATATACAACCAAGCCTGCGTCATATACTACACAAACTTGCGTCATATCCAGTCAAACCTGCGTCATATCCAATCAAACCTGAGTCATATACAATCAACCTGCGTCTTATCAATCAAACCTGAGACAATGTACACCAAAACTGCGTCATAATTATACGAAACTGATCCTAAATGGAGCTAATAATTGGTCTAATTGGACTACCTGTTTATGTGTTTTTATTAGTCCCATACATGTAGGTAAAGATGGATTATTGAACTAAATTGTTTTAAATTAATTCAATCTTTGCCTTTCAGTAGAAGTTTTATATTGTTTTATTGGAAATTGCTGTAACGTTTTCCTAAGGAATTCTTTCTAAGTTTAGAATAGGTTTCAGTATCATCTAAGAGATTATCATATATGCTTGGTATATAACTCTATGTTAAAACAAACATTCCCAATTGCCCTCAAAGATTCTTTACATCTTATGATACACTTAATAATACATAAAAAATAGCGCCTTACCAAGGCAGATAAAATAAATGCAATTGTAATTATGAAAGAAATGATTAACCAAGAAAAAAATGAATAATCTCTTAGATGATAACTGAAACCTATTCCAAACTTAGAAAGAATCCTTAGAAAGCCGTTACAGCAATTTCAATAAAACAATAAAAACTTCTACTGAAAGGCAAAGATGAATTAATTAACAATTTAGTTCCACTAATCCATCTTTAACCTTACATGTATGGACTAATAAAAAACACACCAACCAGGTAATCCAATCAGACCAATTATTAGCCCAAGGATCATCTCGTATAAATTGTTCCAAATGGCTTGTTAACATTTTGAGCCCTGAATTGTAAATTTCTAACTTTAATTTAAAAACATCTTAGAATTAGTTGAAAAATTTAAGCTCCTTGACTGACTTAAATGATTTTAACATGGTTAGTTTGTTGATGTACTTCCTTGTTTACGAAAGTTCCTGTTGATGATTATTAAGTTTTCTTATCGAAGAACGTCGTTAATTATGATTTACAATTACCAGCTCCTATCTTAAACGTATTAAACTTTGCATTGTTGATGCAAATTTGTATTAATGATAAGTTTTACACTCAGAAATTTGGTAGGGCAAATGGGAAATCCTCTATTCACCTTTCTTTATAATCTATACATTGAAATTTTTTGAAACAAATTGCCTAACACAATCCTCCTAATAGAGCAAAATGGTTCAGAATGTTGATGATATTTTAATGTCTAGCCCAAGAATATAGATTATTCACCATCCTTGGCAATTAAATAGCTTAGCCCATTCTATAACCTTACTGTTAGTTTTGAGAAAAATAACTCATTCCTTTTCTAGATGAGTTTAATTATTAAGAGTAATAATAAATCAAATTGAAAATTTACAGGAAATCCTACAAATAACTGTTCCTATGTACACTATATATTATTCCCATCAGATAGAGTTAAACCGTCTGTTTTCTCATCAATGTTTTTTGAGAGCTTTATGTATTTGTAGTCCAGAGCTTCATAGATGAAGAAATATCCCAAAATTTGAAATAGCCAATGATCTGAAATACCCGAGAAATGTAACAGAATAAATCATTTAAAATTGCTAGAAATACATTTTACAACCCAAAAAGGGACAACCAACCTTATACAAAACTAAACTATGTGGTTCTTCTTAAGACTTCTAATATTTAAAGTTGCCATTTAAAATCTTGATTACAGAAATAAAACATTGATAAAGAATTCCCCCAAAATGCTGACGGATGTGTCTATAAATTTCCTTGTAAAAATTTGCGATAAAGTCTATTACGGTCAAACTTGGTAAAAATTTCGAACTTAGATTAAAACAACATAAAATATTAGGCAAAGAACCTGACAAGATTCCAATGCTCTATTTATTCCATGTGAGAGATTTTAACCATCCATATTGATTTCAAAAGGATGAGAAAGTTTAATCAAGCAAGAGTCCAGGTTGACAGAAAATATAATTGAATCTTGTGGCATAAAAAGCAGTTTGAAAATAATATGAATAATTCCTAGGTTATAATAAATTAAGACTCCTTGTATAATAATAAAATTTGTTAGAGTATAATACATTGGACAAATAATAAACCTTATTTCTTGGGTAGAATATTTTGTTAGTGGGATGTCGTGAGGACCTGTCTAGTTGGACCAGCGGACCTAGTGCAGTGTTCCTCTTTTCTTATGAGTCAGGTATTGTCGCGCGTCAGGTGTTTCTTTTTTGTGGGGGTTGACTGTGAGGTGTAGTCTAAGCCCTTTAATTGCCTTCCTTTGATGTATTACTTTCATAGTTCCTTGACAATGTGAGTAGTCACGAAAGCGCTTGGAATTTCACTACTTTTTCACAGTGGTTGTTTTGCATATATATATAGTTATAGGAGGGTGGGGACAGGAGGAAAGAGGGGTGATTGGTGGAATGATGAAGTAAAGGGTGTGATAAAAGAGAAAAAGGTAGCTTATGAGAGGTTTTTACAAAGCAGAAGTGTTATAAGAAGAGCAGAGTATATGGAGAGTAAAAGAAAGGTGAAGAGAGTGGTGAGAGAGTGCAAAAGGAGAGTGGGAGAGGCAACGGGTCAAGAAATTTTAATGAAAATAAGAAAAAAAATTTGGATGAGTTAAAAAAGTTAAGAAAGCCTAGGGAAAGTAGGGGTTTGTCCTTAAAAAAAACAAGTAGGGGATTAGTAATGGGGAAGGGAGGTATTGGTAGATGGCGAGAATTTTTTGAGGAATTTTAAATGTTAGGAAAAAAGGGGGGAGGGGTAATTTCATGCACTGCCAGGGGGGTATACCATTTTTTAGGAGGAAGAAAGCAGAATGTAAGTGTGGTGGAGGACGGAGGCATTACGTAAAGAAGGGGTAAAGCAGCTGGAACTGAGGATCATGACAGAAATGTTAAAAGGGGGGGGGAAATTAGTTTTGGGGAGTGGTGGTTTTTTGTTTAATAAATGTATGAAAGGGGAAGGTACCTGGGGATTAGCAAGAGCATGTATACCCCTTTTATAAAGGGAAAGGGGAAAAAAGAGTTTGTAAAAATTATGGGGGAATAAGTTTACTGAGTATACCAGAAAATAACGGTAGAGTTATAATTGAAAAAAATTAGAGGTAAGACAGAATGTGAATTGCGGATGGAAAGGGGGTTTCAGATGGGTAGGGATGTTAGATCAAGTGTTTACATTAAGCATATATGTGAGCAGTTTTAAAGAAAAAAGGTAGGGAAGTTTTTTATTGCATTTATGATTTTTGAAAAAGGGATATGATAGAGGGATAGAGGAGCAATGTGGGGGAGTTGCAAGTTTAGGGAATAGGGGGTAAGTTTTCAAAAAACGTAAAGATTTTTTTGAGGTAGTGAGGCCCCGGGTTTGGGTGTGTAGAAGAGAGGGAGACTACTTCCCGGAAAAGGAGGGGCTTTTAAAGGGGTGTGTAATGTCACCAGGTTGTTTTAAAATATTTTTAAATGGGGTTGTAAAAAAAGTAAATGCTAGGGGTTCGGGGGAGGAGTGGGGTTTAAAATTTTGGGGAATCAAATTCAAAATGGGAAATTTACACAGTTACTTTTTGCTGATGAACTGTGTTTTGGGAATTCTAAAGAAAATTGCAAAGGTTGTGGATGAGTTTGGAAAAGTGTTAAAAGGAGAAAATTGAAAGTGAACATAGAAAAGGTAAGGTTGAGGGGTCAAATGATTTTTATAAAGAAAAAATTTGGGTTCAATTGGGGGGGAGGGTATGGAAGAATGAAAGTTTTCGTAGGGGGTTGACGTGTCGGCGGGTGGATTTATGAAAGGTGAGGTTAAACTAGAATTTATGAGGGAAAAAAGGGGAGTGGTGCGTTGAGGTTTTGTGGAGTCAAAAAAATTATCTATGGAGGCAAAGAAGGGGAAAAGAAAATATAGTATACCAACACTCTTATATGGATGTGAAACTTGGGGGGAAAAAAGCGCAGCGAGGAGACGGTGGAGGCAGTGGGATGTCCTTCTAAGGGCAATGTGGGTGAAAATTTGCGAAAATTCGGGTGTGAAATTAGGAGAAGGGTGAGTTAAAAAAGATTAGTCAGAGGGGGAAAAAAGGGGGTTTTTGAGGTGTTTTTTTCATTTAGAG
>NC_069498.1:8368323-8393320 GCF_026875155.1 Cherax quadricarinatus
CCCAACTGTTTTGCATGTGGGATTGCGGTCCATAAACCGGTAATAACGGGGGAATCTTGCACTCTATTACCTTTGGTCCCTCACAGACAAACACATATATAATACATACACTGATTTTTCCCCTTTTCTAAAATAGTTTTCCTTTCTTCTTTATTTCTTCTATTGTCCATGGGGAAGTGGAAAAGAATCTTTTCCTCCGTAAGCCATGCGTGTCGTATGAGGGCGACTAAAATGCCGGGAGCAATGGGCTAGTAACCCCTTCTCCTGTAGACATTTACTAAAAAAGAGAAGAAGAAAAACTTTATAAAACTGGGATGCTTGAATGTGCGTGGATGTAGTGCGGATGACAAGAAACAGATGATTGCTGATGTTATGAATGAAAAGAAGTTGGATGTCCTGGCTCTAAGCGAAACAAAGCTGAAGGGGGTAGGGAGTTTCAGTGGGGGGAAATAAATGGGATTAAATCTGGAGTATCTGAGAGAGTTAGAGCAAAGGAGGGGGTAGCAGTAATGTTGAATGATTAGTTATGGAAGGAGAAAAGAGAATATGAATGTGTAAATTCAAGAATTATGTGGATTAAAGTAAAGGTTGGATGCGAGAGTGGGTCATAATAAGCGTGTATGCACCTAGAGAAGAGAGGAATGCAGAGGAGAGAGAGAGATTTTGTGAGATGTTAAGTGAATGTATAGGAGCCTTTGAACCAAGTGAGAGAGTAATTGTGGTATGGGACCTGAATGCTGAAGTAGGAGAAACTTTTAGAGAGGGTGTGGTAGGTAAGTTTGGGGTGCCAGGTGTAAATGATAATGGGAGCCTTTCATTGAACTTTGTATAGAAAGGGGTTTAGTTATAGGTAATACATATTTAAGAAAAAGAGGATAAATAATTATACAAGATATGATGTAGGGCGAAATGACAGTAGTTTGTTGGATTATGTATTGGTAGATAAAAGACTGTTGAGTAGACTTCAAGATGTACATGTTTATAGAGGGGCCACAGATATATCAGATTACTTTCTAGTTGTAGCTACACTGAGAGCAAAAGGTAGATGGGATACAAGGAGAATAGAAGCATCAGGGAAGAGAGAGGTGAAGGTTTATGAACTAAAAAAGGAGGCAGTTAGGGTAAGATATAAACAGCTATTGGAGGATAGATGACCTAATAAGAGCAAGGCAATGGGGTCGAAGAGTATGGGGTAGGTTTAAAAATGTAGTGTTAGAGTGTTCAGCAGAAGTTTGTGGTTACAGGAAAGTGGGTGCGGGAAGGAAGAGGAGCGATTAGTGGAATGATGATGTAAAGAGAGTAGTAAGGGAGAAAAAGCTAGCATATGAGAAGTTTTTACAAAGTAGAAGTGATGCAAGGAGGGAAGAGTATATGGAGAAAAAAGAGAGAGGTTAAGAGAGTGGTTGAAGCAATGTAATAAGAGAGCAAATGAGAGAGTGGGTGAGTGTTATCAACAAATTTTGTTGAAAATAAGAAAAGTTTTGGAGTGAGATTAACAAGTTAAGGAAGCCTATAGAACAAATGGATTTGTCAGTTAAAAATAGGAGAGGAGAGTTTATTAAATGGAGAGTTAGAGGTATTGGGAAAATGGAGGGAATATTTTGAGGAATTGTTAAAGGTTGATGAAGATAGGGAAGCTGTGATTTCGTGTATAGGGCAAGGAGGAATAACATCTTGTAGGAGTGAGGAAGGGGCCAGTTGTGAGTGTGGGGGAAGTTCGTGAGGCAGTAGGTAAAATGAAAGAGGGCAGGCAGCCGGGATTGATGGGATAAAGATAGAAATGTTAAAAGCAGGTGGGGATATAGTTTTGGAGTGGTTGGTGCAATTATTTAATAAATGTGTGGAGGGGGGTAAGGTACCTAGGGATTGGCAGAGAGCATGCATAGTTCCTTTGTATAAAGGCAAAGGGGATAAAAGAGAGTGCAAAAATTATAGGGGGATAAGTCTGTTGTGTATCCCTGGTAAAGTGTATGGTAGAGTTAATATTGAAAGAATTTAGAGTAAGACGGAGAATAGGATAGCAGATGAAACAAGGAGGCTTTAGGAAAGGTAGGGGGTGTGTGGACCAGGTGTTTACAGTAAAAACATATAAGTGAACAGTATTTAGATCAGGCTAAAGAGGTCTTCGTGGCATTTATGGATTTGGAAAAGGCGTATGACAGGGTGGATAGGGGGGCAATGTGGCAGATGTTGCAGGTGTATGGTGTAGGAGGTAGGTTACTGAAGCAATGAAGAGTTTTTACGAGGATAATGAGGCTCAAGTTAGAGTATGTAGGAAAGAGGGAAATTATTTCCAGTAAAAGTAGGCCTTAGACAAGGATGTGTGATGTCACCGTGGTTGTTTAATATATTTATAGATGGGGTGGTAAGAGAAGTAAATGCGAGGGTCTTGGCAAGAGGCGTGGAGTTAAAAGATAAAGAATCACACAAAAAGTGGGAGTTGTCACAGCTGCTCTTTGCTGATGACACTGTGCTCTTGGGAGATTCTGAAGAGAAGTTGCAGAGATTGGTGGATGAATTTGGTAGGGTGTGCAAAAGAAGAAAAATTAAAGGTGAATACAGGAAAGAGTAAGGTTATGAGGATAACAAAAGATTAGGTGATGAAAGATTGGATATCAGATTGGAGGGAGAGAGTATGGAGGAGGTGAATGTATTCAGATATTTGGGAGTGGACGTGTAAGCAGATGGGTCTATGAAAGATGAGGTGAATCATAGAATTGATGAGGGGAAAAGGGTAAAGTGGTGCACTTAGGAGTCTGTAGAGACAAAGAACTTTGTCCTTGGAGGCAAAGAGGGGAATGTATGAGAGTATAGTTTTACCAACGCTCTTATATGGGTGTGAAGCATGGGTGATAAATGTTGCAGCGAGGAGAAGGCTGGAGGCAGTGGAGATGTCATGTCTGAGGGCAAGGGTGTGATGTGAATATAATGCAGAGAATTCGTAGTTTGGAAGTTACAAGAAGGTGCGGGATTACCAAAACTGTTGTCCAGAGGGCTGAGGAAGGGTTGTTGAGGTGGTTTGGACATGTGAGAGAATGGAGCGATACAGAATGACTTCAAGAGTGTATCAGTCTGTAGTGGAAGGAAGGCGGGGTAGGGGTCGGCCTAGGAAAGGTTGAAGGGAGGGGGTAAAGGAGGTTTTGTGTGCGAGGGGCTTGGACTTCCAGTAGGCATGCGTGAGCGTTTTTGATAGGAGTGAATGGAGACAAATGGTTTTTAATACTTGACGTGCTGTTGGAGTGTGAGCAAAGTAACATTTATGAAGGGTTTCAGGGAAACCGGCAGGCCGGACTTGAGTCCTGGAGATGGGAAGTACAGTGCCTGCACTCTGAAGGAGGGGTGTTAATGTTGCAGTTTAAAAACTTAGTGTAAAGCACCCTTCTGGCAAGACAGTGATGGAGTGAATGATGGTGAAAGTTTTTCTTTTTCGGGCCACACCTCTCTAAACTCTTTGGGCACTATCAGTCCAGCACATCTCAAACACTCGGGTGATTTTCTCAATCGCATTATCAACATCAACATCAGCCTTGACGTAACTTCCCTATTCACCAAATTACCTACTACACAAGCCATCGATCTCTTGCGCAGGAAAATTGACGATTCTCTTGATCTTCCTATTCCAGCCAGTGATTTCATCGACCTTGTTGAACTATGTGTTGGCTTTACGTGTTTGTCTTTCGAAAGTCACCTCTTTCAGCAGACTTTTGGACTACCCATGGGTTCGCCACTCAGTGCCGTCCTGGCGAACCTATACATGGAACATCTGGAAGCCGAGCGTTTCTCCACCATTATTCCTTCTTCTGTCACCTGGCTCCGTTATGTTGACGACATTCTCCTCATAACTCCAGACGCTTCAACGTTCAAGCTCTCCAAGACAAGATCAACCAGGTCGAGCCTCAGTCCAGTTCACACTTGAAGAAGAAGTCGACAACACTCTTCCTTTCCTTGATGTTCTTCTGAAAAGCTGACCATGAACTTCGTTTTAATATGTTCAATTTTAATTTCCTTCTTATGCATACTCTACCAAATTCGTTTAAAACTTTTGAAACTTCTCTTCTAAATCTCCAAAAGCACCGTCTTCTCGGTAAAAAGTAAATGTGATAACTCCTACTTTGTATTAAATTCTTTATCTCCTACACCGCAGCTATAAAAATGTTAAATAACCATGGTGACATCACGCATCCTGTCTAAGGCCTATTTTTTTCTGCAAAATAATCTGCCTGTCTCCTACATACATTAACCTGAGTCTCGCTATCCTCATAAAATCACGTTAACTCTTATAAGGAACCTACCACATTGCTCTGCCATCCACCCTATCATATGTCTTTCCTAAATCCATAAATGAAACAAAAACTTCACTGTTGATATGAGATCCTTCTATCTTGTCTTATCTATAATTCTTTTAATAGTAACTCTACTACTCACTTCATCTGGTACATTCAACTGGTTTAACGTGAATGGTATACAATACCGAAAAGATGAAGAATTATACACATGTAAAACATCTAGGTAACTTTATTTGTAGACGTTTCGTCATCCAGTGGCTTTACCATATACAAATTCAAGGACATAATGGGAAGACTGTAGAACTGTATACAAAAGAGGAAGTAATGAGTCCCTCAGTCCTGGAGATGAAGAATACTGTAGTCTTAAAGAATCTGAAGCACAGGCATGAAGTTTGGCGCTTATATACCGGCGTCAGATGAGGGACGTGCAGCAGACGACGCCATTTTCACTGACAGATGGGATTTCCCAGTAGAAGCAGGTCATACCCAAGGGATGGACCAGGAGTTGGCAAAAAGGTTGTGGAGGTGTTCTTTGTACATGATTCCATGATGTTACTGCGTCTGACAAGTTGACATGTCAATGTGTAAGCTTAAATCAAGATGCCTATGCTTTAAATTCTTCAAGACTATAGTGTTCTTCACGAATTCCAAGGCTGATGGACTGATTACCTCGTCTTTTCAGTATAGTTCTTCCCTTTATCCTTGAATTTGTATTGATGAAGCCACTTGATGGTTTAAACGTCTATAAAGATATCCAGATGTTAAATTTTGTGTCTAATTTTCCATATTCATCACGCTTACTTACCAATAATGCTTATTTGGGAATAAGCAATGCTTTTAATAAGTAAGTAATGCTTTTATACAAATGAACTATGAACGCTCTCTAGAAATCCCAAGGTACCTTTCCCTTTAGTGAACAAAAATATTAAACATTTCAGTCTTGATCCCATCAATCGCAGGTGCTTTATCCTGTCATTTTACCCACTGCCTCGCAGTTAACCCTTCCCCCTCACTAATATCGACTCCTACAACTAGATGTTATCCCCCCCTGGATAATTAATAAAATCACTGATTTTTTTTTCTCTTCACAAGATATTCACTCGACATTTGTTATACCTGTAACTCCCATCTAATAACTCTTTTAATCTCCACATACTCCATTTCCTGTATTTATCTCCCCATATGCTCCATCCTCCTGTATTTCTCTCCCCATATGCTCCTTCTCCCTTATATCAACCCTATTTGGTAAAAACCTCTCATACGCCATCTTTTTCTATCTTACTGCTATTTACTAGTGATTCCATTAATTGTTTCTTTTTCCTCTCACACACACCCTCCTGTATCCACAAACTTCTGCTGTGCACTTTAACGTCTTCAACATCTTCATTTACTTTTACTTTCACTAAGTCATCTAACCCTAACTACCTCCTCCTACCTTTTTATAAACTTTAAGTTCCATCTTACTCACTGATGTCATCCTCCTTGAACCACATTTACCTGTCACTCTCACTGTAGCTGCAACTAAATAATGATCTGATATATTTGTTGCTTCTTTAAAAACACGCACATCCAGAAGTCTACCCATCAACGTTTTATCACCAACACAACCTGGAGGTTACCTGGAGGTTATTCAGGGAATCAACGCCCCCGGGGCCCCGGTCCATGACCAGGCCTCTCGATGGATCAGGGCCTGATCAACTAGGCTGTTACTGCTGGCCGCACGCAGTCCAACGTACGAGCCACAGCCCGGCTGATCCGGCACTGACTTTAGGTACCTGTTCAGCTCCCTCTTGAAGGCAGCCAGGGGTTTATTGACAATTCCCCTAATGCTTGATGGGAGGCTGTTGAACAGTCTTGGGCCCCGGACACTTATGGTATTTTCCCTTAATGTACCATTGGCGCCCCTACTTTTAATTGGGGTCATTTTGCATCGCCTGCCCAGTCTTTTATTTCGTAGGGAGTGATTTCTGTGTGCAGATTTGGGACCATTCCTTCCAGGATTTTCCAAGTGTAGTTATTATCTCCTCCAGTTTTCCATGACGGAGTAGTTGGAATTTGTCCTCATTGAACATCATATTGTTTACCGTTGCCACTGGAAAACTTTGTTTATATCTTCTGGAGGTTAACCGCGTCCTCAGCAGATGACAGCCTCAGGGCAGATCCTAGTATCATCCCAAAGGATGATACGGTGCTGTGATGTATATCTGTCTATGTCTGATATGAGGATGAGGAATAAGATAGGGGCGAGTATTGTGCCTTGTGGATCAGAGCTCTTCACTATGGGAGCCTCCGATTTAACCTCTGTTGACCACCCCTCTTTGTGTTCGATTTGTTAGGAAGTTGAAGATCCATCTCCCCACTTTCCCAGTTATTCCTTTAGCACGTATTTTATGGGCTATTACGCCATGATCGCATTTGTCAAATGCTTTTGCAAAGTCTGTGTATATTACATCTGCATTCTGATTTTCTTCCAGTGCACCCAAAGGGCCCATATCATAGTGATCCAGTAGTTGTGAGAGGCAGGAGCGACTGCCTGATCCTATGTTGCCCTGGATTGTGCAGATTTTAGGAATCCAGGTAATTTGCAATCCTGCTTATTAGCACTCTTTCAAAGATTTTTATTTTGTGGGACGTCAGAGCTATTGGTCTATAGTTCTTAGCTAATGCTTTGCTGCCACCTTTATGGAGTGGGGCTATATCCGTTGTTTTAAGTGACTGTGGAATTTCACCCATGTCCAAGCTTCTCCTTCATAGTGTATTTAGGGCACGCGAGAGGGGTTTCTTGCAGTTCTTAATGAATACAGAGTTCCACGAGTCTGGGCTTGGGGCTGATTGCATTGGGCATGTTGTCAATGGCTTTTCGAATCTATCGGATGTTAGGGTAATGTCGGAAATCTGGCATACATTTAAGGAGTTCTGAGGCTCATTCATAAAGAAATCATTTGGGTCGTCGATCCTCAGACTGATTAGTGGTTCACTAAAGACAGAGTCGTACTGGGATTTCAATATTTCACTCATTTCCTTGTTGTCATGTGTGTAAGTCCCATCCTGTCTGAGTAAGTCCCATCCTGTCTGAGTAAGTCCCATCCTGTCTGTGTAAGTCCCATCCTGTCTGAGTAAGTCCCATCCTGTCTGAGTAAGTCCATCCTGTCTGTGTAAGTCCCATCCTGTCTGAGTAAGTCCCATCCTGTCTGAGTAAGTCCCATCCTGTCTGTGTAAGTCCCATCCTGTCTGAGTAAGTCCCATCCTGTCTGAGTAAGTCCCATCCTGTCTGAGTAAGTCCCCATCCTGTCTGAGTAAGTCCCATCCTGTCTGTGTAAGTCCCATCCTGTCTGAGTAAGTCCCATCCTGTCTGAGTAAAATCCCATCCTGTCTGTGTAAGTCCCATCCTGTCTGAATAAGTCCATCCTGTCTGAGTAAGTCCCCTCCTTTTGAGTAAGTCCCATCCTGTCTGAGTAAGTCCCATCCTGTCTGTGTAAGTCCCATCCTGTCTGTGTAAGTCCCATCCTGTCTGAGTAAGTCCCATCCTGTCTGAGTAAGTCCCATCCTGTCTGTGTAAGTCCCATCCTGTCTGTGTAAGTCCCATCCTGTCTGAGTAAGTCCCCTCCTGTCTGAGTAAGTCCCATCCTGTCTGAGTAAGTCCCATCCTGTCTGAGTAAGTCCATCTTGTCTGAGTAAGTCCCATCCTGTCTGAGTAAGTCCCATCCTGTTGAGTAAGTCCCCTCCTGTCTGAATAAGTCCATCCCGTCTGAGTAAGTCCCATCCTGTCTGAGTAAGTCCCATCCTGTCTGAGTAAGTCCCATCCTGTCTGAGTAAGTCCCATCCTGTCTGAGTAAGTCCATCCTGTCAGTGTTTAAATCCCATAATGTCTGTGTAAGTCCCATCCTGTCTGAGTAAGTCCCATCCTGTCTGAGTAAGTCCCTCCTGTCTGAGTAAGTCCCATCCTGTCTGAGTAAGTCCCATCCTGTCTGAGTAAGTCCCCTCCTGTCTGAGTAAGTCCCACCCTGTCTGAGTAAGTCCCATCCTGTCTGAGTAAGTCCATCCTGTCTGAGTAAGTCCCATCTGTCTGAGTAAGTCCCATCCTGTCTGAGTAAGTCCCATCCTGTCTGAGTAAGTCCCATCCTGTCTGAGTAAGTCCCATCCTGTCTGAGTAAGTCCATCCTGTCTGAGTAAGTCCATCCTGTCTGAGTAAGTCCCATCCTGTCTGAGTAAGTCCCATCCTGTCTGAGTAAGTCCCATCCTGTCTGAGTAAGTCCATCCTGTCTGAGTAAGTCCATCCTGTCTGAGTAAGTCCATCCTGTCTGTGTAAGTCCCATCCTGTCTGTGTAAGTCCCATCCTGTCTGAGTAAGTCCCATCCTGTCTGAGTAAGTCCCATCCTGTCTGAGTAAGTCCCATCCTGTCTGAGTAAGTCCCCTCCTGTCTGAGTAAGTCCCAACCTGTCTGAGTAAGTCCCATCCTGTCTGAGTAAGTCCCATCCTGTCTGAGTAAGTCCCATCTGTCTGAGTAAGTCCCATCCTGTCTGTGTAAGTCCCATTCTGTCTGTGTAAGTCCCATCCTGTCTGAGTAAGTCCCATCCTGTCTGAGTAAGTCCCATCCTGTCTGAGTAAGTCCATCCTGTCTGAGTAAGTCCCATCCTGTATGAGTAAGTCCCATCCTGTCTGAGTAAGTCCCATCCTGTCTGTGTAAGTCCCATCCTGTCTGTGTAAGTCCCATCCTGTCTGAGTAAGTCCCATCCTGTCTGAGTAAGTCCCATCCTGTCTGAGTAAGTCCCATCCTGTCTGAGTAAGTCCCATCCTGTCTGAGTAAGTCCCATCCTGCCTGTGTAAGTCCCATCCTGTCTGAGTAAGTCCATCCTGTCTGAGTAAGTCCCATAGTGTCTGATGTAAGTCCCATCCTGTCTGAGTAAGTCCCATCCTGTCTGAGTAAGTCCCATCCTGTCTGAGTAAGTCCATCCTGTCTGAGTAAGTCCCATCCTGTCTGAGTAAGTCCCATCCTGTCTGAGTAAGTCCCATCTGTCTGAGTAAGTCCATCCTGTCTGAGTAAGTTCCATCCTGTCTGAGTTAAGTCCATCCTGTCTGAGTAAGTCCCATCCTGTCTGAGTAAGTCCCATCTGTCTGAGTAAGTCCCATCCTGTCTGAGTAAGTCCATCCTGTCTGAGTAAGTCCCATCCTGTCTGAGTAAGTCCCATCCTGTCTGAGTAAGTCCCATGCTGTCTGAGTAAGTCCCATCCTGTCTGAGTAAGTCCCATCCTGTCTGAGTAAGTCCCATCCTGTCTGTGTAAGTCCCATCCTGTCTGAGTAAGTCCCATCCTGTCTCAGTAAGTCCCATCCTGTCTGTGTAAGTCCCCTCCTGTCTGAGTAAGTCCCATCCTGTCTGAGTAAGTCCCATCCTGTCTGAGTAAGTTCCCATCCTGTCTGAGTAAGTCCCATCCTGTCTGAGTAAGTCCCATCCTGTCTGAGTAAGTCCCATCCTGTCTGAGTAAGTCCCATCTGTCTGTAAGTCCCATCCTGTCTGAGTAAGTCCCCTCCTGTCTGAGTAAGTCCCATCCTGTCTGTGTTTAAATCCCATCCTGTCTGTGTAAGTCCCTCTGTCTGAATAAGTCCAATCCTGTCTGAGTAAGTCCCATGCTGTCTGAGTAAGTCCCATCCTGTCTGAGAAAGTCCATCCTGTCTGAGTAAGTCCCATCCTGTCTGAGTAAGTCCCATCCTGTCTGAGTAAGTCCCATCCTGTCTGAGTAAGTCCCATCCTGTCTGAGTAAGTCCCATCCTGTCTGTGTAAGTCCCATCTGTCTGTGTAAGTCCCATCCTGTCTGAGTAAGTCCCATCCTGTCTGAGTAAGTCCCATCCTGTCTGAGTAGTCCCATCCTGTCTGAGTAAGTCCCATCCTGTCTGAGTAAGTCCCATCCTGTCTGAGTAAGTCCCATCCTGTCTGAGTAAGTCCACTCCTGTCTGAGTAAGTCCCATCCTGTCTGAGTAAGTCCATCCTGTCTGGAGTAAGTCCCATCCTGTCTGAGTAAGTCCCATCCTGTCTGAGTAAGTCCCATCCTGTCTGTGTAAGTCCCATCCTGTCTGAGTAAGTCCCATCCTGTCTGAGTAAGTCCCCTCCTGTCTGTGTAAGTCCCATCCTGTCTGAGTAAGTCCCATCCTGTCTGATTAAGTCCCATCTGTCTGAGTAAGTCCCATCCCGTCTGAGTAAGTCCCATCCTGTCTGAGTAAGTCCCATCCTGTCTGAGTAAGTCCCATCCTGTCTGAGTAATGTCCCATCCTGTCTGACTAAGTCCCATCCTGTCTGAGTAAGTCCCATCCTGTCTGAGTAAGTCCCATCCTGTCTGAGTAAGTCCCATCCTCTCTGAGTAAGTCCCATCCTGTCTGAGTAAGTCCCATCCTGTCTGTGTAAGTCCCATCCTGTCTGAGTAAGTCCCATCCTGTCTCAGTAAGTCCCATCCTGTCTGTGTAAGTCCCATCCTGTCTGAGTAAGTCCCATCCTGTCTGAGTAAGTCCCATCCTGTCTGAGTAAGTCCCATCCTGTCTGTGTAAGTCCCATCCTGTCTGAGTAAGTCCCATCCTGTCTGAGTAAGTCCCATCCTGTCTGAGTAAGTCCCATCCCGTCTGAGTAAGTCCCATCCTGTCTGAGTAAGTCCCATCCTGTCTGAAGTAAGTCCCATCCTGTCTGAGTAAGTCCCATCCTGTCTTAAGTAAGTACCTTTCCCGTCTGAGTAAGTCCCATCCTGTTGAGTAAGTCCCATACTGTCTGAGTAAGTCCCATCCTGTCTGAGTAAGTGCCATCTGTCTGAGTAAGTCCCATCCTGTCTGAGTAAGTCCCATCCTGTCTGAATAAGTCCCATCCTGTCTGAGTAAGTCCCATCCTGTCTGAGTAAGTCCCATCCTGTCTGAGTAAGTCCCATCCTGTCTGAGTAAGTCCCATCCTGTCTGAGTAAGTCCCATCCTGTCTGTGTAAGTCCATCCTTCTGAGTAAGTCCCATCCTGTCTCAGTAAGTCCCATCCTGTCTTTTGTAAGTCCCATCCTGTCTGAGTAAGTCCCATCCTGTCTGAGTAAGTCCCATCCTGTCTGAGTAAGTCCATCCTGTCTGTGTAAGTCCCATCCTGTCTGAGTAAGTCCCATCCTGTCTGAGTTAGTCCCATCCTGTCTGAGTAAGTCCCATCCTGTCTGAGTAAGTCCCATCCTGTCTGAGTAAGTTCCCATCCTGTCTGAGTAAGTCCCATCCTGTCTGAGTAAGTCCCATCCTGTCTGTGTAAGTCCCATCCTGTCTGAGTAAGTCCCATCCTGTCTGAGTAAGTCCCATCCTGTCTGAGTTAGTCCATCCTGTCTGAGTAAGTCCCATCCTGTCTGAGTAAGTCCCATCCTGTCTGAGTAAGTCCCATCCTGTTTGAGTAAGTCCCATTTCCCGTCTGAGTAAGTCCCATCCTGTCTGAGTAAGTCCCATCCTGTCTGAGTTTGTCCATCCTGTCTGAGTAAGTCCCATCCTGTCTGAGTAAGTCCCATCCTGTCTGAGTAAGTCCCATCCTGTCTGAGTAAGTCCCATCCTGTCTGTGTAAGTCCCATCCTGTCTGTGTAAGTCCCATCCTGTCTGAATAAGTCCCATCCTGTCTGAGTAAGTCCCATGCTGTCTGAGTAAGTCCCATCCTGTCTGAGAAAGTCCCATCCTGTCTGAGTAAGTCCCATCCTGTCTGAGTAAGTCCCATCCTGTCTGAGTAAGTCCCATCCTGTCTGAGTAAGTCCCATCCTGTCTGAGTAAGTCCCATCCTGTCTGTGTAAGTCCCATCCTGTCTGTGTAAGTCCCATCCTGTCTGAGTAAGTCCCATCCTGTCTGAGTAAGTCCCATCCTGTCTGAGTAAGTCCCCTCCTGTCTGAGTAAGTCCCATCCTGTCTGAGTAAGTCCCATCCTGTCTGAGTAAGTCCCATCCTGTCTGAGTAAGTCCCATCCTGTCTGAGTAAGTCCCATCCTGTCTGAGTAAGTCCCATCCTGTCTGAGTAAGTCCCATCCTGTCTGAGTAAGTCCCATCCTGTCTGAGTAAGTCCCATCCTGTCTGAGTAAGTCCCATCCTGTCTGTGTAAGTCCCATCCTGTCTGAGTAAGTCCCATCCTGTTGAGTAAGTCCCATCCTGTCTGTGTAAGTCCCATCCTGTCTGAGTAAGTCCCATCCTGTCTGATTAAGTCCCATTCTGTCTGAGTAAGTCCCATCCTGTCTGAGTAAGTCCCATCCTGTCTGAGTAAGTCCCATCCTGTCTGAGTAAAGTCCCATCCTGTCTGAGTAAGTCCCATCCTGTCTGACTAAGTCCCATCTGTCTGAGTAAGTCCCATCCTGTCTGAGTAAGTCCCAAACCCGTCTGAGTAAGTCCCATCTCTCTGAGTAAGTCCCATCCTGTCTGAGTAAGTCCCATCCTGTCTGTGTAAGTCCCCTCCTGTCTGAGTAAGTCCCATCCTGTTCAGTAAGTCCCATCCTGTCTGTGTAAGTCCCATCCTGTCTGAGT
This sequence comes from Cherax quadricarinatus, assembly GCF_026875155.1. Lineage (NCBI taxonomy): Eukaryota > Metazoa > Arthropoda > Malacostraca > Decapoda > Parastacidae > Cherax > Cherax quadricarinatus. Next base: position 8,381,103 of record NC_069498.1, read on the forward strand.
AAGTCCCATCCTGTCTGAGTAAGTCCCATCCTGTCTGAGTAAGTCCCATCCTGTCTGTGTAAGTCCCATCCTGTCTGAGTAAGTCCCATCCTGTCTGAGTAAGTCCCATCCTGTCTGAGTAAGTCCCATTTCCCGTCTGAGTAAGTCCCATCCTGTCTGAGTAAGTCCCATCCTGTCCTGAGTAAGTCCCATCCTGTCTGAGTAAGTCCCATCCTGTCTAAGTAAGTCCCATCCTGTCTGAGTAAGTCCCATCCTGTCTGAGTAAGTCCCATACTGTCTGAGTAAGTCCCATCCTGTCTGAGTAAGTCCCATCCCGTCTGAGTAAGTCCATCCTGTCTGAGTAAGTCCCAAACCTGTCTGAATAAGTCCCATCCTGTCTGAGTAAGTCCCATCCTGTTGAGTAAGTCCCATCCTGTCTGAGTAAGTCCCATCCTGTCTGAGTAAGTCCCATCCTGTCTGAGTAAGTCCCATCCTGTCTGTGTAAGTCCCATCCTGTCTGAGTAAGTCCCATCCTGTCTCAGTAAGTCCCATCCTGTCTGTGTAAGTCCCATCCTGTCTGAGTAAGTCCCATCCTGTCTGAGTAAGTCCCATTCTGTCTGAGTAAGTTCCCATCCTGTCTGTGTAAGTCCCATCCTGTCTGAGTAAGTCCCATCCTGTCTGAGTTAGTCCCATCCTGTCTGAGTAAGTTCCCCTCCTGTCTGAGTAAGTCCCATCCTGTCTGAGTAAGTCCCATCCCGTCTAGTAAGTCCATCCTGTCTGAGTAAGTCCCATCCTGTCTGTGTAAGTCCATCCTGTTGAGTAAGTCCCATCCTGTCTGAGTAAGTCCCATCCTGTCTGAGTAAGTCCCATCCTGTCTGAGTAAGTCCCATCCTGTCTGAGTAAGTCCCATCCTGTTGAGTAAGTCCCATCCTGTCTGAGTAAGTCCCATCCTGTCTGAGTAAGTCCCATCCTGTCTGAGTAAGTCCCATCCTGTCTGAGTAAGTCCCATCCTGTCTGAGTAAGTCCCATCCTGTCTGAGTAAGTCCCATCCTGTCTGAGTAAGTCCCATCCTGTCTGAGTAAGTCCCATCCTGTCTGAGTAAGTCCCATCCTGTCTGAGTAAGTCCCATCCTGTCTGTGTAAGTTTCCCCTCCTGTCTGAGTAAGTCCCATCCTGTCTGAGTAAGTCCCATCCTGGTCTGAGTAAGTCCCATCCTGTCTGTGTAAGTCCCATCCTGTCTGAGTAAGTCCCTCCTGTCTGTGTAAGTCCCATCCTGTCTGAGTAAGTCCCATCCTGTCTGAGTAAGTCCCATTCTGTCTGAGTAAGTCCCATCCTGTCTGAGTAAGTCCCATCCTGTCTGAGTAAGTCCCATCCTGTCTGAGTAAGTCCCATCCTGTCTGAGTAAGTCCCATCCTGTCTGAGTAAGTCCCATCCTGTCTGAGTAAGTCCCATCCTGTCTGAGTAAGTCCCATCCTGTCTGAGTAAGTCCCATCCTGTCTGAGTAAGTCCCATCCTGTCTGAGTAAGTCCCATCCTGTCTGAGTAAGTCCCATCCTGTCTGTGTAAGTCCCATCCTGTTGAGTAAGTCCCATCCTGTCTCAGTAAGTCCCATCCTGTCTGTGTAAGTCCCATCCTGTCTGAGTAAGTCCCATCCTGTCTGAGTAAGCCCCATCCTGTCTGAGTAAGTCCCATCCTGTCTGTGTAAGTCCCATCCTGTCTGAGTAAGTCCCATCCTGTCTGAGTAAGTCCCATCCTGTCTGAGTAAGTCCCATCCTGTCTGAGTAAGTCCCATCCTGTCTGAGTAAGTCCCATCCTGTCTGAGTAAGTCCCATCCTGTCTGAGTAAGTCCCATCCTGTCTGAGTAAGTCCCATCCTGTCTGAGTAAGTCCCATACCCGTCTGAGTAAGTCCCATCCTGTCTGAGTAAGTCCCATCCTGTCTGAGTAAGTCCCATCCTGTCTGAGTAAGTCCCATCCTGTCTGAGTAAGTCCCATCCCGTCTGAGTAAGTCCATCCTGTCTGAGTAAGTCCCATCCTGTCTGAGTAAGTCCCATCCTGTCTGGAGTAAGTCCCATCCTGTCTGAGTAAGTCCAATCCTGTCTGTGTAAGTTCCATCCTGTCTGAGTAAGTCCCATCCTGTCTCAGTAAGTCCCATCCTGTCTGGGGTAAGTCCCATCCTGTCTGAGTAAGTCCCATCCTGTCTGAGTAAGTCCCATCCTGTCTGAGTAAGTCCCATCCTGTCTGTGTAAATCCCATCCTGTCTGAGTAAGTCCCATCCTGTCTGAGTAAGTCCCATCCTGTCTGAGTAAGTCCTATCCTGTCTGTGTAAGTCCCATCCTGTCTGAGTAAGTCCCATCCTGTCTGAGTAAGTCCCATCCTGTCTGAGTAAGTCCCATCCTGTCTGAGTAAGTCCCATCCTGTTTTGAGTAAGTCCCATCCTGTTGAGTAAGTCCCATCCTGTCTGAGTAAGTCCCATCCTGTCTGAGTAAGAGCTCGATACTAGATGTGGTATTTGTCTTGTTTTTGGCATACGAAAGAAACATTTTGATTTTTTTTCAGTTTCACTAATAGCTTTAAGCTCGTCCTGTCTCTCCTGGTTCCTGTAAGAGTCAGTTAACTTAAGTTCGATAGTTTCCACTTCCCTGGTCAGTCACTAATAGCTTTAAGCTCGTCCTGTCTCTCCTGGTTCCTGTAAGAGTCAGTTAACTTAAGTTCGATAGTTTCCACTTCCCTGGTCAGCGCCTCCTTTCGTGTATCAGATATTCTAGCACTCCTGTGGAGCTCAGTGACTCTTCGTCGTCTTCTGTAGAGGGAGCGTCTTTCTCTCACCAGTTTACTCCTGCTCTTCTTCTTTCATAGGGAATATGCCTAGAATATGCTTCGGCTGCCAGGAAGTTGATCCTTTCAAGGCATGTTGGATCCATGTCATTTAAGATATCTTCCCAACATGTTTCATTTAGGACATGGTTTACCTGGTCCCAGTTGATGTTCTTGTTGTTGAAGTTGTATTTTGTGAAGACACCTTCACAGGTACATGCATTCTGTGATCAGGACCCTATGCATGTACGTTGGACTTCGATTAGATTGTGATCGGAATTAGTTGTTTTTTATATTTCTTATGTCTCTTATCAGGTCCTCGTTATTTGTTAAAGATAAGGTCAAGTGTGTTTTCTAGTCTTGTTGGCTCCACTTCTGCAGGCTTAAGGTGTGTTTTTCGAAGAGACTTGTAGCTCATGTGTGTGTGACCTTTCATTGCGCTACCTCTGGGAATTGTTTCAGCTATAACATTTGCTGCATTTTCCTCTCAAAGTTCAACAACTGCTGTCAATAGTCCTATATCGTTTCTCCGGTACTTGTTTATTCTCTTTTCTTAAAGAATACACCTGATTCCATAATAATTTTTTGATCATTTAAAGGGCCCATTGAGAAGAAGAACTCGCCTATCGGCGACACCAAAGTAAAGTGCAATTTTTTTTTCTTAAGTAAATTTCAGTCTATTAAGATACTTCGCTTTCAGGTCCGTACGTATATTTAAGTTTTCAATATGATTTGTACAGTCAAAGTGGAGGCCAAGATATTTAGCAGTTTAGCGGACTGGAATAACTAAACTATTTGGTTTAAAAGTACGAAACGGAGAAAAACAGAACGATTTGAAATATGATAGTTGAGTAAAAACACAACTGCAGCAGTTATACATCTAAATAGTTGATACACTTTGTCTGCTGCGAAGCTTCTTCATGCGCATACACAGGTGACAAGTTTTGGCAGCATTAAAGGCGGTAGCAAGTTAAATATGAGGTGTTGAGACTCTCGACTTTGAAGTAGAAGTTAAAGTTGAGGATATCTGAGCTCAAGTTTTGAAAGGTATTTATATCCCGTCTCGATCAATATAAAGCTAAGGCACGAGAATAGAACCTTTAAGATAAGTAAGACACGTGCAATAGTATAATATAGTATTATATAGTAATATATTGTAGTAGTGCTATACTAAAGTAGTTCTATATAGTATATTACTATACTCTCGTATTACTATGCAAAATTATATTAGTATGGAATATTACTATTATAGTATAATACTACACATTAGTATAGTACTACTGTGGTTTAATATATACTAACCACTCTCAAAAAGGCTCTATTTCTCTATTATTGATTAAACTGGGATAAACACTTCTCAGACTTGGCCATCAATAACTTAAATTACTTTTTAAAAGCGAGTGAGTGACTGATTATCTCAATATTTAGATTATTACAGCTTCTGCTGACTGAAGAAGCTGAGAAGCAGACAAAACTATCTACTGTTTAGATGTGCAATTATTTTTATTATTTCACAACATCAACAAATTATACTGCTAGCCGTAGAAGAGAAATTGATAACTGCAGCGGTCAGAAGAGGAAATTGATACTGCAGCCGGTTCAGAAGGAAATTGATATGCAGCGTCAAAAGGAATTGATACTGCAGCCGTCAAAAGAAATTGATACTGCAGCCGGTCAGAAGAGGAAATTGATACTGCAGCCGGTCAGAAGAGGAAATTGATACTGCAGCCGGTCAGAAGAGGAAATTGATACTGCAGCCGGTCAGAAGAGGAAATTGATACTGCAGCCGGTCAGAAAGGAAATTGATACTGCAGCGTCAGAAGAGGAAATTGATACTGCAGCCGGTCAGAAGAGGAAATTGATACTGCAGCCGGTCAGAAGAGGAAATTGATACTGCAGCCGGTCAGAAGAGGAAATTGATACTGCAGCCGGTCAGAAGAGGAAATTGATACTGCAGCGTCAGAAGAGGAAATTGATACTGCAGCCGGTCAGAAGAGGAAATCCGAGTTTTATTTATCTTTATTTAACAGGAATAAAGATTTCACACAATTTTACAAACAAAATCGACAGGTCTAAAAATACACATTTGAATTTTATTCTCTGCCGTTGTCATATTTTTTGCCAACTTTTGTGAAAATTTGAAACTTCGCCACTGAGAATATTGGAAGTTATCTGAGCCATTCCAGGATACTGGCAATGTGTTCAGTATCTTTTGTCACAGGGCGCGTGAACACCACAGTTGTTCTACAATGTGGTGGTCGTTATTTTTTTTTTTATATTTTTATTTAAAACAGAGCAAATACAATAATGTATTTGTAGATGAATGGTTCAGAGAACCGACATGTTGATAAATTAGACACATGTGCAACTCTTGGGTATCTTTATTGAGGAAACGTTTCGCCACACAGTGGCGAAACTATATAGTAATACATTGATGACGATTGCACGTTGCCTAAGGGTTAAATGGTGCGGTCGCAGCATTCCCAAACGTCGCTGCACGTGTTCCACCATCCTATTCGAATTGCTAATCCTTGCAGCACTCAGGTCAGCCTCAGCATTCCCAAACGTCGCTGCACTTGTTCCACCATCCTATTCGAATTGCTAATCCTTGCAGCACTCAGGTCAGCCTCATAAACGACACCACAGATTTTCAGACTCCTGGTTCTCCGCTGCACAACATCACATCCCCAATCTAATCTCCCTGCCCACTCTCCCAACCCCATTATCATTGACTTTTCCAGATTTACCTTCATCCCAGTAGCTCTCCCAAAATTGTGTACAATTTCCTCCAAAAGTCCTAACCGTGTCTCCTCACTCACCAGAATAGTTGTATCATCAACATAGCCCACCAAACCAGGCCAAGGCTTCTGCTCACCATCCCCATCCCCTGTCCTTAGACGATCCTCCACCATCCTATAAAAGGGATCCTGAACACATGCAAACAAAAGTTGTGATAATGGACATCCCTGCCGAAGACCTCGCTCCATGGTGACTCCCTCCCCCACACACCCATTGATTTGCACCCTTACCTTCGCGTTTGAGTACAACGTATCCACCCACCCCACTATTTCTTCGCCAAACCCCTGTCGTAGGAGAATATCCCTCAAAGCCTTTCTTTCCACCCTATCATAAGCCCCTTGCCAATCCAACGCCACCAACGCCCCTCTTCCCCTTTCCATGTCCTCCAGGAACCCCTTTATGATCCCGTGGCCCTCGCCCATTGACCTACCAGGCAACCCAAACTGAGACTCAAACACGACCCTCCCACAACACATTTAAGCCGATTCCCAAGAATTTTCGCGAACAATTTATAATCAGAACAAAGCAACGAAATGGCTCGGTAATCCCGAAGGGTACTCTGCTGTTTACCCTTCGGGACCAACACCACCACCGCCGTTGCCTGTGATTCTCCCATCTTACCTCCTTCCTTCATGGTATTCATTAACTCTACTAGAAAACCCCTAAGCAGATCCCAGTGCTGTACATAAAATTCGCTTGGTAAACCATCGATCCCGGGTGCCTTTCCCTTCCTCATGTCCATAAGGGCTCTCCATATTTCCTCCTCCTCAATGACCCCACCCAGTGCCTCCCGATCACTCCTCCCCAGTTTGCATGGCACATACTCACATACCTGCCCAAGAACCTCTCCATCTACCCCACTACTTTTCCCATATTCCTCAAACCATCTATCTGCATATGCACTCATCCCCGTGGTTTCCCGTAATACCTGTCCCTCTCTAAACCCCCCCCACCAAAGAAATGACTTGCAATCCCGGTATTGTAGTCGTTCGCTGTCGTACCTTCTGTCCTCGCAGCATACAAGCCGATGGCTTGTCGCCCCATAGTACTTCGTCCAACCCCGCCTGTATACGTACCGCTGCAAAACGTTCTTCTTGTAAATCCCTTATCCTGCCCTTCAACATGTGTATATCCTCCACTGGGTACACCCCAGCCACAGCTCCCCCCTTGTAACAATCCCGTAATCTAGATTCTAAATAATTTGACAAACCATACCGCAATTGATTTATGCATTTACCCTCCCTCACATAAAATTGACGTATTCTTACTTTAGCCACACTATCCCACCATCCTACCACATCCTCCTCAGTCCTGTCTGCCCAGAGCTGTTCCCAAAATACTGCAAAACCTTCCAATCCCTCCCTATCCCTCAAAACCAACGTGTTCAGTTTCCAATAACTTCCCTGCCTACGAGCCAAAGCATCCCACCCCACCTCCACTAATACCGCTCTATGATCAGAAGACACCATCTCAATAGTTTTAAAAGACTCTACCAAAACCCTCTGAGATAAATATAACCTGTCCAAACGAGCCGCATATCGCATTCTTATAAACGTATGATCCACCTCCCACAGACCTCCCCCGAAAGCATCACGTAACTGAAGGTCTCTAAGCAGGCCTCCCAAGACTGAGGAAAAATATCCCGCTCCTCTGGGTTCCACGTCTGCCCTCTTATTAACTACACAATTCCAATCCCCCCCCACAATCGCCACCGACGGTAACGTGCGTAGGTAGTAAACGAGCTCCTCACGCACAAAATCCATCTTCACTTTCACGTCACTTTCTGCTGGGGCATACACACACACAAACGCCACTCTCTCTCCCATCCACCATCCTTCCACACGTAATACTCTCCCCCTCCCCCCCTCTTTCCTGTGCAATACAAACGGGCCCGCCTCCCTGATCAACACACCCACTCCTCCTTTTAAGCGCTCAGACGGCAACACATAAGCCTGATACCCAGGCACCTCTAATTCACGACCAAGCTTAAAATTGTGCTCCTGCACAAAAGCTACGTCAATCTTGTACCTATTCAAAAACATCCTGAAGCACTCACGTTTAACACCATCACACAGACCATTAATATTTATTGTTACACACCAGAGGCCGGCTTAAAGTTTCCCTCCCCGCCTCATGTCATGACTCTTCCCTTTCAAACCATTTCCCTGGGCTTTGCCTTTGCCACATACTCCACCCTCCTTCCCAACCATCCCCCCCCCCTTCTGTTGTGGCCCTCTCGTAGAGTCACTCTGAGCACCATAACCCCATGTCTTTTTTCCTGGCCTTTGTGCCAGCGTCAGAACATCGTCGGAATCTGACGCTGCTGCCCTTTTCCATGTAGCTCCTTCAGTTTCCATATCTGAGTCCTGGGAGCCAGTACAATGGACTTCCACCTCTACCACCCTTAATCCGCCTCCATGTCCTTCCATGGCACTTACACTGTCCATCACAGGTGCCACCTGATCCTCCCCCCTCCCGCACACACCTTCTGCCCTGATCCCAGGTTCCTGCTCACTGTGACTCTCCACCTCCGTAGACTCTAACATAGCCTGTATCACCGTCTCCAACTCCTCCTCAATAGCTTTCACTTCTGCGCCCACCTGCACCTCTTCACTTGGCAGCTGTACTGTTGATGGGCCAGGTGATTCATGGATCTCCACTTCTTCTGATTCCACAGGAGGAGCCATCACCTCTTCACTCCACAAGCGACCACGCCCTCCTCCTTGCCTCCGTTCTTCCTCAGGCATCGGTTTCTCATGGACAGGTGCTGCGCCCCTTGTCGGCCCAGGAGCCATATTCCGCTTGCCACAGTCTGCCGCCATATGGTCAAATTCGCCACACAGTCGGCATGTACGCCTCTGCCCAGCATATGCTACCATTACCTGGGTTCTAAACTCCTCGAGATATACATACGAGGGTATAGGATGCCTTAGCGTCATCTTGAGATTGAAAGAACCCTCAGGATAACCTGTGTAAGCTCCTTTTACCCATTTACCAGGTTGGGCCAGATGTACAGTGCCATAACGTTCGAAAACATTGTGTATATCCACTTCATCAGCCTCAAAAGGCACGTTTCGGAGCTTAACCCACGCATAATGTCGTGATACATCCGTCAACTTGACCCTCACTGCCGGTGTTACGTTAATGCTGACATCTTGATAACGATCCACCAACGCCTCGTATACTTGAGCAGTTAGCACCTTCACGAATATTCTATACACACCGTTCAGTGCCACTCCATACAAATCCTCGTCTCTGATGCCGTATGTCTCTCTCACAATTTTGGGCAATAACACAACAACTGACGTAGGCGTTAAAGCCCCACTAATAAGCTCAATGCCCACAGTATTCACCCTTCTGCGCACACCTGGCGCCATGTTGTTGACTGAGTAGCTCGTCTGGGAAAACAGTAGAGGGGTGCAAAGCACGACCGCACTCTACCTCATCCAGGCAGCGAATGAGGTGTAATACTAGTGAGGTACCATTTCGATGTTCACTAGTGGTAGTAGTAGTAGTAGTAGTAGTAGTAGTAGTAGTGGTGGTAGTGACAAAAGTAATACAATATGGTAGAGCAATTAATTCGTACATGAGTAAAAGGTTATAAAAGCTATTACTTGGGTAACATAAAAATAGGTTGGACAAATATAGACTGGAATGAGGCAGCTCGTTTCAGTGTTCACTCTCTGTGCTTTGTGTAGTATAACAGGAGAGACTATGTGATGGCAGGGTTTACTGTTTTCAGGAGGATTCTTGCTAAGTTATGTTCTTATGTTAAGACTTCGGAGATGGTGAAGCTGCCGTTGTTTTGTTTAATTGTATTCGAAACAGCGATCAGTGCTGATTCGAGGCACTTGCGTCTGCAGAAATTAGTTTCTTTGATCACTAATTGGGCGTCTCTGAATTTCATGAGATGATTGGTGGAATTTCGGTGTTGTACACAGGCGTTGTTCAGGTTATCGTTCCTACATGCGTAAATGTGTTCATTGAGGCGGGTGTCGAGGTTTCTGGCTGTTTCACCTACGTAAATCTTGTCACAGCCTCCACAGGGTATAGTGTAAACTCCTGCATTGACTGGTTCGTGGTGCTTGGATTTTGTCCTGGTTATATCCTTTATTGAAGTGCTAGAAGCAATGGCGACTCTGGTGTTAGCTTGTGAAAGTACTTTCGAGACGTTCAGTGCAACCTGACTGTTGGGAAGAATTATAACTTTGCTGGGAGTGGTGTTGATGCGTGGAGAATTTATGATCTGAAGAGCTCTTTTCTTGCAGTCTTTGATGGAAAAAGGAGGAAAATGTAACTCTGTGAATGTTTGGTGAATGTATGTACACTCCTCGTCAAGAAACTCAGGACTACAAATTCGGTATGCTCTTAGGAAAAACCCGATGATGATGCCTCTTTTCGTCTTGGTATCTTGACTGGAATAGAAGTGTGTGAGATCATTTTTATTGGTGGGTTTCCGATAAACTTGAAATCTTAGGTTGTTGTCTACTTTGTGAATGAGGACGTCGAGGAAAGGTAGCTTGTCATTGGACTCTTCTTCTAGTGTAAAATGGATCGCCGGTTCAACTGCGTTGAGCCTTGCCTGAAGATCCCGTACATCAAAACGTTTTGGAGTTATTACGAGGACATCGTCCACGTAACGTAACCAAGTGACGCTTGAAGGGATGATGTTGGCGAAGTGTTCGGACTCTAGGTGTTCCATGTATAAGTTGGCTAGGACGGCACTTATGGGGGACCCAATTCCCATGCCGTAGGTTTGTTTGTAGAGCTTGTTATTGAAAGAAAAACAGTTGAAATTAACACAGAGTTCAATTAAGTCAACAAAATCTCCGGGAGGTAGAGGAAGATTAAGGTCCTGATTGACCTTACGTCGTAGAACCTCGATGGCTTTTTTGGTAGGTACTTTTGTGAAGAGGGAAGTCACATCCAAACTGCTTAGTTTCTTGTTACAGATGGAGAGGTTACTGCAGAGTATATTCTCAGCACAGTCACCACAGCTAACCTCCAACAGAAGATCAAACTCAATCGCAAACTTCAGTACTTCTGCTCTAACAGTCGAACCCACAGTTAGTAAAAAAAAAAAAAAAAAAAAAAAAAACGAGTGGGGTTCGAACCCACAGTCAGTAAAAAAAAAAAAAAAAAAAAAAAAAACGAGTGGGGTTCGAACCCACAGTCAGTAAAAAAAAAGAGTGGGGTTCGAACCCACACTCAGCAAAAAAAAAAAAAAAAAAAAACGAGTGGGGTTCGAACCCACAGTCAGTAAAAAAGAAGAGTGGGGTTCGAACCCACAGTCAGCAAAAAAAAAAAAAAAAACGAGTGGGGTTCGAACCCACAGTCAGTAAAAAAAAAGAGTGGGGTTCGAACCCACAGTCAGCAAAAAAAAAAAAAAAAAAAAAAAATGAGTGGGGTTCGAACCCACAGTCAGTCATATTATTATTACTATTATTATCAAAAAGAAGCGCTAAGCCACAAGGGCTATACAGTGCTACAGTCAGTAAAAAAAAAAAAAAAAAAAAAAAAAGAAAAAAAAAAAAAACGAGTGTGGTTCGAACCCACAGTCAGTAAAAAAAAAAAAAAATGGGTTCGAACCCCAGTCATAAAAAAAAAACGAGTGGGGTTCGAACCCACAGTCAGTAAAAAAAAAAAAAAACGAGTGCAGTTCGAACCCACAGTCAGTAAAAAAAAACGAGTGGGGTTCGAACCCACAGTCAGTAAAAAAAACAAAAAAAAACGAGTGGGGTTCGAACCCACAGTCAGTAAAAAAAACGAGTGGGGTTCGAACCCACAGTCAGTAAAAAAAAAGAGTGGGGTTCGAACCCACAGTCAGTAAAAAAAAAAAAAAGTGGGGTTCGAACCCACAGTCAGTGCACACACCACACTCAACAAGTGCACACACCACACTCAACAAGTGCACACACCACACTATCACGACGGCCTGGAGTTGTGAGACTCTCTGACCGCGGGTTTAAGCTAGCTGGTCTAGTGGCTAACACGACGGTCTGGAGTTGTGAGTCTCTCTGACCGCGGGTTTAAGCTAGCTGGTCTAGAGGCTAACACGACAGTCTGGAGTTGAGACTCTCTGACCGCGGGTTTAAGCTAGCTGGTCTAGTGGCTAACACGACGGTCTGGAGTTGTGAGACTCTCTGACCGCGGGTTTAAGCTAGCTGGTCTAGTGGCTAACACGACGGTCTGGAGTTGTGAGTCTCTCTGACCGCGGGTTTAAGCTAGATGGTCTAGTGGCTAACACGACGGTCTGGAGTTGTGAGACTCTCTGACCGCGGGTTTAAGCTAGCTGGTCTAGTGGCTAACACGACGGTCTGGAGATGTGAGACTCTCTGACCGCGGGTTTAAGCTAGCTGGTCTAGTGGCTAACACGACGGTCTGGAGATATGAGACTCTCTGACCGCGGGTTTAAGCTAGCTGGTCTAGTGGCTAACACGACGGTCTGGAGTTGTGAGACTCTCTGACCGCGGGTTTAAGCTAGCTGGTCTAGTGGCTAACACGACGGTCTGGAGTTGTGAGACTCTGACCGCGGGTTTAAGCTAGCTGGTCTAGTGGCTAACACGACGGTCTGGAGTTCTGAGACTCTCTGACCGCGGGTTTAAGCTAGCTGGTCTAGTGGCTAAC
>NC_069498.1:8393820-8417882 GCF_026875155.1 Cherax quadricarinatus
AAACTGTAAAGTCGCAGGGTTAACATTATTGGGAGAACTATAAAGGAAAAATGGGTGGTTTTGGGAAAGCCAGGGCACTAATTGACAAGGACAGTAATGGTTTTGTGGAATAACAGAAAGGAGCGGGAAAGGGAAAAGAGAGAGGGGGGGTCTTAAAAATTTTTTACCAAATAGTCCTTTGCTGGGAATAAGTGACGAGTTGAGACTAGTTGCTAGTGCAGGTACAAGATGTTTTTGCCATTACTGAGACGTGGTTTAATTCAAAAAAGTCGGGAAAATGCCTGCAAAATGTCACATTCGGGGTTTTAAATTGTTCCAAGTAGATAGAAGGTCGGGAAGGGGGGGTGGGGTGGTATTGTATGTCCGAGATCGCTTGAACTGTTGCATAAAAACGGGTATTAATCTGAAGTAACACATACAGAGTCGTTTGGATAGAATTTTCAGGGGGGCATGAAAAATTAATTTTAGGTGTGATATACCGCCCCAAAATTTAGATAGGACCAGGGGAGACACTAAGGGAGGAAATTGTTTAGGCCACAAGGGCACGATAATGTAGAAAATTCTAGGAGACTTTAACTTTAGTCATATTAAATTGGAATTTTTTGACTGGGAATTTAGAATCATACGATTTCTTAGAAGTAGTTCAGGATTGTTTTTTGAAGCAGTTTATGACAGAACCTACAAGGGGTAATAACCTGCTTGACTTAGTTCTGGCAAACAATGAATCCCTTTTAATAATTTAGAAGTTTCAAGGAAGGGGTGCTAGCGACACAAATTAATTACATTTAGAATTGGAATGGAAGTATGATAGTAGGGATAACTCAGTAACAGTCCCAGATTTTCGCTTAGCAGATTACGATGGGCTTAGAGAACACTTATCATCTGTTGACTGGGGTACCGAAGAGAGCTATAATATGACATTTTCTGAACAAAAATACATGCTGCTAAAAGAACTTTATCCCTTAAATAAGGAAATTAGATCAAATAGAAATGACCCAAAATGGATGAATAATGGGCTGAAATATCTACTAGGGCATAAGAAAGGAATTTATGGGCGTATCAAAAGAGGCGAGGGTCATCTTATGAATCAGTATATTGACATTAAGAGGGACATTAAAAAGGGATAAGAAAAGCTAAAAGGGACATGAAATTAAAGTTGCTAGGGATTCTAAAACTAACCCAAAAAGTTTTTTCCAGGCTATAGAACAAAAGTCAGAGATAAGAAAAGGTCCCCTTAAAAATAACTATGGGCATCTTACGACAAAGAGAATGAAATGTGCTCGATTTTAAATAATTTTTTCTCTCGGTTTTTTACACGGGAAGACACTAATAATATTCCGGTAATTAATTTTTATAGTGGATCAGAAGAAGATAAATTAAGTAACATCCCCAGCACTAGTGAAATGGTATGAAGCAGATAGACCCGGACTGAAGCAAAATAAGTCACCGGGTCCTGATGAGGTTTTTTCAAGGGTTCTTAAGGAATGCAAAATGGAAGTCTGTGAACCATTAACTAATTATTTTTAATTATCTCTTCAAACAGGTAGTGCCCGATAGTGGAAAATGGCTAATGTAATTCCTATTTTTAAACAGGGGGCAAGTCGTTACCGTCAAATTACCGCCCAATAAGCCTGACCTCAATTGTAAGGGAAATTACTAGAGTCAATATAGCTGAGATTATAAGAGCCATCTCGATAAGCATAGCTTGATTAAGGATACTCAGCATGGATTCACAGGGCCGGTCTTGTCTAACAAATTTATTAACTTTTTCAGTAAAGCTTTTGAGGCTGTTGACCACAATAAAGAATTTTTATATTATTTACTTAGATTTTAGTAAGGGTTTTGATAGAGTTCCGCACCATAGACGTTAAAGAAAGTGGCAGCTCATGGCATTGGGGAAGGGCTCTCGGGATCGAATCATGGCTCCAGACAGGAAGCAGAGAGTGTCCATAAAGGGGTAAAATCCGAGTGGGGATCAGTAACAAGTGGCGTTTCCACAGGGATCAGTCTTGGGCCCGTTTTTGTTTATAATATATATCAATGATCTTGATGAAGGAATTACTAGTGATATGAGCAAATTCGCCGATGACACGAAGATAGGTAGGAGATAATTGATTCAAAACGAAGATGTAACGGGAACTTCAGGAGATTTAGACAAACTCCTGAGCTCTTGTCAGTCCAAGTGGCAAACGAATGCCAGTTCAATGTTAATAAATGAAGCTAGGTACTGAAAACTCGAGGAGTGTCCCAAAACCCTAGCAGTATAAGTTAACGTATATAGTAGAACTTAGCCAGACAGATTGCGAAAAGGACTTCTAGCGGTTAATGGTAAGCAGCAACCTATTAAACCAGACAGCAATGCACTAAGCAGTACTTTAAATAAGCACTATAATTACTAGGGATTTAATATCAAGAAGTGTAAGCAGACAGCAGTCCAGCAGTCAACATTCTGGCAGGCTTATAGATACTATCATTTAGTAAGGCCTCATCCTAATTATAGCAGCTCAATTCTGGTCTCCATATTACAGAATGGACATAAATTCGTTATAGAAAACATACAGCGTAGGATGAACTAATTAATACATACATTAGAAATCTTCCTTATGAAGAAAAGATTGAAGACTCTTAACGTTACATTCACTTGTTAGACGAAGAATGTAGGGGAGACCTGATCGAAGTGTATAAGTGAGACAGATAGGTATTACTAAAGGGGATATTAACGAGGTCTGAGGATATCTCTCCAAGAGAGAACCAGCAGTAATAGGATTTAACACAATTAGAATAAGGTTTCGATTTCGAAAGAGACATAGGAACTAGTATTGGTTGGAAATAGGGTAGTTTGATGAGTAGGAACAGTCATACGCGTAGTTGGGTTATTGTGAGTAAGGCCTGGGACTCTTGGGTAGTTTCAAATTAAGGTTTGGATAAGTACTTGAGTGGGAGGGGTTGGATTTGAGGAGAGGGACTTGCACATCGGAGCTTTGAACATATAAAATTGGTAAAAAATACCGACAGGTTGGTCTTATGTAAGTACACATATCCAATACAGTTAAAATAAAATACCTAACTGTTGCATATGATGTCTTACTCCTAACAACCACCACTGAATCGAGTTTTGTTTTCTTTGGGTGGCATAGAAAATTGGGTAGGTCAAATGTTTGCTAGTGGATGAAATTGTAAAGGACCCCTGCTCTAGTATGGCCCAAACAGGCCTGCCTGCAAGTGGTTCCTCCTTTACCTATGTTTCTTATTTTTCTAACTCTGGTACAGCAGTCACTGAACGTAATAATAAACCAGTGGCCCGGTTAGTAACTAGTGTACATTCTCCGTCAACAATAAGAGAAATTAAAACCTTAACCCGCCGGCCCTGATTGAATTGTTTGCCAAGGGTTTCTAATGAATTAAAAAGGAAATTTGGCAAAACTTTTGCTAATCTTATTTCACATACACCTACAAACTGGTAAATTGCCTGATAAATGGAAAATAGGCAAATGCACAACACTATTTACAAGGCAAGTTGAATACAGGTCCCTTAGCTTCTAACTATAGATCAATAGCCCTACCTCATATGGGAAAAATAATGGAATCAATAATTGCCAAGGCAATTTGTTAGCCATGCTTGAAAGGCAAAAAAATGATTAAGTGAAGTCTGCAACACGGTCTTACCAAGGGGCTTTCCAGTCTTAACGAATTTACTAACTTATTTCACTTCACACAAGTGTTTCAGGAGGTAGGTCTTGGTAATGAATATATATTGATTTCGATAGCAGTTCCACAACAAGAGCTATTGACGTAACTAAGGCACAAGCGGAACAGGAAATTATTTTTCCTGGTAGAGGCATGCTGATCAAGCGTGCAGAGGATCCTTTGCATAAAATGGGGAGAAATCAGAATCGAGGCACGTTACATTCGGTGTTCTCCCCCAGGGGACAAAGGGTGTTGGCGGAGTCTTGACAGCGAATAACAATTAAACGACAATATATGATGGAATAAATTAGTCATCATAACCAAATTTTGCTGATTACACCACAATAATCCGTCAAATTAAATCCCTAAATGAGTACAGTTAAGCATTCCCGGATGAATTGAATAGACTGATGCCGTGGGGTCGAGAATTGGCGAAATGCGGTATTAAGTATAGACAAAAGCAAAGTTCTAAAGTCAATAGGACAGGAAAATAACCATTGCCACATATAAGCTACATCTCAATGTAGATCTCAATATAGCTGCGAATTGCGAAAATCGATTTCTAGCGTTGTTAGGTTAAGCAGTAATGCTTAGAACCAAGACAACAGCGCCTAAGTAGTTCGGCCATAAAAAAAACCCCTAACAAACTCCTTGGCTTCATATTCAAGGAAGCATAAATAAAGAAAATCCTAAGGTATTGTATTTCAACTCTTATATAACCATGGGTTTTAGTCGCCTCGAATTAGATTTTGTCTGCTGGCTCAGGTTTGGTCACCGTATTACAGAATGGATATAAATGCTCTGGAAAACGAACAGGAGAATGACAGAAATCTTTTCCCATGAGGATAGATGAGGGCCCCTGAATCTGCACTTCAGAAAGGGGTTGAAATTAGGGGGTATGATTTGGGTATAAAAGGAAAACAGGATAAATAAAGGGAATGTAAATGGGTAGTGAAAATATCTTTCATAAAAAGGGCTCGCAGCAATGGTTTCAATTGGAAAAATTTAAAACAGGAAAGGGGTATAGGAAAGCACTGTTTGGGGGTAGAGTTGTGGAGAAATGGAACAAATCTCGGTACCGTCATAGACGTAAGCCTTTGGGTAGTTTTAAAAAAAAAAAAGTTAGATAAATACATATGGGTTTTGGGTGGGTGTGAGTTGAACCCTGACTATTTTATTGCTAGGTTTTATGAACCTATTGGGTGGGTTTAGTCTAAGCCCGGGGGGGTTTTCCATGGACTTGCCTGCATGGGCCATTGGCCTGTTGCAGTGTTCCTTCTTTCTTGGGTTTTTTATAGCTCTGGGGGAATATAAAACATTTTGTTTCCAAGAAAGAGAAGGCTGTTCGATTTATAGATCAAGAGCCTTCTCGCATCGAGGGTAGTTGGTTGAATTTATTTAGGCGTGTGGACCCCTTAAAAGAACTTGTCTTGCTAGTTTTGGACGGCCCTTTCCTAGTTGGTGGGATCTGCCCGCTGCAGTGCTCTTATATTTTTGTTTTTCAATTTTTTGACGATCTGGATTCCATTGCAAAAATTTTTTTATTAACACAAGATGCCCGTCTGCAAACGCCCAAACTCGTGATAATTGTCAGCAGCATCCTCTACCCCTTTTTGTCTCAACTGTACTGAGGGATCCCTCTTTCTCCCACTCGCTCCTGTTTCCCTTTGGAAAGTGAAGGGCGCTTTTTTTCAAAAAGTGAGAAGGCATGTTTTTACTGGAAGGTCATGCCATCTCGGGTCATGTCCCATCTGCCAGTAGTCCTATTTTGGGGCAAAGGTTTTTGATATACGTGTCACGCTTACCCGGGCACCTCCAGCGGTGGTATCTACTCCTTTAATGGTGAAAATATAATAATAATTATGTTAAACTAATCTTTTAGTTACAATACAGAGAAAAAATGTAGCCCATCGTTTCCAAGGTCGGATTTTTTTAGGCTCTTTATTAAAACAAATCGGAGCGCATGGTAATTTAGGGGGAATAAGGGAAAGGAACTAAGACTACTGAATATCAAATTATATTTTCATAGAAAATCTACACATGAGAAAAAAAAATGTTTTCCGGTGCATTAAACTAGAGCCCTTTTTTTATATCTAGAAGCAGTAAGGTGATATCGTGTTTATCGTAATTTAAAAAAATATAGAAATTTAAAGGGAATTTAAAAGCTAAATCTAAAGAGTAAATTCCATGTTGAGATTTAAGCCAAGCGATGACTCGCGCAAAAAAATTAATTTAGTCATTATGTTGGAATATAAATATCGTTTGATAAAAACTTCAAGGATGGATACAAACCCCAAAAATAAATTGTTCATTACAATTTTGAATAAAACAAATTAAATTTTTAAAAAAGGTCTGGCCGAAAATTTTATCTGAGCCAAAAAAGAAGTGATCGAGCCAGAAATATGAAAGGGGTTTAGCCAGAAATATTGAATGTTTAAGGAAAATATGAAGTGCTAGGCCCGAAATATTGAAGTGACTGAGCCAGAAATATGAATATTGGAGCCGAAAAATTTTAAGTGTCGGCCAGAATTTTGAAATGAGCGGAGCCAGAAATATTGAAGTGATCTGAGCCAGAAATAATTTAATGACTGGCCAGAAATATGAATGGTTGAGCCAGAAAATATTGAAGTGACGACCGAAATATTGAAAATGGGCTGACCAGAAATATGAAGTGAGTTTTGGCCCGAAATATTGAATGTCTGAGCCCAGAAATATTGAAGTGAAAATGAGCCAGAATATTGAGTTGATCTGAGGAAAAAAAAAAAAAGGAAAAAAATATTGAAGTGACTGAGCCAGAAATTTGAAGGAGCAGAGCCAGAAATATTTAAGTGAGCGAGCCAGAAAAAAAATTTAAGTGAGTGAGCCAGAAATATTGAAATGAGGGCGACCAGTAAATACAAACCGAAATTGGGGGGCTGACCGAAATATTGAAGAGCCCGGCCGGAAATATTAAAGTGAGCTGAGCCAGAAATATTGAAGTGACCCGAGCCAGAATATTGAAAGTGAGCTGAGCCAAAAAAATTGAAGTGAGCTGAGCCAGAAAATTGAATGGGCGAGCCAGAAAAAATTTAGTGAGGAGCCGAAATTTGAAGTGACTAGCCAGAAATATTTTAAATGAGCGACCCAAAAATTTTAAAGGGGCGAGCCAGAAATATTGAAGTGATTGAGCCAGAAATATTGAAAAGGGTCTGAGCCAGAAATATTTTAAGTGAACTGACCATTGAAATATTGAAGTGCTCTGAGCCATAAACATTGAAGTGCCTGAGGCCAAAATATTGAAGTGATCTGAGCCAGAATATGGAAGTCTGATTCTGAAGCCCAGCAAATATGAAGTGCGAGACTTGATCCAGAAATATTTAAGTGATCTGAGCACACCAAGAAACGATTGAAGTGGATCTGAGCGCAGAAATTTTTGAGGTTGAGCAGAGCCAGAAATATTGAGAAGTGATCTGAGCCAGAAATTATTGAAGCTGATCTGAGCCAGAAATATATAGAAGTGATCTGTAACGCCGAAATATTGAAGTGATCTTGAGATCCAGAAATATGACAAGTGATCTGACAGCCAGAGAAAAATTGAAGTGACCTGAAGCAGAAATATTGAAGTGATCAGAGCCACGAAATATTGAAGTGAGCTGAGCCCGAAATAAAGTGAGCATGAGCCAGAAATATTGCAGTGAGCTGAGCCCAGAAATATTGAATTGAATCTGGAGGCCAAAATATTGAATTGAGCATAGCCATGAAATATTAAAGTGAGTTAAACCAGTAAATATTGAAGTGAGCTGTGAAGCCAGAAATATTAGAAGTGAGCTGAGCCGAGAAATATTGAAGTGATCTGAGCCAGAAATATTGCCAGTGAGCTGGACATAGAAATATTTAAGTGAGCAGAGCCGAGAAATAAGATGAAGTGAGCGAGGCAGAATAGTGAAGAGAGCAGAAGCCAGAAATATTGAAGTGAGGCTGAGTCAGAAATATTGAAGTGAGCCGAGCGCAGAAATACATAGAAAGTGAGCTGAGCAGAAATATTGAAGTTTAGCAGAGCCAGAAATATTAGACAGAGTGAGCTGAGCCGAAAATATTGAAGTAGCTGAGTCAGAAATATTGATAGTTATCTGTGCCAGAAATATTGAAGTGATCAGAGCCAGAAATATTGAAGTGATCTACTGAGGCCAGAAAATAATGAAGGTGTGACCTGAGGCCATAAGATCGGTTTTAGGTCTGATCTAGCCAGAAATATTGAAGTGAGCTGAGCCAGAAATAGTTGACAGGTGACGTTGGGATGAGGCTGAGCCAGAATATAGAATGAATCTGAGCCAGAAATATTTGAAGGGATCTGAAGACCATAAATATTGAAGTGACCGAGCCACGAAATATTGAAGTGATCTTAGCCAGAAAAAAAATTTGAAGTGAGCTGAGCCAGAACTATTTGAAGTGACTGAAGACCAGAAATACTGAAGTGAGCTGACCAGAAACATTCTGAAGTGGATCTGAGCCAGAAATTTTGAGGTGAAGCTGAGCCAGAAATATGGAAGGATCTGAGCCAGAATATGAAGTGTTCTGAGCCAGAAATATTGTAAGTGATCTGAGCCAGAAATATTGAAGTGATCTGAGCAGAAATATTTGAAGTGATCTGTAGCCAGAAATATCTTTGAAGTGTACCTGAGCCAGAGAAATTTGAAGTGAGCTGAGCCAGAAATAT
This sequence comes from Cherax quadricarinatus, assembly GCF_026875155.1. Classification (NCBI taxonomy): domain Eukaryota; kingdom Metazoa; phylum Arthropoda; class Malacostraca; order Decapoda; family Parastacidae; genus Cherax; species Cherax quadricarinatus. The sequence goes on from NC_069498.1 coordinate 8,402,204, forward strand.
TGAAGTGACAGGCCAGACAAATAATTGAAGTTATCAGAGCCAGTAATATTGAAGTGATTCTAGAGCAGAAAATATAGAAGTGATCTGAGCCAAGAAAATATGAAGTGATACTGAGCCAGAAATATTGAAGTGATCTGACAGAAATAAGAAGTTGATCTGAGCCAGAAATTGAAGTGATCTGTTACCAGAAATATGTGAATGATCTGAGCCATAAATATTGAACGTGAGCTGGCCCAGAAATATTGAAGTGAGCTGAAGCCAAAATATTGAAGTGATGCTGATCCAGAAAATATTGAAATGGAGCTGCGATGCCTGAAATATTGAAGTGAGCTGAGTAACCAGAAATATAGAAGTGAGTAGCTGAGCCAGAAAGTATTGAAGTGAGCTGAGGCCATAAATAATGAATATGAGCTGAGGTCCAAAATATTGCAATTGACAGAGCCAGAAAATATTTAAAGATGATCGGAGCCCATAAACTATTGAAAGTGAGTCTGAGGGCCAGAAAACTATTGAAGTGAGCTGAGCCAGAAATAAGTGAAGTGATCATCTGAGCCTAGAAATATTGAAGTGATCTGAGCCAGAAATATGAAGTGAGCTGAGCCAGAAATATTGAAGTGATCTGAGCCAGAAATATGGAAGTGACCTGAGCCGAGAAATATACAGTGAGCAGAGCCAAACAATATTGAGTGATCTGAGCCAGAAATATAGAAGTGATCTGAAGCCAGAAAAATATTGAAGTGATCTGAGCCAGTAATAACTCAAGACTACATTACCAGGATACTGCTCTGTATAATCCTGCCAGGAGTATAAAACTTTATAAAAATGGAAAACGAATAATCCACCTTGAGACCAACATTTGCTCCAATATAATATATATATATATGAGTAATAGTATATAATATATATAAATATATATATATATATATTATAAATATATATATATATATATATAGTAATAAAATATAGATATATATAATATATATATATATATATTTTATTAAGAATGAATATACTTACATACATATAGAATCTTGGGAAAACATATAGACAGAAGATCAATAATAGCAATTAAAAACATTTATCTATTATTTATCCCATGAAAAAAGACCTTATAATTCGTTCCCAATATCATTGATATTTGTTTTTTTTCATCCTTACTTCTTTCGCGTTTCTTGTCTTTCGCCAACATAAAGTTAGAACGTCAATGATCTCACCACGAAATTACATTTCCTCTTGGAACAACTGGCATGTGCACCTGCCTTAATGAACAAATATTTATGAACCCATTCCGATTCCTCTTGAACGGATCAACTAAACGACAAAAATCCTCAGTGCGTGGCAGCCTTTCAAATTTAAAAAAAAAAACTAGTAGTGTCCATGAAGACGCCGCAAGACTGCAAGTGACAACAACCCAGGATCTTCAGATGGGGCCACTCAAACAATAAGAAAGTTTCAAATGAAGAGAAATTTTAACTACTCAGATATGGTAAAACTCGAGGAAATTAATACCGTATCAGGGTATAACACAAATTCTAACAATACAATAACGCGAAAAAAAAATGACACATGGTCAAGGACCTGGAGTGATTGATTTCAGAGGATCTCGTTTTCAAATGGACCTTAGCCATCTTACCAGATTTAGTATACCGAGCTATCTGCTAGGAAATATAATCTAGGATGGGTAATATGAATCTTCAAAACTATGGGATGCCCAATCCCATGAAGAATTCCGTCAAAATTCGCTGTGTTCCTCTAGGCTGGAATAATGCTGTACACAAACGGCCCAAACGGCCAGCCCCTCGAGGCTGAGAAAATTGCTGACCTGGAGCATTACAAAGAACTATTCCACGTACACATAAAATAACGAATAAGGCTCCTAAATTACTGTGGAACGAGTTGAAATTCTCTTGTATTTGGTTATTCCCTGAGAACGCAGCTAGAGAGATACATGTTATAATATGACACTTTGGAAAATCCTAGAGGTATAAGATACCAAAAGCATGAACACCGAAAATTACTCCCTATTGAAAGCAAAAGACTCGGCAGGAGAAGAAACATTCCCCAAGAAAAGCAGGGGCGCCACGAGCTAACACTGAGAGGACTAACACAATAAGTTGTACTCGGGGCTAAGACAGTTCACCCCCAGACATACACTAAGGGGGATTACCCTTAGCCGCCCTACTGTCTTTGTCATGAATGCGTCACTAAAGGACAGGCACCTAAAATCAGTACCTGTCTCACCAAACGCGAGCCGCGGGGGCGTTGACCCAAGAAACCTTCTCCAGGTATACTCCAGATAAGCGCTAGATGATGCGGTGGAAATGCGAAGTAAAAGCTATATGTTGTTGAACTAACACATGGGCAATCTCTTTGGGTATCTATATTGAGGGAAACTTTCGCCACACAGTGGCTTCATCAGTCCATACCAAGAGAAACTTGAAGAACAGGAGGAAATGAGGTAAGTCAGTCCCTCAGTCCTTGAGTTCGAGTGTTCAGACCATCAGTCTTGCGAAATAGAAATACGGCATATGAGCGAAGAATCCGCTTAATAAACCCGGTGACATGCAGATGGCAAGCAGTCGTAGGTGAGTCACAATTGTCCCCATGTGGAATGTAGCTCGTAGGCCCAAGTGTTAGGCAAACATGAAGAATTCCCCTAACCCATGGGCACGACCTAACTCTCCACATGTACAAATCGTAGACACCACTTACGACTGCTGCCCGGGGGGGGGGGGGGGGGGGGTGGGAGGGGGCCCCCCCCGCCCCGCCCCCCCCCTGCCCCTCACCTGTCAACGTTTATAAGCTGCTTCTTCGCCTCATATGCCGTAATTCTATTCAAGATTGATGGACTGCCACATACGAGGACTCAAGGCTGAGGACTGATTACCTCATTCTCCTCCTGTTCTTCATACATGTTTCTCCTCTTGTCTATGGAACTGATGAAGCCACTTGTGTGGCCGAAAAACGATCTCGCCTCAATAAAGATACCCTAAGAGTTGCACATGTGTCTAATTCAACAAAATGTCGGTTCTCTGAACCATTCATCTAAAAGTAAAATGTACAGTATTTTTTTTTCATATGATATACATATAGTGTGTAACTAGTAATTCACCAATGCTCTTTGACATACGGCTACACTATTTAAGGGTGATTCAACTCACAATGTCCATTATATAGTTGTGTTAATAATTTTGTTTGACGCTGGCGCGATAAAGTTTGTTATGTAGTAAAAATATAGAGCTATGGAAAATTCAAGTGTATGAAATATTTTTTTATAGTTAAAATAGACCTTATCTCCGTTTAAATTAGGCTATGCATATATAAAAAATATTCAAGATGATGAAGATATAACATTCTTGCAATAGAAATTTACAACGTCTCATTGCCAACTATGATAGCAACTGATATTTTCCCCCCTGAGACACAATAAAGAGTCAATTCCTCACATAGGATTATTAAGCCAGAAAGTATATCAACAAATCCTACGGGAGATAGTCAATGCTCATCACCCTGCCCTCTTAACTTGTGGAGTTTGGTAATCCACTGGGTGACTTAAAAGAGGAAAAATCAACTATTGTCAGTATTAAAGACAGCCAGAAACATGTCATTCAAGAGACCCATAATTTAAATCTCGTATATTGGTCGCTGTCATCCAGGACACCAGATTATAGTACTCTTGACAAACAGAGACTGTTGACCTCCTAATCATTGGAGTCGTATCTCTCCTTGTGGAAACGTAGATCTGACCATATCCCTGGTTATACTATACACTACAAAACTTTTCCATTTAGAATACCCCTTTAACTGCCCTAAACCCAATACTCACACCCTAGGATTGACCCCATACAGGGCATTTATGTGTGAAAGACTATTTAGCTTCACCGAGATCTAGCCAACAATTATAAACCTACACCGAATGAAAATTAAGACGGTATGAGAAATTATCAAACAGAAGAGTCGCAGGCATTCGTCTTAACGCGAGACATTAGAACCAAGCCAGTAGCTACATTGTAGTAGATTAGCGAGGAAAGCGAATTAATTTCACACTATTCTATTATAGAGCATCACAACGTGACTTGAGGAAACACTGCTAGTTCTACAAAAAAGCTAAATCAGACAAACCAGACCTGATAAATTTTGTGTGATTAAGATTCTCAACATTTAGTTTCAAAGCAATCAAGGCTCCAACTACCTAATAATCATACCTACGCTGATATGAGAGATTGAAGAGGTTTGAGATTTAAAACTTGATGATCCACAGGACCAAGCTGATATGATGGGGTGATGTATGAGAGAAAATCCTCTCCCACAATAACATCGCCGATCTTATAATACAATAACTCAACTAACAGCTTGAGGTCAAATGAATGGAGAGATTGAGAAAAACTTAAGAATTATTCGAACAACCACTACCTTCCATCGATTCATGAACTCTTGAAGAGACCCAACCCTCATTACTAGACGCTAACACACTATTTGAGATGTATCAATTTATTGGAACAGATGCCAAATATAAGCCCCTGGAGCTCTCTTGTCATAACAATGAAACAAATAACTACCTACCCAGAAATCTGTACAAACAGACTTTGGTTATCATCTTTAATGCCAACTTGGCATCCGTGTAGTACATTTTCCAGTGTGTTTTTAAATACTGCTAAGGAGATTGATCTTCTTATGCTAAATCCCAATACAGAAGGCATCCATCAACCAGGCATTATAGATCTATACATTACTTGTAAGTCAACAGGGAAAAGTTCATAAAACGATCATTTTCCAACAGACAGAACGACGTAAATGAGTTTAAACCACACTTTATTACTGAAAAACAGTTTGGCTTTAGGACACATCTAGAGGTACCTCATCATGCAAACAAATACTTCTATATCGATACGTAGCAACGTCATAAAACATCAAGTCGAATCTTGCCCAAATTGAGCCACCAAGGAGAGTTCATAAAGCTCTTTTAGATAGCATATGCTTGATGCCTGGATTTAATATACAAACTTACTGCACCATAGCCGACCATAAAACTCGGATTTTTCTACAATAAATATATAACTATCTTAACATCAAAGAAAATTCATTCCTACTTTCATGGCAGTCAACCAGAAGTCCTTTTTTATGAACCGACAGCTGGTGTCCCACAAGGTACACCATAGTTTCAATGATTACCACACTTGATATCAAACCAGAGTTTAATTATACACTTCTTCACCTCCAATTTTGCAGATGATGTACCCATCCATGTAGCTCGACAACAGTTCCTGTAGACAAGAAAGATCCAATATGAAAGAGTCAAAGAAACAATGAATATTGAACTTATCGTCGAACATCCACAATGATAACAGAAATGAGACCATTAACGACCAACCCGACAAAGACCTTGTTTAGCAAAAGAAAAATAGTTTTGTATCAACCATCGAAGATCTAAGGGAGGTATGACCTCCATCAGAGGCAACGAACCTCAGCTTATTAGAAACCTTTAACAAAGTCTAGAGGATAAAAATAGACAGGCTGCTGCCACTCAACATCTCACGCCAATAATAAGATGCAACATAGCCAAAGCTCCGGATTCTCCACTCCATAGCAGTACACACTCTTGTAGATTGATCAGTCCCCCCACAAGTCAAAAAACATCTGTAATAAAATGATGAAAACCTAACTCGTAATACCCGTGTGTCCCAATGTCATATAACAACGAAAGACGCAACATGCATACGGTTGCAACGGGTCCAGAATAGAATCTCTCCCGCATTAATTAACGGTGGTACCAGGAGGATAGACAAGAGTCAAAAAGGGCAGATTTTCCATGATGCGCAACAGATATACTGAAGGTTTGTGTGTAAGGCCATTGATAACTGAAGAAGATACAACTCTATGCTCTAAATGCTAGCAACCTCTACATACCAAATAGAGAACATACCTCTTCCAAGTTTGAAAATACCATCAATATCAATCCAATACCCTCCATCACAGACCCAAGAATGACTCTCCCCACAAGTAGGCTTGTTGCGTGCTTTCATATTCCAAAAAGACATTACTCATTCGACCAGTGATCGTTGAAGCAATACCTCACCCACGGACAGATGAACAGATGATTGGCTACAACACTGGAACCCATCTAATGTCTAACTAAAAAATCAACGCCCCCCGAATATAGGGAGACATCTTGTATAACATTTCTACTGTTAAAATTATACTACATTTACTATGGCGGGACACCACCTTGTAAGAAGCTAACGTGTCAAGTAATTCTTTACGAACTGTCCAGACAATTACCGCCTTGATTGTCGTTTAAATATTCGTTGTGCAAATCCCCCCCCCCAAAAAAAAGGCAATTGCAACTTGTATATCTACTAGTAATAATTCAGTCATATACCTATATATGTGTTATATCTATGTGACTGATAGGTTAGTATTATACCCCTTCAAGAATATTCTATTATTCCACATACACTTTTTAAATTACACCAAAGTGGTTGGGCCACTTCCCTTTTATATCCTACCTCATTCCCCCCTCCCACCCTTTTCCAATATTTCTATCCTTGTTAGGTAAGACACATATGCAACAGTTAGGTATCTTTATTTCGAAACGTTTCGCCTACACAGTAGGCTTCTTCAGTCGAGTACAGAAAAGTTGATAGAAGCAGAAGACGATGTAATCAGTCCATCACCCTTTAAGTTTTGAGGTGGTCAGTCCCTCAGTCTGGAGAAGAGCATTGTTCCAAAGTCTGAAACAATACGGAGTTGAAGTGACAGGATGGAGCCTTATATAGCGCCAGGAGGTGAGACGTAGGTCACTAGTAGAACGCAGATGTTGGGAGGTCAGGTCCCTCTCAAATCCAGCCGTTCTCACTAGAAGAGGTTGTCGAAGTAGATTTCAGGTCTGTACCAAGATACCCTTGTGTTGCAGTGTCTGACAGATTGAACATTAAAGTGGTATAAAATACCGACAGGTTGTTAGGTAAGACACATATGCTACAGTTAGGTATCTTTATTTCGAAACGTTTCGCCTACACAGTAGGCTACTGTGTAGGCGAAACGTTTCGAAATAAAGATACCTAACTGTTGCATATGTGTCTACCTAACAACCTGTCGGTATTTTATACCACTTTAATGTTCATTTCTATCCTTACCCATCCTTCTTCCTTACTCATCTTACCAAAGACTCTGGTCATAAGAAGAAGACTTCAAGTCATAACTCCCCTCTAGGGAGGTTCTTTGTTCAAGGGTATTAGATCAGTGCTCCAATTCCCGGAAATAAGAATGAAATTTCCCCCTTTCACCCCCCCATCAACCGGCGCTGTAAAATTCTATGAGTTTAAGCTCTCCCCTTACTAATAATAATAATAATTAGAATAATAATAAATAATAACTAATAATAATAATAATAATAATAATAATAGTTAATAATCATCATCGTAGAAAATAACTTCAGAATGCCTCTTCTTGATCAGCTCATTTCTCAAAGGCTGATATATTCTTAAAGGAATAATTTATGTATTGATTTTGGGCTGAGTTTGTGCCCTTGTGCTATTTTTTTAAAGGATTTTATCAAATTATCTTAATACAACAAAGTATTAAACTCCTTTTACAAGTATTGGTAAGAATTTATATCGATATAATGAGAAAAGAAAAAGGAAAAAACTCGCATTTTTTTTTGGCGAAAAATTCTATCAGAATTTTCTTTTCCCCAAAAATTTTCATATGTTACTCGAGGACGCCTTTTAAATCGGCTTCCAATTTAAGATTTCGTTCTATCTCTGAAAAGGGGAGAAGCGCCTCTGATTTTCAAAATTTAAACAAAAAAAACTGGAGATACATGTAATGGTATAAATAACGACTTATCCAGTCAAAAACAAATCTGGGTGAGAAAAAGAGTGTGTGGATAAATATAGAAGGATAGTGAGGTGGGGGGTCAAGTGAGGAATGTTGAAGTTGATTGCTGAGGAGAGATGTATTTCAGAAGAACCTGCCAGGCAGGGGCAATAGGTTTGTTGCTGGGTAGCAGAACGTGAAGAAGTTCTCTTTGGTTGAAATTGTTGGATATTCAGATTAGTGATGATTCCAGGATTCTGCGACTCTGAGTGTTTCTTCCTGATGATGAGCCTTGCATTCCATAGTTACTTTAGTGGGGATATGGGGAGTTCGGTTGCAAAAACAAGCTATCCCTCAAGTCGTCTATTCTGCTGGGTGTATTGGGGTCCGACGAAATACATGTTTGGAGGTCTCTGGATTTTTGGCAACGATTTAATCATTTATACGTGAGCGAAAACATTCGGAGATAAATGGACATCCGGCACAGTGGAATGCCAGTAATAAGAGATCCATTCCCCAATATGCAGATCTGATGGCAGCCAAATGTGTCCAGATGGAATTACCCTTGAGCTTCGACAGGCCAGAAACGGTCCACATTGGCTAATACAATCTCCAATACAGCAGGGAGGAGAAGCAACAGCTGCCAGCTTCGGGAGTCCCAAAAATCTAGGAAAATATGGTTGAACTTGCCCATCATTATATGTATTGTTCCCATAGGCATCTAAGTTACTAAGGAACCAAACAAAATACTCCTCAAGGCAACTAGATTCCCAGGGTGGTTAGTTTCTATTCCAGTAATCCAATTGCTTCAGTTTTTTAACGAGGAAATGCATGCTGTATACTGGGTATGTACCCAAGTTTTATGTGCTTCGTGATAATATTATATATTTTTTTACAAAAAAAAGTAGCACTATATACTTGACATGTATCTCTTTAACCTCGTATTTATGTCAATCTTTGTGTGTGTGTGTGTTCGTGTGTGTGTGTACTCACCTAGTTGTAATCACCTCAGTTGAGGTATGCGGGGGGTCGAGTCCGAGCTCTGGCCCGCCCTCTTTCACTGATCGCTACTAGGACACTCTCCCTGAGCCGTGAGCTTTATCGTTCTCTGCTTAAAGGCCTAAGTATGGTTCTGCCTCTCCACTACATCGCATCCCTAACTATTCTTACTGAATACTCTGTGGCTGAAGAAATACTTCCTAAAATCCCTCGTGATTCATCTGTGTCTTCAACTTCCAACTGTGTCCCCTTGTTACTGTGTCCAATTCTGGAAAATTCTGTCTTTGTCCACCTTGTCAATTCCTCTCAGTATTTTGTATGTTCGTTATCCTGTCCCCCTATCTCTCTGTCTCGTGTCGTCAGGTTATATCCCTTAACTCTCCTGTAGAATACCTCATAGCTCTGGGACTTGTCTTGTTGCAATAACTTGCACTTTCTTAGTTTTCTTTATACTTGCTTGGCTAGTTTTGTGGGTTCCAAACTTGGTGCCGCTACTCCATATGGGGTAACTAACGGTGTACCGGGTCCTGAATGATTCCTTATTAAGATGTCGGAATGCAGTTCTGAGGTTTGCTAGGGCGCCGTATGCTGCAGCAGTAATTGGTTGATGTGAACTTCAGGAGATGTGCCTGTTGTATATCCACCCAAGATCTTTTTCTTGAGAGAGGAATTTGTGTCTCTGGCCCTAGACTGTACTCAGTGCGGTCTTCTTTGCCGCGTTCCCAATCTTCACGACTTTGCACTTGGTGGGTGGGATTGACTCAGGAGCCAATTGCTGGGACAGGTCTGCAGCCTGTCAGATCCCTTTGTAGTTCTGCCTGGTCTTCGATCGAATTCTTCTCATCAACTTCACGTTCATCTGCAAAACAGGGAACTCAGTGTCTACTCCTTCGTCATGTCGTCCAAATACCAGAAACAGCCCCAATGGGGTTTCCTAGGACTGACCCCTGTGGGACCCCGCTGGTCACCGGTGGCCCACTCTGACACCTCGCACGTACATGACTCGTGCTGTCTTCTGACAAGTATCCCTGATCATTGTAGTGCCTTTCCCTGTTATCCCTGCTGGGTCCTCCAGTTTTGCACCAATCTATTGTGGAACTGTGGTCAAACGCCTTCTTGCCGACCAGGAAAATGCAATCCACCCACCCCTCTCTTCTCTAGTCTTACTGCTGTCACATGTCATAGGCTCCAGTAGGTTTGTGACACAGGATTTCCGTACCTGAAACCATGTTGGCTGCTGTTTGATGAGATCGTTCCTTTCTTATGTGTTCCACCATCTTCTCCTGTTAATCTTCTCCATGATTTTTGCATTACTATACATGTCAGTAAACTGGTCAGTAGTTTAATGCTTCATGTCTGTCTCCTTTTTAAAGATAGGGACTACATTTACTGTCTTCCATGCTAGGGCATTCTCCCTGCTTAGTGTGGTGTGTATTGTGAGTGTGTGTGTGTGTGTGTGTGTGTGTGTGTGTTGTATATTAAGTACAACTATAGCAGTTGTAGGACAGAGAATAATAATTCTTTGAGCTTCATTGTGTATTAGCTCCTATGATGGTGAGAATTTTCCTTAACCTAATATTATCATGGGCCGCATGATCAGTTAAGGAATTTAATAAACTGAGGTTAACTTACATCATTCTCAGTATTCCCACATTATCACATAGTTGGGGTTGTACCAGAAACCCTGTGTCAGCATTTTAGCTTTCTTTGCATATTTTATAAGTGAAGGATGATGGATTTATTGATACGTCTGCGCCAGAAATCTAAGATTTAACGATTCTGATGGTTTTGCCATGTAAACAAATGGAAGTAGCATGTCGTAGTTATCAATATCTTAGGTTTCAGATGAAGATAGACGAGAACCTAGGCGATTACAAATTACGTATACTCAATAAGAGGTGCGTGGAATATTGCATTTCAACATAGTGTGTAGCTTTATATTTACTTCAAGGTAAGTAGAGCAATTAGGGAAGCATTATTCTTCCCTGCGGTGTACTAGGGACATTTCTTTAGATTCGCTTCTAAAACCCTTGGTTAAGAAAAAAAGGATTACTCTGAGGAATCTTTTATCTTCTAACTAATAGGTTACCTCCAATATTCGTTTTGGCTAGTTCATGTAGGGGAGACAGTTCTGCTTGTGGTATCAAATGCAAATTTTAAGATCGAGAAATGCGGTAAGTAAAAAACTTGAAGTGTGTGCAATTAGAAAGGTTGCTAGTTTTCCTCTCCTGGAACTATAGTGATGAGGGAGGGGAAAAAGTTGGTGCTGATTCTACAGTATAGTTTGCTAAGTATCATTCTTCAAATGGTCATAATGTATCAAACTGGTGCAGCATAATGATAGAAACAATGAGATTACTGGTCTTAGAATAGTGAGATTATTCACGCTGCACTAGAATTGTACAGCGTTACAAACATTAACAGGGGAATACCTTAATGTTCTGAGGATATCATAAGTTCTACTTCACTTACAGTTCTTCTACCCACAAGTGTTAATTTGGCCCGTTTTTGCGGATCATTATATTTTTAGTCAGTTAATTGTGGAAGATTCGTGTTCCTCTTTTTCTATTTCCTTGATTACTTAAGGCAAGTTCTCAGTAGTGGCATGTAATCATCATTTAATTTAAGGTGCCTATGGGCTCGTATGTATATATCATTGATACAACTGTTAATTACGTTATCTTTATGATATGGGGTTAGTATCACCTGTTTTTCTTTTAAATTCAGTTCTTGATTGTGGAAATACGTTCAGGATTAATAGTTCGGAATTAACTCTAAACATAGTCGTGCATCATAGGAGATATCTTAATCCCAGCCTAATCTAATATATATATATATATATATATAATATATATTTAATATATTATATATATATATATATATATTATATATATATATATATATATATAAGTCTATATAATATATATATTTATATATATAGATTTATATTGATATATATATATATATATATATTATATATAATATTTAAGTATATATATATATATATAAGTTTTTTTTATTATTATTATCCACCGGCCGATTCCCCCAAGGCAGGGTGCCGAAAAGAAAAATTTCACCATCATTCACTCATCACTGTTTGCCAGAAAGGGTGCTTTACACTACAGTTTTTAAACTGCAACATTAAACACCCCCTCTTTCAGGTGCAGGCACTGTACTTCCCATCTCCAGGACTCAAGTCCGGCCTGCTATAAGTTATATTCTTATATATATATAAGTATTATATATATATATATAAGTATACTATTGTATATATATTCTTATATATATATTAGATATATATTATAATATATATTATATCTTTATATATATATATATATATTATATATTATATAAGGAAAATAAGAAGGAAAAACACTGCACAGGTCCTAGACTCCTGCGGAGCAGGTCCAGTCCATCCCCCCGGATGAGCCCATGACCCACCCAGTCTGGTCACCTCACTCAAGGAAGGGCACGGCACCAGACCCCGCAGCACAAGCTAGTCCGGTCAAAACTCACACCCACCCACACCCATCATGCATTTATCTACACCTATTTTTAAAAACCACACAAGTTTTAGCCTCAAATATACTGTACTCGGGAGTTTGTTCCACTCAACCCACACTTTTTACCAAACACATGCTTTCTATATCCTTCTGAATCTGAATTTTTCCAACTTGAAACCATTGCTGCGAGTCCTGTCTTGGCTGGAAATTTTCAGCACGCTATTTATATCCCCTTTATTTATTCCTGTTTTCCATTTATACACCTCGATCATATCCCCCCTAATTCTACGCCATAGTTTTAATAGTGCATAGGTTTAATAGTGCATGAGCATGATAATGCTCGTTTACTTCCACTGGTGTTTGTTATAAACCCCTCCAATATTCTTATATCTGGTAGCAAAATTTCAAAGAATAATGGTGGATTCACTAATGATGTGATCTTAAAAGCATTGATTGAAGCTGATTAGCCTGGACCTTTATCAAGATGGTATTGTATGTTTATTAAACACTGCAGGACAACCAGTGTATGCCGCAACTTCTTTTTAACATAAATCTCACAGTACTTTGTTGACTTTAAGTTATACGTTGCATATCCAGGCAATTTTGTGGGAGGTGCTCCACCTCGTAGTCTACATTTCTGCAAACAAAATGCATCAATATTCTTGGTTGCACTAATGTGACTAGTTGAGGAACATTTCTGATGGAGGTGTAATGTTCCATGATTTTATTTAATCTACCATGTAGCAATTTATTGAAACTCTTGTGCAGAACTCATGAAAATTATAATAAACTCATTGCAAAACAAATCATGGGGGACGGGTGGGGTTTGAAACCTTATGGCAATGATGTCCTAAGTGCGTTAACCACTCGACCAACTGGTTCTAATAAGATTCATCCAATTAGGTATATTTCTATACACAGGGAGCTTAGCACAGGACCCAGTGTGACCAAAAATGCAGGATTTATAGGCTATTATGCTCAGTAAGAATGTATAAATACTTAAGAGCAAACAACGTAGCTTGTACAATCTTCTCTGATTTTCAAGCACATTCCTAGGCAATGTTTGCAATCAAGAATCATTGGCCTTTCTTTCACAAATAGATTGATTGTCTTTGTAATTCATTGTCTCTGTAATTGATTATTTCTGTAATTGAAGGCATTTTGGCTACCTATCTTAACATAATTTGTTAGCGCCTGTTGGAGATGGATAATTTTATATTGCAAGATTTTTATGACCTGAAAGAGGTCATGTGAGTTCGGTACTTTTACAAAAGAAGTTACTCCGGAGTATGTCCTTTTTTTCAGTACCTACTACACTAGCAGGTACCACAGTTACACTGGTACCCTCTGGTGATGCCTCTGACATAGTAATTCCTGTCTGATTACCTCTTGCCAGGATTCCGAAGGTGTCACAGGAGGGTGCACGTGTGTTGGGAAGGTGTCACTGGTGGGGGCACGTTTGTTGGGAGGTGGTTCACTGGTGGGGGGCTACGTTTGTTGGGAGAAGGTGTCACAGAAGGAGGCACATGTGTCGGGAAGGATAGTCACAGGTGGGGCACGTGTGTTGGAAGGTGCACAGATGGTGGCACGTTGTTGGAAGGAGTCAACAGATGGAGGCAACTGTGTTTGGGAAGGTGTCACAGATGAAGGGACACGCTGTGTGGGAACGGTAAACACAGGTAGAGGCACGTCGTGTTGGGAATGTGTCACAGGGGGGGGCACGTGTGTTGGGAAAGGGTGTCACGATGGGGCACGTGTGTTGGGAAGGTGTCCAGTTGGAGCACATGTGTTGGGAAGGTGTCACAGGTGGGCCGTGTGTGGGAAGGTGTACAGATGGAGGGCAGTGTGTTGGAAAGGTATCACAGATAGGGGGCACGTGTGTGGGAAGGTGGTACATTGGGGGCGCACGTGAGGTTGCCTTTGAGGTATCTAGCTCACTCAGAAGCTCTTCACTTCTTCCTCGGTTGTTGTGCACTGTGTCCAGTACTGGTGGTGTGCCCCCACTCTCGTTCTTTCTGGAGCCTTCTGTCTCCTCAGTGAACACTTCTTTGAATCTCTTGTTGGTTCCTCACTACTTCACGGTCATTTCTTGTTGTCTCTCCTCCTTCCTTTCTTAGCCTGATTACCTGGTCCTTGACTGTTGTTTTCCTCTGATGTGGCTGTCGTACAACAGTTTCGGGTCAGATTTGGCTTTCGCTGCTATGTCGTTTTCATATTGTCTTTGGGCCTCCCTTCTTATCCGTGCATATTCGTTTCTGGCTCTACGACTGTCTCCTTATTCTCCTGGGTCCTTTGCCTTCTATATTTCTTCCATTCCCTAGCACACTTGGTTTTGCCTCCCTGCACCTTTGGGTAAACCATGGGCTCATCCTGGCTTTTTCATTATTCCTTTTACCCTTGGGTACAAACCTCTCCTCAGCCTCCTTGCATTTTGTTGCTACATATTCCATCATCTCATTAACTGGCTTCCCTGCCAGTTCTCTGTCCCACTGAACCCCGTTCAGGAAGTTCCTCATTCCTGTGTAGTCCCCTTTCTTGTAGTTTTGCTTCATTCGTCCTGGCCTTCCTGCTTCTCCCTCCACTTATAGCTCTACTGTGTATTCGAAGCTTAAAACCACATGGTCACTGGCCCCAAGGGGTCTTTCATATGTGATGTCCTCGATATCTGCACTACTCTAGGTGAATACTAAGTCCAGCCTTGCTTGTTCATCCTCTCCTCTCTCTCTTGTAGTGTCCCTTACGTGTGTTGGCACATGAAGTTTTCCAGTACCACCTCCATCATCTTAGCCCTCCATGTATCTTGGCCCCCATGTGGGTCCAAGTTCTCCCAATCGATCTCCTTGTGGTTAAAGTCACCCATGATCAGGAGCTTTGCCCTGCATGCCTGAGCTCTTCTGGCCACTCTAGCCAGTGTGTCAACCATCGCTCTATTGCTCTCGTCGTACTCTTGCCTTGGCCTCCTGCTGTTCTGTGGTGGGTTATACATCACTGCTATTACCACCTTGGGACCTCCAGAGTGAAGCGTTCCCGCTATGTAATCACTTTCTTCTCCGCTGTCTCCTCTCTCCAGCTCAACAAAATTCCAGCGATTTTTGATCAGCAATGCCACTCCTCCACCCCCCCTGTTCCCTCTGTCTTTCCTCAGGATTTGGTATCCCGTTGGAAAGATGGCATCTGTTTATCATACCTGTAAGCTTGGTTTCTGTGAGAGCTATGATGTCCGGTGATGCTTCTTTGACTCTTTCATGCCACTCCTCCCACTTATTTGTTATTCCATCAGCGTTTGTGTACCATATCTTCAGTTTCCTTTCCAACACTGTGGTTTGGGGGGGCCCGTGAGGGTGGGGGACCTGGTGGCA
>NC_069498.1:8418382-8435507 GCF_026875155.1 Cherax quadricarinatus
GGGGTTTCCCGCCATAGTAAATGTAGTATAATTTTAACAGTAGAAATGTTATACAAGATGTCTCCCTAATTGGGGGCGATGATTTTCTTAGTAGACATAGAAGGGTTCCAGTGTTAGCCAATCATCTTCATCTGCCGGGAGGTTGCTCAAGATCATTGGTCGATGGTAATCGTCTTTATGGATGAAGCGACGCAGCCTCTGTGGGAGAGTCATTCTTTGGGTCCTGTGAGGAGGAGTATTGATGATATTGATGGTATTTTCAACTTGGAGAGGATGTTCTCTATTTGGTATGTAGAGTTCTTGCATTGCATAGAGTTGTCTCTTCTTCAGCTTATCAAGGCGTACATTTAAGGCAGTAATATCCTGTTGCACATGGAAATCTGCCATTTTGACTCTGTCTCTCCTCCTGGTACCCGTAATAAAGCGGAGAGCTCTATTCTGGACCCGTTGCAACCGTAGCATGTTGGTCTTTGTTGTTAATGACATTGGGACACACGGGTATTCGAGTATAGGTCTTATCATCATTTTATACAGATGTTTTTTGACTTGTGGTGGGGACTGATTAAATCTAAAGAGACTGCTAAGACCGGCTTTGGCTATGTTGATCTTTTTATTGGCGTGAGATGTTGAGTGGAGCAGCCTGTCTATTTCATATCCCAAGATCTTGTTAGGATTTCTAATGGCTACAGGTGTACCTCTGATGGAGATACCCTCTTTATCTTCGATGGTTGATGCAAAACATCTTATCGTGCTAACAAGGACTTTGTCAGGGTTGGTCGTAATTCTCCATTTCTTTTCTCAATTGGATGTTCGACGAAGTTCAATATTCATTTTTTCTATGACTCTTTCATACTTGTATTTTCCTGTTACAGGAGTTGATGAGACAACATGGATGACATCATCTGCAAATTGCTTTATAATTGTATCATTAAACTCTGGTTGTATCAATTGTATCATTAAACTCTGGTGTCCCTTGTGGGACACCAGCTGTCGGTATAAAAGGCTCTGTTGACTTGCCATGAAAGGTAGGAATGATTTTTCTTTGAGTTAAGAAGTTATATATTAATCTGAGAAAGGTCCAGTTATGGTCTGGTAGGTCAATAAGTTTGTATATAAGACCATCATGCCATAAGCTATCAAAAGCTTTATGAACATCTCTGGTGGCAATTAATGCTCATCACCCTGCCCTCTTTAACTGTGGAGTTGGTAATCCACTGGGTGACTTAAAAGGAAAACAACTATTTCATATTATTACAGCCAGAAACTTGTCATTTCAAGGCCCATTCTTTAAATCGTATATTGGTCCTCATCCAGGGACACCAGATATAGTACTGACAAACAGAGACTGTGACATCTTTCACTGTCGTATCTCTCCTGGTGGAAACGTAGGATCTGACCATATCCCTGTTATAATACAACTACAAACTTCTCCATTTAGAATACCTGTAACTCCTAAACCCAATCTCAACACCCTAGGATTTGACCCCTTCAGGGCATTTATGGGTGAAGACGAATTAGCTTCCACCAAGATCTACCAACAATATAAACCTACGAAGGAAATTAGAGACGGTATGAGAAATTATCAAACAGAATGTCGAAGGCATCTTCAAACGCGACAACCACCAGTAGCTACATTGTGTAGATTGAGGAAAGAATTAATTAACACTATTAGTCATCACAAACGTGACTTGTGGAAACTGCTAGTTCTAAAAGCTAATCAGACAAACAAGAGCCTGATAAATTTTGAGTAAGATTGGGTTTAACTTTTAGGTGCAAAGCACAAGGCTCCTACCTACCTAATTCATACCTTCGCTGATGATGATGATGATGAAGAGGTTGAGATTAAACTTGATGATCCACAGGACCAAGCTGATTTGATGGGTGATGTATGAGAGAAAATCCTCTCCCACAATAACAGTCGTCGATTTAATAATAATCACTATCAGTTGGTCAATGAATGGAGAGATGAGAACTTAGATGATCTACAACCACTACCTTCCATCGATACTTCAACTCTTGAAGAGACCCACCCGCTTACTAGACCTATCACACTATTTGAGATGAGTCAAGTTATTGGAAGAATGCCAAATAGAGCCCCTGGTCTCTCTGGAATAACAATGAAACAAATAAAGTTCCTACCCAGAAATTGTAAACAGTCTTTGGTTAATATCTTTAATGCCATCTTGGCCTCCGGACATTTTCCAGTGGTTTTTAAGACTGCTAGGATGATCTTTCTTGCTAAATCCAATAAAGGCATTCATCAACCAGGGAATTATAGATCTATATCTTTACTTGAAGTCCCTGGGAAAGTTCTTAAGAAGATCATTTCCAACAGACAGAACTACTATATGGAGTTTAATCATCTTTTTACTGAAAAACAATTTGGCTTTAGAACACATAGAGGTACCCATCATGCAATAAATATTATTTTCGATACTGTAGCAAGTCTAAAACATCAGAGCAATCTTGCCTTAAAGCACGCAGAACCGCCACCCCAGTCCCTCCCACCCTCAGTACCAACCTACGTAACCAACCCCTGACATCTTCTAACCCTTCACAAAAATAAACTACATGCAACGCCGTGTCGTCCCCTCCACAAAACCACACCCCCTCCCTCTACTACTCTCCTGGTTCTTAGTATGGCCCCTGACGGCACGATACCATGCAAAAAACGAAACAATGTCACGCACCCTAGGCAATAATTTCAGCTTGCTAAATCTATACCAGATGTTTCTCCACGAGTACATGGGGAATAAACTCTCAACAGGGGCAACATACTTACCCACCAGTAACCTACACAAAACCCATTTCGAAAGTTTCTCCTTTCCCTTTAAACCCAACAACAAGGCCCGTAGAACAATTTCACATTCCCTCAATTCAACACCTCCATATCACTTCTTAAACCTCATATATACCTGTTCTATATTTCCCGCCATCCGCCCACACGCAATGTTTCCCTTTTAAAGAAACACACTTTAGCCCTCCGTCTTAAAGATCCATCAATCCCAACCCACCCTGGCACACCGGTAACATAACAACCTCTCTTCTTAACCAATCACAACTTGACCCCACAAAATTTAAACACCCTTCTCAAAATTCCCACAATCGCCGTCGCTGTAATCGGGAACGCAGCCGCAACATGCCAAACCTTACTATACAATAAAACATTTACGACAATCACACGTTGGGCCAGAGTGAGATGCTGGGGCCTCAAAACACCCAGACGCCCCAACGATCCTTTCTAACAACCCATCCGAGTTTTCCTCACGCGCCACATCCATGTCATCCTTGTATATAATACCACAAATCTTTAGCGACGCCGCACACTTTTTAACAACATTATAACTCACCTTACCCCCCCATTTCCAAGTGCCCAACCCCATGATCATTGACTTCTCACTGTTTACCTTCATACCCGTGGCACGTTCAAACACTTGCACAACATCGTCCAATACTTTCATAGACTTCCTTTCACGAACCAGAACAGTCGTATCATCTACGTAACCTATTAATCCCGGCCAAAGCGTCCCTCCCTCAACCCCACCCTCACCCCGGGTACTGACAGTGCGTTCAACCATTCTATAAATGCGGTCCTGAATACGCACAGATAAGATCTGAGACATGGGACACCCCTGCTGAGACCTCTACCCATCGCAAATTCCCTCCCCATACACCCATTTGTTTGTACACTCATTTTTGCTCCACTATACAGCGTATTTACCCAATCAACTATTTCTTCCCCATAACCTTGTCTCCTAAGGATACCCAGCAGTGCACGCCTTTCCACTCTATAATAGGCTGCCTGTCAGTCTAAAGCCAGTAAAGCCGCCCCCTCCCCCCCCTCCTGTTGACTCCACAAATCATCTCAGAATCCCGTGTCCTTCAATCATCGACCTTCCGGGCAGCCCAAACTGCGATTTTCGAAACGACCCTCCCCACTACACTTTTAAAACCCAAATTACCTAAATTTTTTTGCAAAAACCTTATAGTCCGCACATAGCAACGATATTGCCTGATACTCCCGAAGGGTGGGCTGCCTCTTACCTTTCGGGACCAGCACCACAACTGCTGTAGTCTGCTTATCTCCTAACTTACCCTTCTCCTTCAAACAATTAAATAACCTAACCACGAAATTTCCTATCAACGCCCAATGCTCTAAATAAAATTCCACCGGTAGACCATCAATACCCGGGGTTTTTCCCTTCCTCATGCCCTGTAAAGCAATCTCTATTTCCTCTGCAGTAATAACCCCACCCAAAGCCATTCTATCACTATTACCTAAATTGCACGTTGCATATGTACACACTGTCTAACTCCACATCATCCACACCCCCGCTTGTCCAGTACTTTTCATACCACATATCCGCATATACACACATACCCTTTGTATTTCTTATCTCCTGCCCTGCTCTATAGATCCCCATCGTCTCATTTACTTCTAATCTCAGGATAGCCATCAGCGCCTGCCTTTGCGTTTGATGTTGCAACACACACGCTGATTGTTTGTCCCCCCACAAAACTTCTTCTAACCCTGCTTGCATCCTTACCATTTGAAACCGATCATTTTGCAACGTTCGCAATCTCTCTTTTATGTCTACTATTTCACCCAAATGGGACAAACACCAAACCAACCATCCCCTGCCCATAACAACCTCTTAATCGATCCTCAAAATAATTCGCAAGCCCATATTTTAAATTATTTATACGTTTATCCTCCATCACATAGTATTTTTTATCCTTTCCTTTAGCCACATATCTCACAATGTTACAATGTCATCCACCTCCTGAGCTTCCTTGTAAAGCTTTTTCCCATCAAATAGAAAAACCCTTAAAACCTTCTTCACACTCAATACACTATGTTCAATTTCCTATAAGTCCTATATTTTCCGCCATCTCCTCCCACCTTACTTCCACCACTACAGCCTTATGATCCGACATAGCCGCCTCAACGGTATTAAAAGATTTCACAACAACCCCTTGAACAGATACACTCTATCCAACCCTCGCTGCGTATCTCCTCCTAACAAAAGTATGTTCTGTTTCCCCCCCCCCAAACGCATCACGTAACCTAACGTCCCTCAGCAAATCCCTGAGAGTTTACAGACACATGTCCTGCCCCTTTTGGTTCTACATCAGCCGCCCAAAATAACGCAATTCCAGTCACACCCCACTATTGCTACTTCCGGAAGTGCACGCAAAAAATAGACAAGATCCTCGCACACAAAACCTTCCTTACCTGCATGCTATTCTCCGCAGGGCATACACATTTTACAAAAGATTCACGTTTTACCCATCTACGACCCATTCCACACGCAAAATTTCCCCCCTCCCCCTCCCCCCTCCCACCCCCCCCTCCCCCTCCCCCCTCCCCCTCCCCCCTCCCCCCCACTTCTCTGCAAAATAAACGGCTCGTCTTCTTTATTAAAATACCCACACCACCTTTTAAAACGGGTAGTTGGCAGGGCATTACTTGATAACCTGCTACCTCTAACACTTTACCCCCCTTTGGGAAATTATGTTCCTGGAGGAACACAACATCCACTCTATATTTATTTAAGAAACAGCACAACCATCTCTCTTTATTCTGCTATACATAAGCCATTAATATTGACAGTCATACACCGAAGGCCTTTTAAATTTCCACCCCTGCCTCTTCTCTCCCCCTTTTCACCACTAAAATTAGTATATTCTGTGTGTGTATCTTCACAATACCTTCTTCCCCCCTCCCTTCTTCCGATGTTTCTGATCAGACCTCCCCCATCGCCACCCTCCCTCTCCTACCACCCCAGCCCTGCTTCCCAGACCTCTGGCTGGCGTCAGTACATCATCCAGCCTGACGTAGCTGCCCGTTTCCTTGTCACAATCATGTCCTCCATAACATGGTCCTGGGGAAGCCTCACGGTGAACCTCAACATCCACCTTACAATGATTTATTAATCCCACTGACGTCCCCGGGCTCATCATTATTCCCCAAATTCTCATATCGTTGACAAGCGGGAAACGATAACTCAACAGCTACTTCTTGCTCAGATTAACTCCCCCTCGGGCCCGGTGACAAGGTCTTCAAAACTTCCTTCAATTCTTCCTCAATTTCCAACACTTCCTCCCGTGGAAACCATCCCTGCAGAAGTCACTGAAGGAGATTCTGGGCAGGAAACTGAGGGGGGGACTCACCCCCAGTCCTAAAAGCTTGCTCCACCATCTCACTCCACAACCGACCACGCCCTCCCTCCGGTGATTGATCCTCACCTGCCACCCGTAAGACAGGGGCTGCATCTTCAAACCACAGGTTCAGGCACCCGTCTGTTCTTCTGATATGTTGCAGCTATGTGGTCATACTCACCACATAGGCGACACGTACGCCTTTGCCCAGGATATAAAACCATTAACTGTGTCCTGAATTCCTGAAGATAAACGTAGGACGGTATGGGATGTTTCAATGTCATTTTAAGGTTAAAAGTACCTTCTGGCAAACCTGCGTAGGCGCCTGCTACCCACATACCATACTGAGCAAATAAAACTGTCCCATATTTCCTCGAAGACTTTTCTGACATCAGCTTCATCCGCCTCAAAGGGGACGTTACGTAACTTTATCCAGGTATAATGCCTGGATACATCACTCATTCTCACACGTACAGCAGGTGTAACATCAAGAATCACGTCCTGGAAACGTGAAAACCAACGATTCATAAACCGTTGCAGTGAGTATTTCAACGAAGATTCATGCGCTCCATTTAAAGCCACTCCATATAATTCTCCATCTTGAATTCCATACGTCTCTCTGATGATCTAAAGTAAGAGAACTTGCGCTGAACTAGGCGAAATCGTCCCCGGGAGAAGCTCAATACCAATAGTATTAATGCGGCGCCTATGACAAACCGCCATGTTGACAGCAGTAATTTTCCTGAGGTGTCAACAGAGGCGCAACAGCACCACCTCGCACCACTGCAGCCAGGATACTGAGTAGCGTCTGCACAGTAGGTCCACACGGCCCGAGAGCGATGAGGACAATGATATATGTGTACCTAACCCTTTCTCAAAATGAAGGCTCACTAATGGATTATCCACTTAAGTAAATTGCCTCACCAGTTCTATGGGCATATTACGTTTTGAAAAGATCATTCAATTCTTGTGAATGAGTCGTATCCCGTTTAACCCTTTATTTGAGCAGGAAATCACCCCAAATGATGTTGTATCATGTTACAGTAACTCAGTTAACATAATGATGTTGTATCATATTGTAGTAACTCAGTTAACATAATGATGTTGTATCATGTTACAGTAACCAGTTAACATAAAAGATGTTGTAAACATGTTACAGTAACCAAGTTAACATAATGATGTTGTATCATGTTACAGTAACTCAGTTAACATAATGATGTTGTATCATGTTACAGTAACTCAGTTAACATAATGATGTTGTATCATGTTACAGTAACTCAGTTAACATAATGATGTTGTATCATGTTACAGTAACTCAGTTAACATAATGATGTTGTATCATGTTACAGTAACCAAGTTAACATAATGATGTTGTATCATGTTACAGTAACTCAGTTAACATAATGATGTTGCATCATGTTACAGTAACTCAGTTATCATAATGATGTTGTATCATGTTACAGTAACTCAGTTAACATAATGATGTTGTATCATGTTACAGTAACTCAGTTATCATAATGATGTTGCATCATGTTACAGTAACTCAGTTATCATAATGATGTTGTATCATGTTATAGTAACTCAGTTATCACAATAAAGTTGTTTCATGTTAAAGTAACTCAGTTATCATAATGATGTTGTATCATATTGTAGTAACTCAGTTAACATAATGATGTTGTATTATGTTACAGTAACCAAGTTAACATAATGATGTTGTATCATGTTACAGTAACTCAGTTAACATAATGATGTTGTATCATGTTACAGTAACTCAGTTAACATAATGATGTTGTATCATGTTACAGTAACTCAGTTAAAAATAATGATTGTTGTATCATGTTACAGTAACTCAGTTAACATAATGATGTTGTATCATGTACAGTAACTCAGTTAACATAATGATGTTGTTTTCATGTTACAGTAACCAAGTTAACATAATGATGTTGTATCATGTTACAGTAACTCAGTTAACATAATGATGTTGTATCATGTTACAGTAACCAAGTTAACATAATGATGTTGTATCATGTTACAGTAACTCAGTTAACATAATGATGTTGTATCATGTTACAGTAACTCAGTTAACATAATGATGTTGTATCATGTTACAGTAACTCAGTTAACATAATGATGTTGCATCATGTTACAGTAACTCAGTTATCATAATGATGTTGTATCATGTTACAGTAACTCAGTTAACATAATGATGTTGTATCATGTTACAGTAACTCAGATAACATAATGATGTTGTATCATGGTTTTCAGAAAATCAGTTATCATAATGATGTTGCACCATGTTACAGTAACTCAGTTATCATAATGATGTTGTATCATGTTACAGTAACTCAGTTAACATAATGATGTTGTATCATGTTACAGTAACTCAATTAACATAATGATGTTGCATCATGTTACAGTAACTCTGTTATCATAATGATGTTGTATCATGTTACAGTAACTCAGTTAACATAATGATGTTGCATCATGTTACAGTAACTCAGTTATCATAATGATGTTGTATCATGTTACAGTAACTCAGTTATCATAATGATGTTGTATCATGTTACAGTAACTCAGTTATCATAATGATGTTGCATCATGTTACAGTAACTCAGTTATCATAATGATGTTGTATCATGTTACAGTAACTCAGTTAACATAATGATGTTGCATCATGTTACAGTAACTCAGTTATCATAATGATGTTGCATCATGTTACAGTAACTCAGTTATCATAATGATGTTGTATCATGTTACAGTAACTAAGTTAACATAATGATGGTGTATCATGTTACAGTAACCAAGTTAACATAATGATGTTGTATCATGTTACAGTAACCAAGTTAACATAATGATGTTGTATCTTGTTACAGTAACCAAGTTAACATAATGATGTTGTATCATGTTACAGTAACTAAGTTAACATAATGATGTTGTATCATGTTACAGTAACCAAGTTAACATAATGATGTTGTATCATGTTAACATAATGATGTTGTATCATGTTAACATAATGATGTTGTATCATGTTACAGTAACTCAGTTAACATAATGATGTTTATCATGTTACAAATAACCAAGTTAACATAATGATGTTGTATCATGTTACAGTAACCAAGTTAACATAATGATGTTGTATCAGTTAACATAATGATGTTGTATCATGTTACAGTAACTCAGTTAACATAATGATGTTGTATCATGTTACAGTAACCAAGTTAACATAATGATGTTGTATCATGTTACAGTAACCAAGTTAACATAATGATGTTGTATCATGTTACAGTAACCAAGTTAACATAATGATGTTGTATCATGTTACAGTGACTCAGTTAACATAATGATGTTGTATCATGTTACAGTAACTAAGTTAACATAATGATGTTGTATCATGTTACAGTAACTCAGTTAACATAATGATGTTGTATCATGTTACAGTAACCAAGTTAACATAATGATGTTGTATCATGTTACAGTAACCAAGTTAACATAATGATGTTGTATCATGTTACAGTAAAACCCAAGTTAACATAATGATGTTGTATCATGTTACAGTAACCAAGTTAACATAATGATGTTGTATCATGTTACAGTAACCAAGTTAACATAATGAGGTTATAAAATGTTTTCTGGGATAATTTTGCTTACAAAAGTGTTATTTTTTATCTTTGTTACATTACTGTCCACTTGTGTTATCCAGCAGGAAGTAATGTAATCCAGCAGGCAGTAATGTAATCCAGTAGGCAGTAATGTAATCCAGCAGGCAGTAATGTAATCCAGCAGGCAGTAATGTAATCCAGCAGGCAGTAATGTAATCCAGCAGGCAGTAAAGTAATCCAGTAGGCAGTAATGTAATCCAGCAGGCAGTAACGTAATCCAGTAGGCAGTAATGTAATCCAGCAGGCAGTAATGTAATCCAGTACGCAGTAATGTAATCCAGCAGGCAGTAATGTAATCCAGCAGGCAGTAATGTAATCCAGTAGGCAGTAATGTAATCCAGCAGGCAGTAATGTAATCCAGCAGGCAGTAATGTAATCCAGCAGGCAGTAATGTAATCCAGTAGGCAGTAATGTAATCCAGCAGGCAGTAATGTAATCCAGCAGGCAGTAATGTAATCCAGCAGGCAGTAATGTAATCCAGTAGGCAGTAATGTAATCCAGCAGGCAGTAATGTAATCCAGCAGGCAGTAATGTAATCCAGTAGGCAGTAATGTAATCCAGCAGGCAGTAATGTAATCCAGCAGGCAGTAATGTAATCCAGCAGGCAGTAATGTAATCCAGCAGACAGTAATGTAATCCAGTAGGCAGTAATGTAATCCAGCAGGCAGTAATGTAATCCAGCAGGCAGTAATGTAATCCAGCAGGCAGTAATGTAATCCAGCAGGCAGTAATGTAATCCAGTAGGCAGTAATGTAATCCAGCAGGCAGTAATGTAATCCAGTAGGCAGTAATGTAATCCAGCAGGCAGTAATGTAATCCAGCAGGCAGTAATGTAATCCAGCAGGCAGTAATGTAATCCAGTAGGCAGTAATGTAATCCAGCAGGCAGTAATGTAATCCAGCTGGCAGTAATGTAATCCAGCTGGCAGTAATGTAATCCAGCAGGCAGTAATGTAATTCAGTAGGCAGTAATGTAATCCAGCAGGCAGTAATGTAATCCAGTAGGCAGTAATGTAATCCAGTAGGCAGTAATGTAATCCAGCAGGCAGTAATTAATCCAGTAGGCCCTTAATGTAATTTCCCCAGGCGTAATGTAATCCAGCAGGCAGTAATGTAATCCAGCAAGCAGTAATGTAATCCAGTAGGCAGTAATGTAATCCAGCAGGCAGTAATGTAATCCAGTAGGCAGTAATGTAATCCAGCAGGCAGTAATGTAATCCAGCAGGCAGTAATGTAATCCAGCAGGCAGTAATGTAATCCAGCAGGCAGTAATGTAATCCAGTAGGCAGTAATGTAATCCAGCAGGCAGTAATGTAATCCAGCAGGCAGTAATGTAATCCAGCAGGCAGTAATGTAATCCAGTAGGGAGTAAAAAGTAATCCAGCAGGCAGTAATGTAATCCAGCTGCAGTAATGTAATCCAGCTGGCAGTAATGTAATTCAGTAGGCAGTAAGTAATCCAGCAGGCAGTAATGTTTAAACCAGTAGGCATAATGTAATCCAGTAGGCAGTAATGTAATCCAGAGGCATTTAAAGTAATCCAGCAGGCAGTAAAGTAATCCACAGGCAGTAATGTAATCCAGCAGGCAGTAATGTAATCCCGCAGGGAGTAATGTAATCCAGCAGGCAGTAATGTAATCCACAGGCAGTATGTAATCAGTAAGCAGTAATGTAATCCAGCAGGCAGTAAAGTAACCAGCGGCGTAATGTAATCCAGTGGCAGTAATGTAATCCAGCAGGCAGTAAATGTAATCATAGGCAGTAATGTAATCAGCAGCAGTAATGTAAATCCAGTAGGCAGTAATTAATCCAGAGCGTAAAATCCAGCAGGCAGTAATGTAATCCAGTAGGCATTAATTAATCCAGCAGGGAGTAATGTAATCCAGCAGGCAGTAATGTAATCCAGCAAGCAAATGTTCCCGTAGCAATAATGTAATCCAGCAGGCGTAAGTAAAACCAGTAGGCAGTAATGTAATCCAGCAGGCAGTAATGTAATCCAGCAGGCAGTAATGTAATCCAGCAGGCAGTAATGTAATCCAGCAGGCAGTAATGTAATCCAGTAGGCAGTAATGTAATCCAGCAGGCAGTAATGTAATCCAGCAGGCAGTAATGTAATCCAGCAGGCAGTAATGTAATCCAGAGGCAGTAATGTAATCCAGCAGGCAGTAATGTAATCCAGCGGCAGTAATGTAATCCAGCGGCAGTAATGTAATTCCCGTAGGCAGTAATGAATCCAGCAGGCAGTAATGTAATCCAGTAGGGGTAAGTAATCCAGTAGCAAATGTAATCCAAGGCATAATGTAATCCAGAGGCGTAATGTTTAAACCAGCCCGGCAGTAATGTAATCCAGCAGGCAGTAATGTAATCCAGCAGGCTGTAATGTAATCCAGTAGGCATAATGTAATCCAGTAGGCAGTAATGTAATCCAGCAGACAGTAATGTAATCCAGCAGGCAGTAATGTAATCCAGTAGGCAGTAATGTAATCCAGCAGGCAGTAATGTAATCCAGAGGCATAAAAGTAATCCAGCAGGAGTAATGTAATCCAGTAGGCAGTAATGTAATCCAGCAGCAGTAAGTAAACCAGTAGGCAGTAATGTAATCCAGCAGGCAGTAATGTAATCCAGCAAGGCAGTAATTTTAATCCAGCAGGCATAATGTAATCCAGTAGGCAATAATGTAATCCAGAGGCAGTAAAGTAAAACCAGTAGGCAGTAATGTAATCCAGTAGGCAGTAATGTAATCCAGCAGGCAGTAATGTAATCCAGCAGGCAGTAATGTAATCCAGTAGGCAGTAATGTAATCCAGCAGGCAGTAATGTA
Source organism: Cherax quadricarinatus (assembly GCF_026875155.1). Lineage (NCBI taxonomy): Eukaryota > Metazoa > Arthropoda > Malacostraca > Decapoda > Parastacidae > Cherax > Cherax quadricarinatus. Next base: position 8,431,022 of record NC_069498.1, read on the forward strand.
ATCCAGCAGGCAGTAATGTAATCCAGCAGGCAGTAATGTAATCCAGCAGGCAGTAATGTAATCCAGTAAAGGGAGTAATGTAATCCAGCGGGAGTAATGTAACCAGCAGGCAGTAATGTAATCCAGCAGGCAGTAATGTAATCCCGAGGCAGTAATGTAATCCAGAGGCAGTAATGTAATCCACTAGGCAGTAATGTAATCCAGCAGGCAGTAATTAATCCAGTAGCATAATGTAAACCAGCAGGGAGTAATGTAATCCAGTAGGCAGTAATGTAATCCAGCAGGCAGTAATGTAATCCAGCAGGCAGTAATGTAATCCAGCAGGCAGTAATGTAATCCAGAGGGAGTAATGTAATCCGCAGGGATTTAAAGTAATCCAGCGGCAGTAATGTAATCCAGCGGCAGTAATGTAATCCCAGCAGGCAAGTAATGTAATCCAGAGGCAGTAATGTAATCCAAGGCAGTAATGTAATCCAGTAGGCAGTAATGTAATCCAGCAGGCAGTAATGTAATCCCATAGCATAATGTAATCCAGCAGGCAGTAATGTAATCCAGCAGGGAGTAATGTAATCCAGCAAGCAGTAGTAATCCTAGGCAGAAATGTAATCCAGCAGGCAGTAATGTAATCCAGTAGGGAGTAAAAGTAATCCATCAGGCAGTAATGTAATCCAGCAGGCAGTAATGTAATCAGCAGGCAGTAATGTAATCCAGTAGCAGTAATGTAATCCAGTAGGCAGTAATGTAATCCAGCAGGCAGTAATGTAATCCAGCAGGCAGTAATGTAATCCAGCAGGCAGTAATGTAATCCAGTAGGCAGTAATGTAATCCAGCAGGCAGTAATGTAATCCAGCAGGCAGTAATGTAATCCAGCGGCAGTAATGTAATTCAGAGGCAGTAAAGTAATCCCAGGGAAGAGCAAGGTAATGTAATCCATAGGCCCGTAATGTAATCCATGCATTTAAAGTAATCCACAGGCAGTAATGTAATCCAGCAGGCAGTAATGTAATCCAGCAGGCAGTAATGTAATCCAGCAAGGGAGTAATGTAATCCAGCAGGCAGTAATGTAAACCAGAGCAGTAAGTAAACCAGCAGGCAGTAATGTAATCCACAGCAGTAATGTAATCAGTAGGCAGTAAAGTAATCCAGCAGGCAGGGAATGAAACAGTTTGCATATGTAATCCAGCAGGCAGTAATGTATATAGCAGAATAACACAATGCAGTAATGTAACCATTAGCAGTAATGTAATCCGCAGGTAAGTAACACACAGTGAAAAGCAGGCAGAATGTATCCACAGCAAAATAATCCGTAGGCAGAAGTAAACCGTGAAAGAACCCAACAAAAGAATCCGCCGGGAGAAGTAATACCAACAAAGATCCGGGCAGGATATCCAGTGGCCAAAAAACAACAAAGAAACCGCAGGAGATTAAACCGGTGGAAAACCCCACAAAGAAACCGGGGAGGGAGTAAGTAACCAACAACAAAGAATCCGGGCCGGAATGGGGAACCAGAACAAAGATCCCAGAGTGCAAGGGAACCAACAACAAAAAGATCCGTAGGCAGTAAAACCAACAAAGAATCCGGGGAGGAAGTAACCCGGGAACGTAACAACAAAATCGGGGCCAAGCTCGGTAGCAAACAGAGTCAGGTACCAGGTCAGTAAAGTAGAACCCAAAAACAAAAAAATTGGCATTTGGAAGACGTAACGGTGAACAAAAAACACAAAAATTTTGGGAGGAGAGTGGTGAAAACACAACAAAGATCCGGGCCGGGAGAGTACCGGTGAACAACAAAACAAAGATCCGGCTAGGAGGTAAACCGGGGAACCAACAACAACAAAGATCCGGGCCGGAGATACCGGTGAAACCCAAAAAACAACAAAGATCCGGGCTAGGAGAGTACCGGTGAACCAACAACAACAAAGATCCGGGCCGGGAGAGTACCGGTGAACCAAGAACAAAGATCCGGGCTAGGAGTCTACCGGTGAACCAACAACAACAAAGATCCGGGGTAGAGATACCGGGGAACCAACAACAACAAAGATCCGGGCCGGGGGAGTACCGGTGAACCAACAACAACAAAGATTTCCGGGGGGGAGAGTACCGGGGAACCAAAACAAAGATCCGGGCCGGGATACCGGGGAACCAACAACAAAAAAGATCCGGGCTAGGAGACTACCGGTGAACCAACAACAACAAAGATCCGGGCTAGGAGAGTACCGGTGAACCAACAACAACAAAGATCCGGGCCGGGAGAGTACCGGTGAACCAACAACAACAAAGATCCGGGCTAGGAGAGTACCGGTGAACCAACAACAACAAAGATCCGGGCCGGGAGAGTACCGGTGAACCAACAACAACAAAGATCCGGGGCCGGGAGAGTACCGGTGAACCAACAACAACAAAGATCCGGGCTGGAGAGTACCCGGGGAACCAAAACAACAAGATCCGGGCCGGGAGAGTACCGGTGAACCACAACAACAAAGAACCGGGCGGGGGAGTACCGGTGAACCAACAACAACAAAGATCCGGGCCGGGAGAGTACCGGTGAACCAACAACAACAAAGATCCGGGCTAGGAGAGTACCGGTGAACCAACAACAACAAAGATCCGGGCCGGGAGAGTAACGGTGAACCAACAACAACAAAGATCCGGGCCGGGAGAGTACCGGTGAACCAACAACAACAAACATCCGGGCTAGGAGAGTACCGGTGAAAACCCAAAAACAACAAAGATCCGGGGCCGGAGAGTACCGTGAACCAACAACAACAAAGATCCGGGCTAGAGAGTACCGGTGAACCAACAAAAAACAAAGATCCGGGCCGGAGATTTAAACCCGGTGAACCAACAACAACAAAGATCCGGGCCGGGAGAGTACCGGTGAACCAACAACAACAATGCTCCGGGCCGGGAGAGTACTGGTGAACCAAGAACAACAAAGATCTGGGCCGGGAGAGTACCGGTGAACCAACAACAACAAAGATCCGGGCCGGGAGAGTACCGGTGAACCAACAACAACAAAGATCCGGGCTAGGAGAGTACCGGTGAACCAAAAACAACAAAGATCCGGGCTCGGAAGAGTACGGTGAACAAAAAAACAAAGATCCGGCCGGGGGATACCGTGAACCAAAAACAACAAAGAATCGGCCGGAGATACCGGGGAACCAACAACAACAAAAGAGCCGGGCCAGGGGGAAGTACCGGTGAACAACAACAACAAGTTCCGGGCTGGAGAGTACGGTTTAACCAACAACAAAAAAGATCCGGCAAGATACCCGGTGAAACCAACCAAAAACAAAGATCCGGGCCCGGGGGGGGTACGGTAACCAACAACAACAAGATCCGGGGCCGGGGGAGTACCGGTGAACCAAAACAACAAGCACCGCCGGGAAGTACTGGTGAACGAACAACAAAAATCTGGCCGGAGAGACCGGGGAACCAAAACAACAAAGATGCGGCCGGAGATACCGTGAACCAACAACAACAAAGATCCGGGCTAGGAGAGACCGGTGAACCAAACAACAAAGTTTTCCCGGGGTTTGGAAGTACCGGTGAAACCCAAAAACAAAAAAGTCCGGCTAAGGTAACCGAACCAACAATCAACAAAAACCGGCGGGATTAAACCCCAGTGAACCAACAAAACAAATAAGTAGTAAACCCAAAACAAAATGAGGAGATAGTGAACAAACAACAACGATCTGGGCCCGGGGATGTAACCGGTGAACCAAAAACAACAAAGACGGGCCCAGAACCCTGCCAACAACAACAATCCGGGTAGGAGAACCGTGAACATAACACAAAGATCCGGGCCAGAGTACTGGGGAACAACACAACAAGTAGAGCGGGGAGAGTAGGTAACCCAACCCAAAAACCCGGGAGGGGTGCCCAAAACCAAAGATCCGGGTAGGAAACCGGAAAAACCACAAAACAAAGATTAGGAAATCCGGGAAACAAAAACAAAATTTTTTTAAGTGCCCCCCCCCTTTTTTACAAAAAACAAGGGGAAAAACAAACAAAACAAAAAAGAAAAAAAGTAATTTAAAAGGTATAAAATAGGTTGGTTAAAAATTTAAATTTGGGCACCTAGTGGATAAAATTTTTTTTTAAACAAAAGGAAAAGGAAAAAAATAAAAATAACAACAAGAAAATCAAACCCAAAAAACAGGGGGGGCCAACGGGGGACATTTAACCCAAAAAAACCCGTGTTTTTAAAGGGGGAAAAACCCCCGTAATAGTGGAGTGAAAATCATGAAAAACCCGGGATCATAAATTTTTATTTAAAAATTTAGGGGAAATTAAATTAGTAAAAAAGGCCAAAGTTTGGGCTACTACACTTTGGCCCCAAAAATACAACTAAAAAAACAAAATATTAAAATGTAAAAATGCTTTTGGAAATGAAATTGGCCCAAATGTAGATAAAAGTTAATGGGAAAAAAAAAGAAAATAAAAAATACAAAAGGGAAAGGGGCAAGGTAAAGCGTATAAAAGG
>NC_069498.1:8436007-8456007 GCF_026875155.1 Cherax quadricarinatus
TCTTATCATCATTTTATACAGATGTTTTTTGACTTGTGGTGGGGACTGATTAAATCTAAAGAGACTGCTAAGACCGGCTTTGGCTATGTTGATCTTTTTATTGGCGTGAGATGTTGAGTGGAGCAGCCTGTCTATTTCATATCCCAAGATCTTGTTAGGATTTCTAATGGCTACAGGTGTACCTCTGATGGAGATACCTCCCTTATCTTCGATGGTTGATACAAAACATCCTATCGTGCTAACAAGGACTTTGTCAGGGTTGGTCGTAATTCTCCATTTCTTTTCTCAATTGGATGTTCGACGAAGTTCAATATTCATTTTTTCTATGACTCTTTCATACTTGTATTTTCCTGTTACAGGAGTTGATGAGACAACATGGATGACATCATCTGCAAATTGCGTTATAATTGTATCATTAAACTCTGGTTGTATCAATTGTATCATTAAACTCTGGTGTCCCTTGTGGGACACCAGCTGTCGGTATAAAAGGCTCTGTTGACTTGCCATGAAAGGTAGGAATGATTTTTCTTTGAGTTAAGAAGTTATATATTAATCTGAGAAAGGTCCAGTTATGGTCTGGTAGGTCAATAAGTTTGTATATAAGACCATCATGCCATAAGCTATCAAAAGCTTTATGAACATCTCTGGTGGCAATTAGGGCAAGATTGCTCTGATGTTTTAGACTTGCTACAGTATCGAAAATAATATTTATTGCATGATGGGTACCTCTATGTGTCCTAAAGCCAAACTGTTTTTCAGTAAAAAGGTGGTTAAACTCCATATAGTAGTTCTGTCTGTTGGAAATGATCTTCTTAAGAACTTTCCCAGGGACTTCAAGTAAAGATATAGATCTATAATTCCCTGGTTGATGAATGCCTTTATTGGGTTTAGCAAGAAAGATCATCCTAGCAGTCTTAAAAACCACTGGAAAATGTCCGGATGCCAAGATGGCATTAAAGATATTAACCAAAGACTGTTTACAATTTCTGGGTAGGAACTTTATTTGTTTCATTGTTATTCCAGAGAGACCAGGGGCTCTATTTGGCATTCTTCCAATAACTTGACTCATCTCAAATAGTGTGATAGGTCTAGTAAGAGGGTGGGTCTCTTCAAGAGTTGATGTATCGATGGAAGGTAGTGGTTGTAGATCATCTAAGTTCTCATCTCTCCATTCATTGACCAACTGATAGTGATTATTATTAAATCGACGACTGTTATTGTGGGAGAGGATTTTCTCTCATACATCACCCATCAAATCAGCTTGGTCCTGTGGATCATCAAGTTTAATCTCAACCTCTTCATCATCATCATCAGCGAAGGTATGAATTAGGTAGGTAGGAGCCTTGTGCTTTGCACCTAAAAGTTGCCGAATCTTACTCCAAAATTTATCAGGCTCTTGTTTGTCTGATTAGCTTTTAGAACTAGCAGTTTCCACAAGTCACGTTTGTGATGACTAATAGTGTTAATTAATTCTTTCCTCAATCTACACAATGTAGCTACTGGTGGTTGTCGCGTTTGAAGATGCCTTCGACATTCTGTTTGATAATTTCTCATACCGTCTCTAATTTCCTTCGTAGGTTTATATTGTTGGTAGATCTTGGTGGAAGCTAATTCGTCTTCACCCATAAATGCCCTGAAGGGGTCAAATCCTAGGGTGTTGAGATTGGGTTTAGGAGGTACAGGTATTCTAAATGGAGAAGTTTGTAGTTGTATTATAACAGGGATATGGTCAGATCCTACGTTTCCACCAGGAGAGATACGACAATGAAAGAGGTCACAGTCTCTGTTTGTCAGTACTATATCTGGTGTCCCTGGATGAGGACCAATATACGATTTAAAGAATGGGCCTTGAAATGACAAGTTTCTGGCTGTCATAATATGAAATAGTTGTTTTCCTTTTAAGTCACCCAGTGGATTACCAACTCCACAGTTAAAGAGGGCAGGGTGATGAGCATTAAAATCTCCCGCTAGAATTGTTGGAATATTTCTGCTTAATATCCTATGTAGAGGAATTGACTCTATATATTGTTGTCTCGGGGGAAAATATCCAGTTGCTATCACTAGTTGGCCATGAGACGTTGTCATTTCTATTGCAAGAATGTTATCTTCACCAACATGAATATTTTTAAATGCATAGCCTAATTTAACTAAGATGGCTATTTACTATAAAAATATTTCAAATTGAAATTTCCATAGCTCACCTATTTTACTACATAACAAACTTTATCGCACGCAAACAAAACTTATTAAACACTAACTATCATGGCATAAGATGAATCACCCTTTAAATAGTGTAGCCGTTCAAAGGACATTGGCTGAATTATATTTCACACTATTTTATATATATGAAAAAAAAATATCTGTACATATACTTTTAGATGAATGGTTCAGAGAACCGACATGTTGTTGAATTAGACACATGTGCAACTCTTGGGTATCTTTATTGAGGAAACGTTTCGCCACACAGTGGCTTCATCAGTCCATACAAAGGAGAAACTTGAAGAACAGGAGGAGAATGAGGTAATCAGTCCCTCAGCCTTGAGTCGATGTGGTCAGTCCATCAGTCTTGAATAGAATACGGCATATGAGCGAAGAAGCAGCTTATAAACCGTTGACAGGTGAGGGGCAGCAGTCGTAAGTGGTGTCACATTTGTCCAATGTGGAAGTAGGTCGTGCCCAAGGGTTAGGGAATTCTTCACTTGCCTAACCCTTGGGCACGACCTACTTCCACATTGGACAAATGTGACACCACCTACGACTGCTGCCCCTCACCTGTCAACGGTTTATAAGCTGCTTCTTCGCTCATATGCCGTATTCTATTCAAGACTGATGGACTGACCACATCGACTCAAGGCTGAGGGACTGATTACCTCATTCTCCTCCTGTTCTTCAAGTTTCTCCTTTGTATGGACTGATGAAGCCACTGTGTGGCGAAACGTTTCCTCAATAAAGATACCCAAGAGTTGCCCATGTGTCTAATTCAACAACATATACTTTTACTTCGCTTTCCACCATCCTCCACTTATCTGGAGTATACCTGGAGAAGGTTTCGGGGGTTTAAGCCCCCCTGGGTTTGAGCCCGGGTACGATTTTAGGTCCTGCCGTGCCTTCATGAAGACAGTCAGGGGTCTAAGGTAACCCCCCTTATGTTGCTGGGGGGGAACATCTTGACCCCCGGGACACTTATTGTTTGTCTCTCAGGTACTCGTGGCCCCCCTCTTTTCAGGGGAAGTTTTTCTTCCCTGCCGAGCTTTTGCTTTCAAGGGAGTAATTTTTTTGTTCAATTTTGGTACAAACCCCTCTAGGTTTTTCCCAAAGTTATATTATATGATCTCTCTCGCCGGGTTCCAGGGAATACAAATCAAGAGCTTCAACCTTTCCCCGTAATTTGGTGCCTTATGTTTTTGTGTACCTGAAAGTTCTTTGTACATCCCCCAGGTCAGCAATTTTGCCAGCCTCAAAGGGGGGGCCCGTTAGTGTACGCAATTTCCCGCCAGAAAACAACGTTTTTGAGGGAAATCATCAGGGTTTGGGCCCCCTATTTTTTTGAATTTCTATTACCCCATCCTATTTTTTTTCCTGCAGATGCGGAATAAAATTGTTGTGGCATTAAAACGAGACCCTTTGACATCATCACCCCCAGGCCCTTCACATATTTTTTTTTTTCGTTTTTATTTATGGGAAATTGTCGTATACCTTACGGTTTTAAATTTTCCTAAAGTTTTCCATTCTGAGTAGTTAAAATTTCTCTTCATTGAACTTCTTATTGTTTTGATGTCCATCGAAGTTTGGGTTTAATGTCCACTTGCATCTTGGGGGTTTCCATGGCACTACTATTTTTTTTTTTTAAATTTGAAACTGCACCCTGAGGATTTTTTTTTTTATTGATCCGTTCCCAAAAGGATCGGAATGGGTTCAAAAAATTTTTCATAAGGCAGGGGCCATGCCAGTTGTTCCCAAAAAATTATCTCTTGTCGTTCTTTTCGTTCAAACTTTTTGTTGGGGGAAAGAAAGAAAAGATGGAAAAAAAACAAAAAATCATGATTTGGGAACCAAATTAAAGGGTTTTTTTTTTGGGGTAAATAAAGTTTAAAAGTTTTTAAAGCAATTATTTATCTTTTCTATAGTTTTCCCCCAAAGATTCATATTTTTTAATTTTCATTCTTTAATAAAATAAATATATATTATAAATTTAATAAATATTTTTTTTTTTATTATATTGGGAAAAGTTTCCAAGGGGTTTTTCGTTTTTTATTTTTAAAATAATCCCGCAGTTATCCCAATATTTCTGGAGTCTTAAAATTTCTGGCTCAGTACTTCATATTTCTGGCCAGCCACTTCAATATTTCGGCTCACCACTTTAATATTTTGGGTCAGCTCACTTCAATATTTCGCTCAGTCACTTCAATATTTCTGGCTCACTCATTCAATATTTTGGCCCAGCCCCTTCAATATTTCTGGCTCAGTCACTTTTAATATTTCTGGTCACTCACTTTAATATTTCTGGTCAGCTCACTTTAATATTTTTTGGTGCTCCTTCAAATTTTTTGGCTCAGCTCACTTCAATATTTTTTGGCTCAGCTCATTCAATATTTTTTGGCTCAGATCACTTCAATTTTCGGGCTCAGTCATTCCAAAATTTCTGGCTCAGCTCACTTAATATTTCTGGCCAGTCACTTTAAAATTTTTGGCTCAGATCACTTCAATATTTCTGGCTCAGCTCACTTCAATATTTCTGGCTCAGATCACTTTCAATATTTCTCTCTGGCTCAGATCACTTTCAATATTTCTGGCCCCTATCACTTCAATATTTCTGGCTCAGATCACTTCGTATTTCTGGCTCAGCTCACTTCAATATTTCTGGCTCAGATCACTTCAGTATTTCTGTCTCAAGCTCACTTCAAAATTTCTGGCTCAGATCACTTCAGTAATTCTGCTCAGATCACTTCATTATTCGGCTCAGATCACTTCAATATTTCTGGCTCAGACAGTTTACTTCATATTTCTGCATCAGAACCTTCAATATTTCTGCTCACTCACTTCAATATTTCTGGCTCACTCATTTCAATATTTCTGGTTCACACTCACTTCAATATTTCTGGCTCTGCTCACTTCAGTATTTCTGGCCTGCTCACTTCAATATTTCTGGTTCAGCTCAATTGAATATTTCTGGCTCAGCTCACTTCATATTTCTGCTTCAGATCACTTCAATATTTCTGGCTCAGATCACTCTTCAATAATTTTCGGGCTTCAGCTCACTCTATATTTCTGGCTCAGCTCACTTCAGTATTTTCTGGCTCAGCTCACTTCATATGTCTGGCTCAGTCACTTCATATTTTGCTGGCTCACTCACTTCAATATTTCTGCTCAGATCACTTTCACTATTTCTGGCTCAGATTGCACTTACAAATATTTCTGGCTCAGATCACTTCAATATCTGGCTCAGATCACTTCCATATTTTTCTGGCTCAGAATCACTTCAATATTTTAAATTTGTAATATTTCAAAATTCGTAATGAACAATTTAGTGTTGTGTTGTATCCATCCTTTAAAGTTTTTATCGACGATATTTATACTTCCCAGCAGAATTGACTAAACTTAATTTTTTGCGCGAGTCATCTCTTGGCTTAAATCTACAACATGGAATTCACTCTTCTAGATTCAGCTGTAAGTTCCTCTTAAATTTACTATATTTTTAAGTTATCGAAAAACACGATATCACCTTACTGCTTCTAGATATCCAAACAGCTGCTCTGTGAACATTTTTTTTCTCATCGTCGTATGATTTTCATAAAAGTATAATTTATATACTATAGCTCTTAGTTTCTCTTTCCCTTATTCCGTAAACTTAGTCCATGCTGCTCTCAGATTTGTTTCTGAATAAAGAGCCAAAAAAATCCGACCTGCGAATCGATAGCGGCTACGATATTTTCTCTGTATTGTTAACTAATGATTAGTTATCATAATTAATTATTCATAATTTTCTACCATAAATAGGTAGAAGCAGAACCACCGCTGGAGGGTGCCAGGAGTAAGCGTGACCACGATATACAAAACCTTGTTTGCCAGAGAAAGGACATGACCTGGCAGATGGGACATGACCTTGCATATGGGACATGACCTGGCAGATGACATGACCTGGCATACGACATGCCTTCTCACTTTCGCAAAAAGCGACCTTCACTTCCCAGTGAAGCAGGAGACGAGTGGGAGTAAAGGGATCCTCTCAGTACGAGTTTGAGACAGGACAAGGTAGAGGATCTGCTGACATTATCACGAGTATTCGGCGTTGCAGACGGGCACCTTGTGTTAATAGATAAAGTTGCAATGGATACCAATCCGTCCAAAAAATTTAAAACAAAAAATATAAGAGCACGCAGCAGGAGACCTCACCAACGCAGGAAACGGCCGTCCTAAAACTAGCCAAGACAGAGTTCTTTTAACTGGTCCACACATCACAGCCTAAAATAAGATTCAACCAACTAGTCCTCGATGCCGATGAGAGGCTTCTGATCTACTGAATCTGAACAGTCTTCTCTTCCTGGGATAAACAAGAATGTTTTTATATTCCGCCAGAGCTATATAAAATCTCAAGAAAAAAGGAACACTGCAACAAGGCCTACTTGGCCCATTGCGAGGCAAGTCCATGGCTTAGACTAATGACCCACCGCAGTCAGTCACATCAAACCTAGCAATACAAGCTAGTCAGGTTCAACTCACACCCCACCCCACACCCACTCATGTATTTATCTAACAAGTTTTTTTTAAACTACACAAAGCTTAGCGTCTATACGTACTCGAGAGTTGTTCCACTCCATCCACAACTCTATTACCAAACCCAGTGCTTTCCTATATGGGCCTTTCTGAAACTGAATTTTTCCAACTTGAAACCCATTGCTGCGAGTCCGTTTAATTGATAATATTTTCACTACGCCATTTACATTCCCTTTATTTAATGCCTGTTTTCCATTTATATACAACCTAAATCATATCCTCCCTAAATTCAACGCCCTTTCTAGAGAGTGGCCAGAATTCAAGCCCTCAGTCTATCCTCATGGGAAAGATTTCTGTCGATTTCTCCTGTACCGTTTCCAGAGCATTTATATCCATATCCTTTTCAGTAATACGGTGACAAACCTGAGCAGCATAATCTAAATGAGGCCTAACCAAGGATATATAGAGTTGAAAAACAACCTGAGGTTTTCTATTATTTATGCATCTTGATAATGAAGCCAAGGATTTGTTAGTTTTATTGGCGAACACATATCGCATTTGTCTTGGATTAAGATTACTGCTAACCCAACAACCTAAATATTCCTATTCGCAATCAGTAATATTGAGATCTACATTATTTAGCTTATATGTGGCATGGTTATTTTCCTGTCCAACATTTAGAACTTTGCATTTGTCTATATTAAACCGCATCTGCCACTTCTCCGACCACTGCATCAGTCTATTCAAATCATCCTCGAATGCTCTAATGTCCTCATTTGAATTAATTGGACGGATTATTTTGGTGTAATCAGCAAATTTGGTTATGGTGCTATTTATTCAATCATCTATGTCGTTTATGTTAATTGTGAACAAGACTCCCAACATTGACCCCTGTGGAACACCGCTTGTAACGTGCCCTCATTCTGATTTCTCCCCATTTATGCAAGCTCTCTGCAGCTTGTCAGCCATACCTCTACCCAGGAAAAAAATTCTCCTATTCCGTGTGCCTTAAGTTTCGTCAATAGCCTCTGATGTGGAACTCTATCGAAATCAATATCATATTCATTACCATGATCTACCTCCTGAAACACCTTAGTGAAAAAAATTAGTAAATTCGTAAGACAGGAACGCCCCTTTGTAAAACCGTGTTGAGATTCATTAATCAATTTATGCCTTTCAAGATGGCTACAAATTGCCTTGGCAATTATTGATTCCATAATTTTTCCCACTATGGAGGTAAGGCTTATTGATCTATAGTTCGAAGCTAAGGACCTGTCACTTGCCTTGTAAATAGGTATTACATTTGCTATTTTCCACTTATCAGGCAATTTACCAGTTTGTAGTGATATGTTGAAAAGATTAGCCAAAGTTTTGCCAAATTCCTTTTTACATTCATTTAAAACCCTTGCAAACAATTCATCAGGGCCGGGTTTTAATTTCTCTAATTGTCTGAGGACGATGTCACTAGTTACCCTAACCGGGCATGGTTTATTATCGTTCAGTGATCTGACCAGAGTTACTCTTAAGTGGGCCAATCTTGTCCCTATTCTTACTTCTGTATACCTGAAAGAACTCTTTTGGGTTAGTCTTCGAATCCCTTGCGACCTTAGCCTCATAATCCCTTTTTGCTTTTATTCCTTTTTGCATTTCTCTCTTTAATTGAATATATTGACTCCTTAACTGCTCTTCCCCTCTTTTGATACGCCTATATATGCCTCTCTTTTGACCAGTGAGATGTTTTAATATATTGTTCATCCATTTGGGATCATTTTTGTTAGATCTAATTTCCCTACTCGGAACAGAAGTTGCTCTGAAAAATGTTATACTGGCAACCAACACCACCTACCTGACCCATAGTCAGGTCATCCCAATTTAGGCCACCCAGGTAATTACTAAGTCCCATGAAATCGGCCAAGAAGAAGTCTTGGACAGAGACTTGATTGTGGTTATCTGGGTAATTCCATGATATACTGAAACTAAGTGATTTATGACGATTTCCCCCAAGCTCATCATTTAACCCTAAAAGAATATAATTAGTGAATTCTTTGTGTCAAGAACCAAGTCAAGCAGATTGTTTCCTCTAGTTGGTATTGTCATCTAACCTGTTTAAAACGCAATCCTGAACCGTAATCAAGAAAGTCACTAACTCAAAGCCTTTCCTGTCACATTGTTCCAATTTTCTGAATTTAAAAACCCACCCATTAACCCAAACAATTTCTTTTCGAGATGTCTATGAATTGCATCCCATAGCACTTACTACACTTCATCAAGATTTGGGGGCCTATAAATGACACCCACAAAATTAAATTGTCACGACCCTCGAGAAACAGAAGCCAAAGATTTCGTGTCCAGTGTTTCAAATCTTATATTTTTTCTTTACCTAACACAACAATTTAAATTTATCTCTGACATACATCACCACTCCAAGACCCTACCCTATTGACCCTATCATGCTGAAATAGTTTTAAACTCTGTAAAGTTGCATTCAGAAGTATATCTTTATCTTTCAGGTTGAATAAGTCTCCGTTATAGCAATAAACATCTATATTACCTGCACTTGCAAGTAATCTTATGATCATCTATATGATTTTCTTAGACATCCTACTATTTGTCAATAGTCACTTTGTTGCCCCTCTACGATCTCTGTTGAATCAATTGCTTTGGCCTTTACTTAGCACGGTTTATTTTGAATAGTGTCTTTAAAAGCATATCCCCTGATATATCCTGGAATATCTTCTGTTTTCCAACCTGGTACTGCAGCCTGATTGTTTCCCACAAACACCCATACCTCTATAATCTATCAAGTTTAAAGTCCTAGACAAGTGTTCATGACCCCCTCAATTTGCGAACTGTCAATGCATATCACGTTTGCCATTGAATTTGTATCCCAGTTAATCAATGAAAGGGATTGGGCAAGTTCCTTGCAGTACCTGTCTAGCCAGAAATATATAACTAATTGCCGTAGACATCCATTCATTGCTCACGGCCCCCTTCCTAGGAAAGATGTACATATGACTTCCTAATGGGTTTATTGCTCCCAGATAATTATAATAATAAAATATGGCCACCTTTGTGATCACATGACCAGAAAAAGATCTAGCCTCATGTCCCTCTCACTGTCATTATAAAAAGTATTTCGATAATCACAAACACCAATTGTAAACATCTCGCAAATTTGGCACTGTTCGATCCCATGTGAGGTTAATCCAAAAAAATTGGCAGGAAGGGTCATGTTTTTGTTAGAAATCTACGGGAGCAGGATCGCGTTGTAAAGCAGATCTCTGAGGCAAAGGAAACAAACAAAATACAAGCGGGTGGTCCCTCGACTACCACAGAATGTGAACAGAATGACAAGAAACTGAGAAAGAGGATACAAAGATTCAAGGGTCATGAAAGAGACAAAGACAGAGACAGCCGTGGCACCCAGATCGTAGGACTAGCAAACAAAATAATTGTTTTAAAATAAAATGAAAGGTTTATTAATGTATCCAAGTAGGGAGCTTTGCTGGTTGAAAAGGCATCCCAAAAATGTAGGTCACCATTGGAAGCAAACACGACCACTCAAAGATCCACCCACAGAAGTTGCAACCAAACAAATTAACCCAACACAAACTAACCTCCACATTCACAGTCCCCCACACCCCCAGCACAAGCCACCACACCTACACAGAAGCATCCCATAGTTTTCCTTAAAGTCTCCCACTCCCCCAACCCACCATAAACTCCCCAGAATATATTTTTGTGGAGAATAAGCTGAAGCTTATGGTACAATCATATGCGGATGGAATAATTGACTGAGTGCGGGGAGTGTCAGGAAACAATCATGGAGGGATCCCCAGACATCATAGCACTCCACAGAAAACAAAGTTCAAGGGAATAACAGACTATGAGCTTTCCAAAGGATAAAGATCATGAGGAAAGATAGATGAACAGATGGAGGTGAAGAGAAGTTGCAGTTTTCATCAAAGAACAGTGGAGTATTAAGGAACAAGAATGAATGGACAAAAAAGGGAAGCAATGGACTTAATAGTAGGAACACTCAGACTGGGGTCCCCAAGGTAGAGAATTGCATAGATGTACAACCTGCTACTGAATAACAAGAGGCCAAGACATGGATTACTATGAGAGCCAACAGGGCAATGGTGCTCCACTAGCTGAGGTTTGCCAAAGGGCCCACATAGTCAGGATAAAGTTACCAGTTGTTGGTGTTTGAGTCACAAGGGAGTGACTATGAAAACCAGTAACCACACAGGACCAGAAATATGGAGGGGTAGATAATGGAGGGACTACAGAAAACTCACAGTGCTCAAGAAGTTAGGGAGACTACCAGGAGAAAGAGAGAGAGAGAGAGAAGAAGCAGAGAGAGAGAGAGAGAGAGAAAGAGAGAGAGAGAGAGAGAGAGAGAGAAGAGGCTGAACTAGTATAAGGCTGGACCTCATATTCATCTTAGCTCGACAAGGGGGACTCAACTTATGAAAGGCCCTCGGACCTGGTGATCACAGGGTTCTGAACTTCCGAATACACTATAGAGCAAAAATTGAGGAGGGAAAGCAGCATGAGAAGGGTGGGCAAAAGCCCAAGCTATATAAGATGAATGAACTACACAGGGATGAGAAATTTCCTGCATGAGGTACAGTGGGAAAAGAACTGTGGGAAAAAACATCAATAAAATGATAGATATAGTGACTACTAAATGTGAAAGGTTCGTACCCCTAGGGCAACAAAAGGTAAACAAAAATAAAAACAATGACAAGCCTTGGACGACCCCTTGGATCACCCTAAGGTGTAGAGAGGCAAAAAAACTAAGAGTAGAAGAGAATGGAAAAATATAGAAGACAAAGGACCCGGAGAAATAAAGGAATTAGTTTGAAGATCCAGAAACGAATAATGCTATAGGATAAGGTGTAGGCCCAACGGCAATACGGAATGACACAGCTTCGAAAAGCTAAATTCATCCATAGGTAATGACAGGCCACAACCTGAGGAGGAAAAGTACAGTCAAGGGACCACGGACTCAAGATAAGGAAGTAGGGGGTGATCACAAAGAAACGACAAAGAAGTATGTGCAAAACTAAACCTAGATTTTTGAGAGTTATCTTGGCGGAGACAGAAACGATTTCCCGTAAACTGAGGTCGTAGGGAACACCAACCAGTGCAGGTCAACACTACACACAGCAGAGATAGAAGGGAAGAGCTGCTATGTGTAATAGTATACTTCAAAGCATGGGCCCAGGCAACACCTCTCTGAGGGTACCTGAAGAGGGAGCAGAGGCACTGTGATGTAGCCACTAACATGTTTTCACAAATTTATTGAACGGAAACAAAAGCGGGTGAAAGGCAAACAAATGTAGTTTCCAAGGTTTAAGAAAGGAGACCAAACAGGAGCCTTAAACAACAGATCATGTCAATGACATGTATAGTTAATATAAATTCATGAAATTATCAGAAGAATGTTGGAGCACTAAGAGAGGAATGAACTCAAATACAATAACCAGCATGGTATCAGAATGAGAAATCTTGTAATCACAACTACAAGTTTTCTACGACAAGGTAACCAGAAGACAGCAGAAAGAGAAGAGAGAGAGAGAGAGAGAGAGAGAGAGAGCAGAGAGAATGAGAGAGAGAGGTGGGTAGACTGCTTTTTATTTGTGCAGTAAGAAACGCTATCGACAAAGTTTTCACAGAAGAGATAGTATAATAAAATCTAGAGGAGGCCGTAGTGTACAGCAGGTAAGACACTGCGTGGGTCAGGGAATACCTGACAGGACGGGAAACAACAGAGATGGTACGTGACGATGTGTCCAGAGTGGGCACATGTGTCGAGCGCGGTTCCTAAAGGGTTAGTCCCTAGGGTCGGTGCCTTTTCTAGATATGTGAATAACATGAGAAAAGGGATAAATTCAAATGATTCCCTGAATGCAGAACACGTGAAGCTAATGCAGAAAATTCAGTGAACAGACCAGGATTTGACAGGCTACAATCTTGGTCTGGCAATTGCACTAATTGCAAATCATGACGCTTGAGGGAAGACTAAAAATACCGAGGGTGTAGTAAAGCTCGAGGTGTCCCAAAGACATCCATAACCCATCTCAAGGAAAAAAATCTTTGGGTGAGCTATAGACCGAACACATTCTCTGAGGCTTATCAACTACTGCGCACATGGGCACCCTGGCAAACCAAAGAATAGCGTTGTACATTCTAATAAGGAGACCAGTCACGACACTGGACACCTTGTACGACTGCCCGTTACTGGAGTACACTGCAGGACAATATGGAACCCACAACGTTCTAGAACGTCAAGACCTCCAGAAAATGTTAGCAACAAGACTATTCCTGGAGCTCAGGGTATGGCTTTTAGAGAGGAACTCAACGACGACACAATAGTACCGGAAATATAGGGGAAACAAGATAACGACGCATAAAAGAAAATACCGAGAGGAATCGAGGCACCTAGAGCAGGGAGAGAGTGATGTAGTGGTGGCGCTTAGAGCAGAGAGAGTGATTAGTGGAGGCTCATTGAGAATGAGAGAGTGATGTAGTGGAGGCTCGTTAGAGCAGGGAGAGAGTGAAGTTGTAGAGGCTTCTTGAGCAGGGAGATAGTGATGTAAGTAGGCTCTAGAGAGTGAGAGAGTTATGTAGTGAGGCTCTTAGATAGTGAGAGAGGTGATGTATGGAGGCCTCTAGAGCATGAGAGAGTGATGGAGTGGAGGCTCTTAGAGGCAGGGAGAGAGTGATATAGTAGGAGGCTCTAAAGAGCAGGGAGAGAGTGATGTAGTGAGGCCTTAGGAGCAGGGTCAGAGTGATGTAGGTGGATGCTCTTAGAGCAGGGAAGAGTGAGTAGTGGAGGCACTTTAGAGCATGGAGAGAGTGATGTAGTGAGGCTCTTGGAGCTGGGAGAGAGTGATGTAGTGAGGCTCTTGGAGCAGGGAGCGAAGATGTATGGAGGCTCTTGGAGCAGGAGAGAGTGGAAGTAGTGGAGGCTCTTGGAGCACAGGGAGAAGTGATGTAGTGGAGGCTCTTAGAGCAGGGAGAGAGTGATGTATGGAGGCCTTAGAGCATGAGAGATTGATGAGTGGAGGCCTTCATAGAGCATGGGAAGTGATGTAATTGGAGTGCTCTTAGAGCAGGGAGAGAGTGATGTAGTTTAGGCTCTTATAGCAGGGAGAGAGTGATGTAGTGGAGGCTCTAAGAGCAGGGAGAGAGTGATGTAGTGGGAGGCTCTTAGAGCAGGAAGAGTGATTGTAGTGGAGGTTTCTTAGAACAGGGAGAGCGTGATGTAGTTGGAGGCTCTTAGGACAGGAGGCAGATGCGTGATGTAGTGGAGGCTCTTGTAGCAGGGAGCGTAGTGAGTATGGAGCTCTTTGAGCAGGAGAGAGTGATGAATGGAGGCTCATGGAGCAGGGAGAGAGTGTGATGTAGTGGAGGCTCTTACAGCAGGGCAGAGAGTGTGATGTAGTGGAGGCTCTAGAGCAGAGAGAGTGAAGTAGTGGATGTTCTTAGAGCAGGGAGAGAGTGATGTAGTGGGAAGCTCTTAGAGCAGGAGAGATGATGTAGTGGAGGCTCTTAGGAGCCGGGAGAGTGTGATGTGTAGTGGAGCTCTTAGAATAGGGAGAGAGTGATGTAGTGAGGCTCTTAGAGCAGGGAGAGGATGTGATTATTGGAGGCTCATAGAGCAGGGGAGAGAGTGATGTATGGAGTCCTCTTAGAGCAGGGATAGAGTGCTTGGTAGCTATTTGCTTTTTAGATTTTAAATTTCACCAGCATCTTAGCTTGTCTTACAAAAAAACATTTTTATAATGCATTCAGTTTTTAGCCCTTAATATTGTCAATTTCTGTTTTTTTTCAAACAGATCCACATTTCGTCTGAGAGAGTCAGAAATTTTGAGACATTTCTGGGATCATTGTCTATCACCTATAGAGGGGAACATCTTCCTCCAATACCCCTCTTCCCAACATTTTCTTCACTGTTTTTTTATGGAGGAGGCTTTTAGTGGTTATATGCACAGCTATTTTGGAGACACAGGTAAAGAAGGGCAGAGACAAAAGTACCAAGTGTTGGCCGACTCTCGTAGTGGCAGAATGTTTGTCTCCCTCTCTCTTGTGGACAGGACTAACACACTAACCCCTTTGTATCAAGCAGCTGGCTCTTGCATCCTTGTTAGACCAGCTGGACTAATTGTTAGCCAGCATCACTTTGTGAACCAGCAGGAACTAGACTAATCTGCTCTGTATCCTATAGATAAGCCGAACCAATGACTAGATAACTCTCTATGTGGACCTAACAAGACTCACACTGGCTCCATTTACTTGGTAAAACCAGCAGAACCGATTGCATGTACACACTAGTGTAACTCCATATTACACTGACCACTAGCTTACACTACCCTCAAACCAGAGCTGGCTAATTTTTACTTGTCAAACCAAATACTTGTCTACTTTCCCAATGAAGCATCAACACCAGAGCTGGCTGCTCTTTCTTGGAAACCCTCTAAACGCTAGGTTCAGGGAACCGCCTTTCACCTGATCAGAAATATGGAAAAGCAAATAATGAATAACCTCGAGGAATAATAATAATAATGAAAATATTAAAAAGTGTTGAATAAAATAAAAAAAATCTGGCCGCCGTAGGTTCCATTGTGATCTTAAGACAGGAGATCTTCTTAGCATGTCTTGAAGAATTAATGTTAGTATTACAACCCAGGATTCCAAATGGCCTGTTACCCCGGGTGTAATGGCAGCAAATAAACACAGTAGAAAAAGTTTAGACTTATATTATCCTTCACCAATTTAGAACAGCAATATGTACACTATGTACAGTGATAAGTATAGTGCACTCCACGGTAAGCAAAGCAGAAATAGAAGCCACAAGATAGCAGACCGTGCTTCAACCAGCTCTAGAATGGGAATGACAAGGGCAGACAGGAGAGCGGTACCCACATAACCTCTGCGATTGCCAAAACCATCTTCTTATTGGCTAGAACCTGGTCACTAGTTGAACGACGGGGCCCCATCATCAACTCTTAGCAACCTGGTTCGCTGGTTGGGGGAGATAGCCTGTAAATGAGGGTGTGTACATGCGCCGAATAAAGGTTACGTACTCTTTGCATGCCACACCCCCACCCCGAGAAGGCTCAGGATTAGGCTGCCACCTCCCAGTGGTAACCGTGCCGCCATGGCACAAAATAATGGGACCGCCTTTCCTCTCCACCATCCAACTCTTAGATAGAGCTCAGCTTTTCTCGTGACCAAAAGCCAAACCCTAAACTTAGAGTGAGACAGCAGTCAGACAGGCTAGCATAGGTCCAAGATACAGGCGGACGGTAGCCCGCATCCCCTCACTAAAAAAAAACCCCACACCAGGGGATAAAAAAAAAGAGCGTGAAAAGGGGTTACCACAAATAACATCCTAACCTAAATAATATATTATACTCTAGATAAAGAGTCTGCCAACATATTTTCTTTGCCGGCAATATATTTAATGGAAATATTATATGGTTGCAGCCTTAGCGTCCAGCGCATAAGCCTTGTGTTGTTGTTCTTCATGGCTTGGAGATATACTAGAGGATTGTGATCACTGTAGACTGTGACCACCTGCGATGTCTGGCCCACATAAACATCGAAATGCTCCAAAGCCAGTATCAGCGCGAGGGCTTCTTTTTCAATGGTAGAGTAAGCCCTCTGATGTGGCTGGAACTTGGCTGAAAAGTATGCTACAGGCTGCAACTCCTTGTTCCCGATTTGTAATAGTACTGCCCCAACCCCAGACTCACAAGCATCAACCTGTAATGAAAAAGGTTTGGAGAAGTCTGGAGACAAGAGAATGGGTGCAGTACACAATAATCTTTTTGCTTTATTAAAAGCAATGTTACAGTCTGAGGTCCAATTAAAGGGAACTTTGTAACTGGTAAGAGAGGTAAGAGGCGCTACAATATCTGAGAAATTCTTACAGAATCTTCTGTAAAATCCTATCATGCCTAGGAAACGTTGAAGAGATTTCCTATCATGAGGAACTGGATAATCTTTAATAGAAAGAACTTTAGCAAGTTTAGGTGCAACTTTACCACTACCTACTTCATGGCCTAGAAAAGTGACAGTGGCCTGGCCAAAGGAAGATTTAGATAAATTAACTGTTAAATGGGAACTCTTAAAGGTCTCAAACAGAGCCTTAAGTCTAAGTAGGTGTTGATCCCAAGTATCAGACACCACAACAATATCATCTAGGTACGCTGCCGTGCCTTCAAGTCCTTTAATAGCCTTATGGATAAGTTTCTGGAATGAAGAGGGGGAATTTTTCATTCCGAAGGGGGTAACTGTGTATTGATAATGACCTCCTGGAATTACGAAGGCAGAGATTTCCTCCCGGACAGGCCCCCATATTACAACCCAGGATTCCAAATGGCCTGATTAAGAATGTAATGGGAGCAAATAAACACATAGAAACGGTTTCGACGTATGGTTTTCCATGCCATTTACGGAACAGCAAATAACACATAGAAAAAGTTTAGATATATCACTCCACTTAGAACAGCAAAAACATATGACAGCAAAGATAGCACTACCCGGGGCCAAAAACAGCCACAAGATAGAATGGAAATCTAGAAGGGAAGACAGGAGAGCGGTACCCACATAACCTCTGCGATTGCCAAAACCATCTTCTTATTGGCTAGAACCTGGTCACTAGTTGAACGACGGGGCCCCATCATCAACTCTTAGCAACCTGGTTCGCTGGTTGGGGGAGATAGCCTGTAAATGAGGGTGTGTACATGCGCCGAATAAAGGTTACGTACTCTTTGCATGCCACAGTTAGTTATCCTGGCAAGGCAGTGTTAGTCCGATGTTCAGGAACTCCAGTCAATACTGGCTCGTAGTATCTCACTCCAGATATCAAAGAAGGATAAGGAGTCGCAGTGTCCACTTCAACCCCCCATAACAAAACACAAAAATCATGGGGCCCTGATTACTTTCCCTTTTCAGCACTTTGATCATTTTTTTTATTTTTTATTTATAAACTCATAAAATGAAGTATAAAAACAACTGTATTTTTACTAAACAAGGGGCCATCTTTTGGGAAGGGGGGGGGAAAGTTATGGGAGGAAGAGGAAAAAAAAGCATCCTCCCAAAAATAAATAAACTCTACTTTTTTAAAGTTAGCCTACCCTAATTTTACATGTATGATTATTATACAGCCTGGGGGGCCAAATTGGCCGGGGCTCCGAGAGTAAAAAAACTCCGAAACTCCCATATATCAAGCCCCAACTCTGGATGCCAGCCAGCAGCAGAGCTGATAAGAAAAACAAAAAAAATGGATGCAAATTTTTTTTAAAGTTTAGCTTTAAAGGGATGAAAAAGGGGTTTTTTTCCTTAACTTCAACTGGTAACAAAAGAAAAAACAAAAGTGAAACGTTTTTCTGGTAGATCACCCAAACCTTGATCAGCGGAAGATAGTGGTGAAATTGTTTTCCAAACTTCAACGAAACACCAGGTAATTTAAATTAAAACCAGGGTAAAGCAAAGAAATAGCCCCCGAGGAGATTTTGGAGTTTTAACAGGGGCCCGGGCTAAGGGAAGTAGGGCGGTGGCACACTTTTAATAGCCCCTCGGATCCTAATCTACCAAACCCAATTTCAATGATTTTTTCCCTCACACTAGGGTTTTTGGCCCCCCCCCCCCTTTCACTGTAAACCACCCGAGACTAGAGCCAGTCTACTTAAAATTATGAAAAACCCCGGAACATTGCGGGTTTGCATTCTTTGTGGTCAGCAGAACCAGGGCTAGAACACACTCCCTCTTGAACAGCAGGTGCTAAGCAGACATCCTCTACCTTGGGGACTAGCAGGACATGGTGGACCACTGCCCGGTGTGAACCGCAGGAACGGGAACTGGCCTGATCTTCACCAGCAGGTGGGTGGGCGCCTCTTGCACCCGCCGGCCCAAAATAAAACGAAATTCCCCGTTAAACCTGATTTCCCACAGCTCCTGCCCCAAAGGTTTCACTCCCCGGGGGGGCCCAAAACCCGTAAAAAAACCCCCAAGTGAGGGAGAGGGGAAAGAGGGAGGGGGAAGGGGAGAGGAGAAAGACAGGAGGGGAAAAAAGAGGAGAGAAGAAAGGAGAAAAAAATGAGGGAAGGCATGAGGAGGAGGGGACGGGGAAAAGGGAAAGAGATGTAAAGGGAGGTTTTAAAATGGAGATAAGAGATGTTGTGGAAGGGAAAAGAGAGGGAGAAAGAGAGATGAAAAATGAAAAGAAAAAAAGGGAAAATGGAAAACGGGGCACGAGAAGAAAAAAAAAGATGGTGAAGGAAAAAGGAACAAAAAAATCAGTTTGGGGGAAGGAAAAAGGGGTAAAAAAAAAAAATTGGGGGAGAGAGGAGGAGAGGGGAGAGGGGAGAGGGGAAAAGGGGAGAGGGGGAGAGAGAGAGAGAGAGAGAGAGAGAGAAAACAACAGAAAGATAGACAAAAAAGAGTACACTTATTTAAAATTTAAATCTCCCCTTTTTTCATATACCACTGGAACCCCCAAATTTCCCTACAACCCTCCCCAAACTTTTTTAAACCCATTTTAGCTTTAAGTTTCCCCATCACAAGAAACTCTCTGATTTGGGTTTAAAAATTTCCCCCCCTATTCACTCAAAATTTCCCCAAAAATCTCTCGTCTGCAGTTTTCCCCCCTCCAGGGATAATCATTTACTAAAACCCCCTTTTTTTTTACACCCAAACCCCTTATTTTACTCCACATAACCCTTAAATTTATTCATTTAAAATTCCCCTTCCCCCTGCCATAACTTACCTTAAACCCATTTTTGCTTTTTTCCCCTTCCTTTTAGCTCTAACTCTTTTAAAAACCCCTGTCCTAACCCCTTTTTTTTCCCCCCACTAAAATTCTCCCACCCCCTTCAGCTTTTTTTCATTTAAAACCAAAGGACATTCGCTTTTTTCCATTAATAACATCCACAATCTCTTTTATCATTTTCAACAACTACGCACTTCAGACATCCCTTTTAGAGGGTTTTTTTCCCTTTTTTTTTTAGTAAGTTTTTCGGGAAAAGGGGGTTTTACTAACCCATTTTTCCCCGGCATTCAGTTGACTTTTACAAAAACGCTTTGGTTTACGGAGAAAAGATTCTTTTTCCCCTTTTTCTTCAGGGATAAAAAAAGGAAACACTTTAAAGGAAAAAAACTTTTAAAAGGAAAAATAAAAGAAAACTCAGATAAATATTTATAGTGGGTAACAAAAAACGCTTTTTCCCTAATAAGAAAGGGAGATTCCATGAATACTAGAAAGGACT
>NC_069498.1:8458507-8473507 GCF_026875155.1 Cherax quadricarinatus
TAAAAAAAAAAATTTTTTTTAAATTTTAAAAAAAAAAATTTTTTAAATTAAAATTTGGGGGGAAAAAAAAAAAAATTTAGGGAAAATTTTAAAAAAAAAAATTTTTTCTTTTAAAAAAATTTTTTTTTTTTTTAAAAAAAAATTTTTTGGGGGGGGGCCCCCCAAAAAAAATTTAAAAAAAAATTTTTTAAAAAAAATAAAATTTTTAAAAGGGGGTTTTTTTAAAAAAATTTTTTAAAAAAAAAATTTTTTTGGAAAAAATTTTTTTTTTAAAAAAAAAAAATTTAATTTCCAAAGGGGAAAAAAAAAATTTTTTGGGGGGGGGCCGGGGTTTTTTTTTTTAAAAAAAAAATTTTAATTTAAAAATTTTTTAAAAAAAATAAAAAAAAAATTTTTTAAAAAATTTTTTTTTAAAAAATTTTTTTTAAAAAAATTTTTTTTTTTAATTTTAAAATTTTTTGGGTTTTTTGGGTTTTTGGGGGGGCCCAAAAAAAAAAACCCCCTTTTTTTTTCCCGGGGGGGTTTTTTTTAATTTTTAAAAAAAATTTTTTAAAAATTTTTTTTAAAAAAAAAAAAATTTTTTTTAAAAAAATTTTAAAAAAAATTTTTTTCCTGGGTTTTTAAAATTTTTTTAAAAAGGGGTTTTTTTTAAAAAAAATTAAATCCTTAAAAGGGGGGGGGTTTTAAAAAAAAAAAAGGGGGGGCCCCCCCCAAAATGAAATTTGCTCCCAAAACCCCGGGGGGGGGAAAAAAATTTTAAATTTATAAAAGGGGGGGGGAAGGGGAAAAAAAAAAAAAAAAAACCCCCCCCCCCTTTGGAAAATTTTTTTTTTAAAAAAAGTTTTTTTTTTAATTTTTTTTTCTTAAAAAAAAAAAAATTTTTGGGGGGGTTTTTTAAGGGCCCCCCCCCCTTTTTTGGGGGGTTTTTAAAAAAATTTTTTTCCCCTTTAAAAGGGGGGTTTTTGGGGGGGGAAAAAAGGGGGGTTTAAACGGGGAAAAAAAAAAAAAAAAAAAAAATTTTTTAAATTTTTAATTTTTTTTAAAAAAATTTTTTTCCCCCAAAATTTTAAATTTTTTTTTAAAAAATGGAAAACCCCCCTTTTTTTTTTATAAAAAAACCCCCCCCCCCCCGGGGGGGGGGGTTTTTTTTTTTTTGGTTTTTTCCCCCCCTTTTTTTTTAATTTAATTTTTTTTTTTAAAAAAAAAAATTTTTTTTTTAAAAAATTTTTTTAAAAAAAAAAAAAGGGGGGGGGGGCCCCCCCTTTTTTTTTTTTAAAAGGGGGGGCTTTTTAAAAAATTTTTTCCCCCCTTTTAAAAAATTAAAAATTTTTTTTTTTTTTGGGAACCCCCTTTTTTTTTTTTTAAAAAAAAAAATTAAATTTTATTTTAAAAATTTTTTAAAAAAAAAAATTAAAAAAAAAAACCCCCCCCCTTTTTTAATTTAAACCCCCTTAAAAAATTTTTCCTTTTTTAAAAGGTTTTAAAAAATTTTCCGGAAAAAGGGGCCCCCCCCCCTTTTTTGCCCCGGGCCCCGCCTTTTTTGGGCCCCTTTTTTTTTCCCCCCCCCCCCCGGTTTTCCCTTTTCCCCCCCCTTTTTTCCCTTTTTTCCCCCTTTAAAAAAAATTTTCCCCCCAATTCCCCCCTTTTTTAAAATTTTTAAAATTTTTAAAAAAAAAAAAAAAAAATTTTTTAAAATTTTTTTAAAACCCCCCTTTTTTTTTTTTTTTCCCAAAAAACCCCCCCCAAAAAAATTTTTTTCCCCCAAAATTTTTTAAAAAATTTTTTAAAAAAAAAATTTTTTAAATTTAAAAAATTTAAAAATTTTAAAATATTTTAAAATTTTTAAATTTTAAAACCCCAAAAAAAAAAAATTTTTTTTTTAAAAAAATTAAAATTTTTTTTTTTTTAATTTTAAAAAAAATTTTTTATTTCCCCAAAAAATTTTAAAAATTTTTTTTTTTTAAAAAATTTTTTTTTTTTTAAATTTTTTTTTTTTTTCCCCGGGGAAAAATTTTTTTAAAAAAATTTTTTAAAAAACCTTTTTTAAAAAACCCCTCTTTTTAAAAAAATTTTTTTTTTTTTAAAAAAATTTTTTTAAACCCCAAAAAATTTTTTAAAAAAACCCCCCTTTTTTTTTAACCCAAAAAAAAAACCCCCCCCCAAAAATTTTTTTTTAAAAATTTTTTTTTTTAAAAAAAACCCCCTTTTTTTTTTTTAAAAAAATTTTTTGAAATTTTTTTCCAAAAATTTTTTTTTTTTTAATTTTTTAAATTTTAAAAATCCCCTTTAAACCCCTTTTTTTTTTAAAATTTTTTTTTAAAAAAAAAAAAAAAATAAAATTTTAATTTAAAAAAAATTTTTTTTTTTCCCCTTTTTTTTTAAAAATTTTTTTTTAAAAAAAAAAAAATTTTTAAAAAAAAAAAATTTTAAAAAAAAAAAACCCCCCCAAAAAAAAAAACCCAAAAAAAAAAAACCCCCAAAAAAATTTCCCGGGGGGGGCCCTTTTAAAAAAACCCAAAAATTTTCCCCCTTTTTTTTCCCCCCGGGCCCCTTATTTTAACCCCCCCCCCCGGGGGGGGGGAAAAAAAAGGGTTTTTTGGGGCCCCCCTTTTAACTTTTTCCCCTTTCTTTCCCCTTTTTTTTTTTAATTTCAAAACCCTTTAATTTCCCTTTTTTTCCCCCCCCGGTTTTTTTAAAAAAATTTTTTTTTTTAAAAAAAAAAAAAATTTTTTTTAAAAATTTAAAAATTTTTTTTTTTGGGCCCCCGGGGGGGTTTTTTTAAAAAAATTTTTTTTTCCTTTTTTTAAAAAAAAAAAGGGGGGTTTTTTTCCCCCCTTTTTTTTCCCAAAAAAACCCCCGGTTTTTTTTTAAAAAAATTTTTTAAACCCCCAAAAAAAAAAAAAAAAAAGGGGTTTTTTAAAAAAAAATTTTTTTTTAAGGTTTTTAATTTTCTTTTTTGGGGTGGAAAAAAAAATTTTTTTTAAAAAAAAAATTTTTTTTTTATAAAAAAAAAAAAAACCCCTTTTAAAAGGGGGTTTTTTTTTTTTTTAATTTCCCCAAAAAAAAATTTTTTTTTTTTTTAAAAAAAAAATTTTTTAAATTTTTTAATTTTTAATTTAATATATATTTATAATTTTTAAAAATTTTATTTATTTTAAAAATTTTTATTTTTATATTTTTTTTATATAAAAAATTTTTTTAAAAATTTTTATTTTAAAAAAAAAAAAATTTTTTTTATATAATTTTTTCCCGGGAAAGGAAATTTTTTTTAAAAAAAAAAAAAAATTTTTAAAAAAATTTTTTTTTTTTTTTTTTTTTAAAAAAAATTTTTTAAAAAAAAAAAAAAAAAAAAAAAATTTTAAAAAAAAAAATTTTTTTTTTAAAAAAATAAATTTTTTTAAAAATTTTTAATTTTCCAAAATTTTTTAAAAAAAAATTTTTTTTCCAAATTTTTTAAAAAAAATTCCTTTAAAAATTTTTGAAAAAAAGGAAGGGGAAAATTTTTTCGGGGTTTTTTTTTTAAAGGGGAAAATATATTTTAAAAAAAAAATATATATTTTTATAAATTTAAAAATATATAAAATATATTTTTTTTTTTAAAAAATTTTTTTTTTAAAAAAATTTTCCCAAATTTTTTTTAAAAAAAAAATTTTTAAAATTGGTTTTTTTAAAAATTTTTTTTAAAAAAATTTTTTTTTTTTTTAATTTTCCCCCCAAAAAAAGCCTTGGGAAAAACCCTTTTTTAAATTTTTTTTTAAAAAATTTAAAATTTTTTTTTTTTTAAAAAAATTTTTTTTTTAAAAAAAAAAAAAAAAAAATGAAAAAAATTTTTAAAAATTTTTTAAAAAAAAAATTTTTTTTTTTTGGGGGGGGGGGCCCGGGGGTGGGAAAAAATTTTTAAAAAAAAAAAAAAAAAAAAGGTTAGGGGAAAAAAAAAAAAAAAGGGGGGGGGGAAATTTCCGGTTTTAAAAATTAAATTTTAAAAAAAAAAAGGGGGGTTTTTTGGGGGGGGCCCCGGGGGGGGGGGGGTTTGAAAATTTTTAAAAAACCCCAAAAAAAGGGGTTTTTTGGGTTTTTCCCAAAATTTTTTTTGGGGAAAAAAGGGGGGGAAAAAAGGGTTTAAAAGGGGGAAAAAACAAAGGGGGGGGAAAAATTTTTTTTGGGGGGAAAAAAAGGGGGGAAAGGGGGAAAAAAAAATTAAAAAAAAAAATTTTTAAAAATTTTTGGGGAAAAAATTTTTTTTTTAAAAAGGGGGGTTTTTTTAAAGGGGAAAAGGGGGGAAAAGGGGAAAAAAAAAACCCCCCCCCAAAAAAAAAAAAATTTTGGGGGAAAAAAAAAAAATTTTAAAGGGGGGGGATAAAAGGGGGGGGTTTTTTTTAAAAAAGGGGGGGGGGGGGTTAAAAAAAAAAATTAAAAATTTTTTAAAAAAATTTGGGGGCCCCCTTTTTTAAAAAAATTTTCCCCCGGGGCCCGGGGGGGGGGGCCCCCCCCCCTTTTTTTTAAAAAAAAAAAGGGAAAAGCGGGGGGAAAAACCCCAGGGGGGGGGAAAAAAGGAAAGGGGTTTAAAGGGGGGGGGCCCCCCGGGGTTCCCGGGGGGGGTTTTTGGGGGGGGGGAAAAAAAAAAAAAAAAAAAAACCTTTTAAAAAAAATTTTTTTTTGGGGAAAAAGGGGGGGGGAAAAATTTTTGGGGGTTTTTTTTTAAGGGGGGTTTTTTTTGGGGGGGGTTTTTTTTTTCCCCTTTTTTAAAAAAAAAAATTTTGGGGTTTTTTTTTTTAAAAAAGGGAAAAGGGGGCCCCCGGGGCCAAATTTGGGGGCCGGACCCTTGGGGGGGAAAAAATTTCCCTTTTTAAAAAAAAAAACCCGGGGGGGGGGGGTTTTTTTTTAAATTTTTTTTTCCCCCCCCCTTTTTAAAGGGGTTTTTTTACAAAAAAAAAAAAAAAATTTTTTTTTTTTAAAAATTTTTTTTGGGGGAAAAAAAAAAAGGGGGAAAACAAAAAAAAAAACCCCCCTTTTTTTTTTGGGGGGGAAAAAAATTTTTTTCCTTTTTTAAAAAAAAATTTTTCCCCCAAAAAAAAAACTTCCCCCCAAAAAAAAAAAATTTAAATTTTTTTTTCCCCCCAAAAAATTTTTTTTTTTTTTTCCCCTTTTTTTTAAAAAAAAAAATTTTTTTTTTTTTTTTTCCCTTTTTTTAAAAAAAAGGAAAATTTTTTTTTAAAACCCAAAAAAACCAAAGGGTTTCCCCCAATTTAGGGCTTTTTTTAAAAAAAAAAAAAAAAAATTTAAAAAAAAAAATTTAAAAAATTTTTTTTTAAAAAAAAAAAATTTTTTTTTTTTTTAAAAAAAAATTTTAAAAAAAAAACCAAAAACCCCCCAAAAAAAAACCCCCCGGGTTTTTTTTCCCCCCGGAAAAAAAAAAAATTTTTTAAAAATTTTTTAACACCCCAAAACCCCCTTTTTTTTCCCCCCGGGGGGCCCCCCCGGGGGGGTTTTCCCCCCCCCCCTTTTTTTTTTTTTTCTTCCCCCCCCCCCCTTTTTTTCCAAAAAACCCCCAAAAATTTTTTTCCCCAAAAAACCCTTTTTGGAAAAAAAAAACCCCCCCGGGGTTCCCTTTTTTTTTTTTTTAAAACAAGGGTTTTTTTAAAAAAAATTTAAAGTTTCCCCCCCCCAAAAAAAAATTTTTTTTTTTGGGGGGGGTTTCCCAAAAAAAAAAAAAACCCCCCCGGGGTTTTAAAAAATTCCCCCCGGGGGGGAAATTTTTAACCGGGGTTTTTTAAAAAAAAATTTTTTTTTTTTTAAAAAGGGGTTTAAAAAAGGGGCAACCCCCCAAAAAAAAAGGGGAAAACCCCCTTTTTTTTTAAAAAGGGGGGTTTTTTTATTTTTTAAAAAAACCCCCTTTTTAAAAAAAAATTTTTTTTTTTTTTTAAAAAAAAATTTTTTTTTTTTTCCAAAAATTTTTTGTTTATTTAAATTTTAAAAATTTTAAAATTAAAAGGGGGGGTTTAAAAAAAAAAAAAAAAAAATTTTTTTTTGGGGTTTTTTTTTTAAAATTTTTAAAAATTTCCCAAAATTTTTTCCCTTTTAAAAAAAAATTTTTAAAAAAAAAAATAAAAAAAAAGGGGGGGGGTTTTTTGGAAAAAAATTTTTTCCCCCAAAAAAATTTTTCCCGGTTTTGGGAAAAAATTTTTTTTCCCCCCCCCCAAAAAAAAAATTTTTTGTTTAAAAAAAAAAAAAATTTTTTTTTTTTTAAAAAAAAAAAAAAAATTTAAAAAATTTTAAAAATTTTTAAAAAAACCCCCCCCAAAAAAAAGGGGGGGCCCCCCCGGGGGCTGGGGGGGGGGCCCCCCGGGGGGGGGGGGGGGTGGTTAAACCCTTTTTTTTTCCTTTTTTTTTTAAAAAAGGGGCCCCCCGGGTTAAAAAAATTTTTTTTGGGGTTTTTTTTTTTTTAAACCCCCCCTGTTTCGGCCCCCCCCCCGGGGGGGGTTTGAAATTTTGGGGGAATTCTTAATCAAAGTTTTTTTACTGTTCAAATTTTGAATAAAACTTAATATAAAAGTCTTAAGAAGAGAAGACATATCAACCAAATTTTCTTTAAAAGGGGAGAACCAAATTTTTAGTTGAATAAGGCGGGTTGCCTTTTTTGGTTTATAAAGTTCTAGGAAACATTTTTTTAAACCCAAAAAAGGAACCCCTTATTAAACTAAAAATATTTTGGTTCCCCCCTTACCATGAAAACTTGGTTGATATGCCTTCCCTTTTTTAAGACTTTTTTAATATTAAAGTTTATTCAAAAATCTTGATACAGTAAAAAAACTTTTGTTTAAGAATCCCCCAAAAAATGCTGATGGATGTGTCTATAAGTTCCCTTTTGTAAAATTTGCGAAAAAGTTTTTTACGGTCAAACGGAAAAAAATCTCGAACAAAGATTAAACAACATAAATATACATTAAAAATGGACAAGTTTCCCAATCTCTTTTATTCGAAAAGAGATTTTTAAAAAACCAATTGATTTTAAAAAATTTGAGAAAGTAGTATCAAGCAAGTCCATGTCGACGGGAAAATTGAATTTGTTTCATAAAAGCATTTTGACAAAAAGATGAATTTTCCTTTGGGTTTTAAAAAATTAATCCATTTAAAATTAAAATAGAATTTGGGAAAAAATTTAATAATACACTGGACAAATAAATAGTTGGGGGGATTTTTGCAAAGGCCTATCCAAGTTGGCTCGCCGGCTTTCACGTGTTTAAACCGTTGGGGGATCGATAGGAGGTGGGGCCCGCCCTTTATATAGCCCCCTTGGATTTTCACTTTCATATTCCCTTGATAATGTGATAGTCCAAACCCTTTGGGGAATTCTCTATTCTTTCAGGTGGTTGTTTTGCATTTTTTGAATCACTTGTTTACTGTATCTTATTGCATATAATATATATGTGTCCCGAATTTGTAAAAGGAAATTACAAGAACTCTTTTAAAAATTTAAAATCCTTTCTGAAATTTTCCTTATACGTTTAAAGAAATTTTTTTTTTCTTAATTTTAAGTAAAAATTTGAATTTTTTTTTCAACCAAAGAATCTTAAAAAAATTCCCAAACCTTATTATAAAAGCGCAATTTTTTTTTAGCCAAACCCCAACTAAATAATTTTAAAAAATACGTTTAAAAATAATTTAATACAAACAAAACAGTGAAATATATATTTTTTCGTTAGGTCAGAATGTTTTTGGGCGAAATTTAAAATGCATACACAAATTTTCACTTGTCCCCATATGGCAAGATGGGGTTCTATTTAAACCAAGATGGAAGTTCTGCCATTCGGCACGACAATATATATATGTCGGCCCAATAGGGAGAAATTTTCATTTGGCTTAAATAGCAAAGCCCATCTTGTAAGGCAAGTGAAAAATTTTTTATGCAAAAATTTCGCCAAATCTTTTGAAAACATAAAAATATATTTCCTGGTTTTTTTTTAGTATTAAATTTCTGAAAAAAACTAAATATATTTAGTTGTTTGGCTAAAAAAAATTGCTCTTGTTATGATAAAGGTTTGGTATTTTCTAAATTCTTTTTTTGGGGAAAATTAAAATTTTTTTACATTAACATTAAAAAAAAAAATAATCTTTAATCGTAGAAGATAAATTTTCGAAAGGACTTAATTTTAAAAGAGTTCTTGCTAATTGACCCGTTTACATATTCGGCACGACATATATATATATGAGGAAATGGTATGGTATACCGACAAGATGTGGAAAAAGACACTTATGTACAGTTCAGGACATTTTAATAAAGGAAACGTTTCGCCACGAGTGGCTTCTTCAGTCCTAATACAGAGAAAACTAAGAAAACACACATATATATAGTGGTGGGAGTCAGGTGAGGTGAAGCGTGGGTAGAGGTGGTAGTAGTAGTAGTAGTAGTAGTAATGGAACTAAGGAGGTGAGGTAGAGAGGGACCTGCTGGCATCAAGTAACACCAGTTCCCAGATGGGTAATATCCTCTTGCTTAATAATTTTGAAATACTGTAACTACCGGACTTTGCTTTATAGTGTTATTGACAGAAATTAGTGCAGCTTCAATGCATTTTCTCCGTCTTAAGTCGTCTTCTTTAATAACTAGTTTAGCTTCATTGAATTTCATGAGGTGTCCAACATCGTCTCTATGTTGAACACATGCGTTTTTGCGGTCATCATTTCTGCAAAGCATTTTTGTGTTCTGCTATCCTAATGTCCAGAGTTCTGGCTGTTTCCCCTACATATACTTTGTCACACCCCCCACATGTATAGTGTAGATTCCTGCACTTGTGCCAGAATCATGCTTGGGTTTTTGTATCAGGTTCCTAATAGTAGTTGAAGAGCTGTAGATATTTTAGCCAGTTTTCTGTCAAACATTTTTGAAACATTTGTGGCAACGTTGCTGACCGTAAAACGATGTAACTTGGAGGCTTTTCTCTCAATTTGATAGGTGTTGGTCTTGCTGAGGATACGTGTCGCACGTTTCCTGCAGTCACGTATGAAGTGTAGGGAAAGTGTAGTGAACTAAAAGAGTTGGTGATGTATGTACATTCTTCTTCGAGGAACTGTGGACTGGAAATTCTGTAGGCTCTCAGAAAGAAGCCAATAACTACCCCTCTTTTAGTTCTTGTGTCATGGTGAGAGAAGAAATGTAGAAGATCATTCTTGTAGGTAGGCTTCCGGTAGACTTTAAAAGAAAGTTTGCTTTCCCCTGTGCGTAAGAGACGTCGAGAAAAGTAACTGGTTGTCCTTCTCCTCCTCTAGAGTAAATTTAATAGTAGGTTCCAGAGTGTTGATGGTGTTGAGGATGCCCTGTACCCAAAAATCTTGACGTACAGGGCATCCTCAACACCATCAACACTCTGGAACCTACTATTAAATTTACTCTAGAGGAGGAGAAGGACAACCAGTTACCTTTTCTCGACGTTCTCTTACGCACAGGGGAAAGCAAACTTTCTTTTAAAGTCTACCGAAGCCTACCTACAAGAATGATCTTCTACATTTCTTCTCTCACCATGACACAAGAACTAAAAGAGGGGTAGTTATTGGCTTCTTTCTGAGAGCCTACAGAATTTCCAGTCCACAGTTCCTCGAAGAAGAATGTACATACATCACCAACTCTTTTAGTTCACTACACTTTCCCCTACACTTCATACGTGACTGCAGGAAACGTGCGACACGTATCCTCAGCAAGACCAACACCTATCAAATTGAAGAAAAGCCTCCAAGTTACATCGTTTTACCGGTCAGCAACGTTGCCACAAATGTTTCAAAAATGTTTGACAGAAAACTGGCTAAAATATCTACCAGCTCTTCAACTACTATTAGGAACCTGATACAAAAAACCCAAGCATGATTCTGGCACAAGTGCAGGAATCTACACTATACCATGTGGGGGGTGTGACAAAGTATATGTAGGGGAAACAGCCAGAACTCTGGACATTAGGATAGCAGAACACAAAAATGCTTGCAGAAATGATGACCGCAAAAACGCATGTGTTCAACATAGAGACGATGTTGGACACCTCATGAAATTCAATGAAGCTAAACTAGTTATTAAAGAAGACGACTTAAGACGGAGAAAATGCATTGAAGCTGCACTTAATTTCTGTCAGTAACACTATAAAGCAAAAGTCCGTAGTTACAGTATTTCAAAATTATTAAGCAAGAGGATATTACCCATCCTGGGAACTGGTGTTACTTGATGCCAGCAGGTCCCTCTCTACCTCACCTCCTTAGTTCCATTACTACTACTACTACTACTACTACCACCTCTACCCACGCTTCACCTCACCTGACTCCCACCACTATATATATGTGTGTTTTCTTAGTTTTCTCTGTATTAGGACTGAAGAAGCCACTCGTGGCGAAACGTTTCCTTTAATAAATGTCCTGAACTGTACATAAGTGTCTTTTTCCACATATATATATATATAAGTGTGTGTGTGTGTGTGTGTGTGTGTGTGTGTGTGTGTGTACTCACCTAGTTGAGGTTGCGGGGGTCGAGTCCGAGCTCCTGGCCCCGCCTCTTCACTGATCGCTGCTAGGTCACTCTCCCTGAACCGTGAGCTTTATCATAACTCTGCTTAAAGCTATGTATGGATCCTGCCTCCATTACATCGCTTCCCAAACTATTCCACTTACTGACTACTCTGTGGCTGAAGAAATACTTCCTAACATCCCTGTGATTCATCTGTGTCTTCAACTTCCAACTGTGTCCCCTTGTTACTGTGTCCAATCTCTGGAACGTCCTGTCTTTGTCCACCTTTCCAATTCCTCTCAGTATTTTGTATGTCGTTATCATGTCCCCCCTATCTCTCCTGCCTCTCCTCGTAGGACATACCTCTTAGCTCTGGGACTAGTCTTGTTGCAAACCTTTGCACTTTCTCTAGTTTCTTTACGTGCTTGGCTAGGTGTGGGTTCCAAACTCGTGCCGCATACTCCAATATGGGCCTAACGTACACGGTGTACAGGGTGTGTTGGGATGTAGTGTGTGTTGGGATGGTGTGATAGGTTGTATGGTTCTGAGAATAGTTGTGTGTGTGCTTGCACTTGCTGTTCTGTTCTGCTCTGACTGCTCTGACTGTGTGTGTGTGTGTGTGTGTGTGTGTGTGTGTGTGTGTGTGTGTGTGTGTGTGTGTGTGTGTGTGTGTGTGTGTGTGTTTGTGTGTGTGTGTGTTTGTGTGTGTGTGTGTGTGTGTATGTGTGTGTGTGTATAATTATTGTAACCACGAACGAGTGGTATTGATGAATACCAACACTGCGACTAGCTAAGGATTCGAACCCATGTTATTTTGACCCGCTTCATGGTGAGCAAAAACCGCATGATGCTCTATCCCACAGGACCATCAAATTCTACAAGAATCAAGCACGGTGGTGTGGGTGCCTCTGAGCTACTTTCATTCTCCTCCCTTTTGGGGTACTTGACTCAACTTTACCACTACCTACTTCATGGCCTAGAAAAGTGACAGTGGCCTGGCCAAAAGGAAGATTTTAGATAAATTAACTGTTAAATGGGAACTCTTAAAGGTCCACACAGAGCCTAAAGTCTAAGTAGGTGTTGACCCAAGTATCAGACCACCACAACAATATCATCTAGGTACGCTGCCGTGCCTTCTCTAAGTCCTTTAATAGCCTATGGATAAGTTTCTGGAATGAAAGAGGGGAATTTTTCATTCCAAAGGGGTAACTGTGTATTGATAATGACCTCACTGGAATTACGAAGGCAGAGATTCCTCGCCGACAGGCCCCTAAGATTTATAAAATTACATATTACAACCCCGGATTCCAAATGCCTGTTACCCCGGTGTAATGGGAGCAAATAAACATCACAGTAGAAAAAGTTTGAGACTTATAATTATCCTTTCCACCCAATTTAGAACAGCAATATTACACTATGTACAGTGATAAGTATAGTGCACTCCACGTAAGCAAGCAGAAATAGAAGCCACAAGATAGCAGACCGTTGCTTCAACCAGCTCAAGAAAGGGAATGACAAGGGCAGACAGGAGGGACGGTACCCACCTAACCTCTGCGATGGCCAAAACCATCTTCTTATGGCTAGAAACCTGGTCCCTAGTTGAACGACGGGGCCCCATCAA
Organism: Cherax quadricarinatus; assembly: GCF_026875155.1. Lineage (NCBI taxonomy): Eukaryota > Metazoa > Arthropoda > Malacostraca > Decapoda > Parastacidae > Cherax > Cherax quadricarinatus. The sequence goes on from NC_069498.1 coordinate 8,470,612, forward strand.
TCACTCTTAGCAACCTGGTTCGCTTGGTTGGGGAGATAGCCCTGTAAATGAGGGTGTGTACATGCGCCGAATAAAGGTTACCGTACTTTTTTCATGCCACAGTTAGTTATCCTGGCATGGCAGTAATAGTCCCGATGTTCCAGAACTCCAGTCCATACTGGCTCGTAGTATCTCACTCCAGATTCCAAAGAAGCGAGATAAGGAGTCGCAGAGTCCCACTTCAAACCCACATAACACAAACCAAGAACATGTGGCCTGATTACATTCCTCAGCACTTTGATCATTTTTCTTATTTTTTTATTATAAACTCATAAAATGAAGTATTAAACACAACTGTACCTTTTACTAAACAATGGGACCATCTCTGGTGAAAGAAGGGGCGAGTTATGGGAGGAAATGGAAATTAAAAGCATCCGTACAGAAATAAATCGGCCACTCTGACTTTTTTGAGTTAGCCCTATCTAATTACGCTATGTTATGATTATTATACGAGCCCGCGCATGGCCGGGCTCCGATAGTAGAGAAAGACTTCTCGAAACTCCCATATAAAAAGCGCCGAACCTCTGATGACCATGCCAGCAGCAGAGCTGATAATGAAAAACAAAAACACTGGATGCAAGATTATCTTTAAGTAAGCATTGAAGGATGACAAAGGGTGGGTAATTTTGCTTCACTGTCCATTACTGGAACTAAAGCTAAAACAAAAAGTGATACAGTATTTTCTGGAGATCACCCTACTGATCAGCAGAAGAGTAGGGGTGAAATTGATTTCAAAATCTTCAACGCACAACCAGGTAACGTTTAATACTACCAGGAATAGACGCCAAAGAAGATCTCAGAACCCGAGAGATCTGAGTCCTAACAGTGGCCGGCAGCTTAGATGGCAGTGAGGGCGTGGCAAAACTGTAATACTCCTCGGAGTCTAATCTACCATAATCCCATTTCAATGACTTTTCCCCACACTATGGTTTGCCCCCTCCCCTTTCACTGGTAAACCAGCGAGACTAAGTCCAGTTTTTACTTAATCTTATGAACAACCAGGAACATTTGCTGGTTTGCTATTCTTTGTGGATCAGCAGAACCAGGGCTAAGCACACACTCTCTTGATCAGCAGGTGCTACATCAGACATCCACTACCTTGGGACCTAGCAGGACATGGCTGGACCACTGTCCGGGGTGAACCAGCAGGAACAGGACTGGCCTGATCTTCACCACAGGTGGGGTCGGCGCCTCTTGCAGCAGCCAGGCCAAATAAAACGATAATCACCGTTACTGACTTCATCACACTTCCTGCGCCCAAGGCTCACTGCCCGGCGGCCCAAACCGTTAAGAAAAAACCCCCAGTGATGGAGAGAGGAAAGAGGGAGGGAGGAATGGAGAGAAAAGAAAGGAGGGAGATGAGGAGGAAGAGAAAGAGAGAAAAGAATGATGGAAGGCATGAAGGAGGATGGACAGGGTAAAGAAAAGAGATGTTAAGGAGAGTTTTTAAAATGTAAGAGAAAAGAAATGATAGATGTGGAAAGGGAAAAAGAGAAGGAGAGAAAGAGAGATGAGGAATGAAAAGAGAATAGAAAGAAATGGAGAACGAGGCACGAGAAGAAAAAACAAGATGGGTGAAGGAGAGAAGGAACAGAAAAATCACAGATTGGAAGGAACGGGTAAAAGAAAAGAGAGATGGAGGGAGAGAGAGAGAGAGAGAGAGAGAGAGAGAGAGAGAGAGAGAGAGAGAAAAGAGAGAGAGAGAGAGTGAGAGAGAGATGAGAGAGAGAGTAGAGAGACAAACAGACAGAAAGATAGACAGAAAGAGGTACACATAGTTAAATTAAATGCCCCATTTTCATATACCACTGGCACCCCAAATTACCTACTACCCCTCTCCACAACATTTTTACCTACTTTTAGCATTAAGATCCCCAATCACAAGTACTCTCTGACTTGGTTTCAAAATTCCCCACAATTCACTCCAATTTCCCAAAATCTCTCGTCTGCAGTTTTTCATGTCTCCAGGGGGGTAGCATAATCACTTACTATAACCCACTTTTTACATCCAACCCTTAATTTACTCCACATAATCTTTGAATTTTATTCATTTTTATATTCCCTCTCCTCCTGCCATAACTTATCCTCAACATTAATTGCTTCTCCTTCTTTAGCTCTAACTCATTTAGAAACCCCCTGTCCTAATCCATTTATTTCTCCCCACTGAAACTCTCCCACTTGCCCCCCTTCAGCTTTGTTTCACTTAAAGCCAGGACATTCAGCTTCTTTCCATTCATAACATCCACACTCATCCTTATTCATCGTACAACAACTACGCACATTCAGACATCCCTCTTAGACGGTTTTCTTCTTTTTCTTTTAGTAATTGTTTCTGTGCAAAGGGGTTTACTAACCCATTGTTCCCGGCATTACAGTTGACTTTAACAACACGCATGGCTAAGGATAAAAGATTCTTATTCATTTCTTCTGGATATAAAAGAAAACACATTAAGAGCAAAAACTATTAGGTAAAATCAAAGAAAACTCAGATAAATATTTATAGTGTAACATAAAACGCTATTTCTTAATAAGCATCGAAAGATCTCCAGTGAATACTAGAAAGGACTGCCCTTCTAGCACTCCAGCCTGTTACTGGGTTTGTTGTAACAATTAGTCAGTATCCTGTCCCATTTTCCATTAGAATTCAATATTAATTATTAGTGCTACAGGATTGCAACGGGTAGGTTAATAACTAAAGAAATTAAAATTTAATAAGTTTTATTAATAAGAAAATTGCTAGGCGTATATGATCAAATTAAATTAATTAATCAAAGTAATCAGAAAATAATAATAATAATCACTTCTCTCGTGTTCAGTAATATTTGCTGAAGGCACATATCATCATTTATATGTCTTT
>NC_069498.1:8478507-8491007 GCF_026875155.1 Cherax quadricarinatus
TTAGCCCACCATGGAACTTAAAAAGGAGTTTTTAATGGAATCTAGAAAAGGGGCATGAATCTCCATGAGGTAAATGTAGCTGAGCAAAATTTCATCAGGTTCTCAGGTATAATAAACTTAATTGAAAACCTTGTGTTTAAAGTTTGTGGACAAGATGTAGGCGAGGAAGAGTGAAGCTTCATGTTATTTTTACATTTTTGCTGCACTCAGCCAGACCAGTGGAGGTTTGTCTGTGAAGGTGTCACACTAAACGGACACTCAGCCAGACTACAGTGGAGGTTGTCTGTGAAGGTGTCACACATACACGACACTCAGCCAGACTAAGTGGGTTTGTCTGTGAAGGTGTCACACTACACGACACTCAGCCAGACCTAAGTGGGCAATAGGTTGTCTGTGAAGGTGACAAACTACACGACACTCTCAGCCAGACTAAGTGGAGTTTGTCTGTGAAGGTGGCACACTACACGACACTCAGACACCATACTAAGTGGAAGGTTGTCTGTAGAAGGTGTCACACTACACGACACTATCAGCCAGACTAAGTGGAGTTTGCTGTGAAGGTGTCACACTACACGACACTCAGCCAGACCTAGAAGTGGAGGTTGTCCTGTGAAGTGTCACACTACACGACACTCAGCCCAGAACTATGTGGAGTTGTCTGTGAAAGGTCACACAACACGACACTCAGCCAGACTAAGTGGAGGTTGTCTTTGAAGGTGTCACTACTGCACGACACTCAGCCAGACTAAGTGGAGGTTGTCCTTGAAGGTTGTCACACTGCACGACACTCAGCCAACTAAGTGGAGGTTGTCCTGTGAAGGTGTCACACTGCATGACGACACTCAGTCCAGACAAGTGGAGGTTGTCTTTTGAAAGGTGTTCACACTGCACGACACTACGTCAGCCAGACTAAAAGGTTTTGGAAAAAAAAGGTTTGTCTTTGAAGTGTCACACTCACGACACTCAGCCCAACTAAGTGGAGGTTTGTCTGTGAAGGGTCCACACTGCACGACACACTCACCAGTTCAACGACTGACGCAAAAGCATATTTGATAACAAAGGCTGGAAGGGTTCCTCTTGTGATAATTTTCAATGACGGACCATCCAGGAGAACATTGTACCTCAATATAACACACTCCATCCAGGAGACACATACTACAACAGTAACACACAACATCCAGCAGACACTGTACCTACAACAGTAACACACAACATCCAGGAGACACTGTACCTACAACAGTAACACACAACATCCAGGAGACACTGTACCTACAACAGTAACACACAACATCCAGGAGACACTGCACCTACAATAGTAACACACACCATCCAGGAGACACTGTACCTACAACAGTAACACACACAACATCCAGGAGACACTGTACCAAAACAGTAACAACACGCACAACATCCATGTAGACGCAGTACCCTACAACAGTAACATACACACCATTCAGGGGGAGGGGGACCCCCACTGTACTGTACAACAATCAACACACACACCACTCACTATACCTGACACTGTACCTACAACAGCAACACTCAATCCCAGGAACACTGTAGCTAAAGCATAACACACACAATATCCAGGAGACACTGTACTTACAACAGTAACACCCACCATTCAGGAGACACTGTACTTACAACAGTAACATACACCATCCAGGAGACACTGTACCTACAACATCAACACACACACACTCACCATACAGGAGACACTGTACCTACAACAGCAACACACCATCCAGGAGACACTGTACCTACAGCAGTAATACACACCATCCAGGAGACACTGTACCTACAGCAGTAACACACACCATCCAGGAAACACCATACCTACAACAATAACCACACACTGAGACACCATCCAGGAGACACTGTACCTACAACAGTAACACCCACCATCCAGGAGACACTGTACCTACAGCAGTAATACACACCATCCAGGAGACACTGTACCTACAGCAGTAACACACACCATCCAGGAAACACCATACCTACAACAATAACACACACCATCCAGGAGACACTGTACCTACAACAGTAACACCCACCATTCAGGAGACACTGTACTTACAACATTTTGAACATTAAAATGGTATAAAATTACGACAGGTTGTTTAGGTAAGACCACATATGCAACAGTTTAGGTATCTTATTATGAACGTTTTCGCCTACACAGTAAGGCTTCTTCAGTCCAAGACAGAAAAGTTGATAGAAGCAGGAAGATACTTGAAGACGAATGTAATGCACTGCATCACCCTTAAAGTTTTGATGTGGTCAGTCCATCTGGAGAAGAGCATTGTTCCCCAATAGTATGAAACAATATGGCAGATGAAGTACAGGATGAGCTTTTTATAGCGCCAAGAGGTGAGACCGTAGCCACTAGGAAGGGTAAGAACTCAGATGTTAGAGAGGTCAGGTCCCCCTCAAATCCGGGCCGCTGCACACTAGTGGAAGTTGTCGAAGTTGATTGCAGGTCTGTACCAAGATACCCGTGTGTTGCAGTGTCTGACAGATTTGAACATTTAAAATGGTCTAACATACCGACAGGTTGTTTAGGTAACGACAAACATCAACAGATGCATATGTGTCTTACCTAACAACCTTACGGTATTTTATACCATTTTAATGTCAAATCTGTCAGACACAGCAACACAAAGGTGTATAAATAAATCCCCTGGTAAAGACCTGCAATCAACTTCGAACCACTTCCACTAGTGAGAGCGGCTGGATGGGGGGACCTGACCTCTCAACATCGATTCTTACCTCTCCGCTAGTGGCCTACGTCTCACCTCTTGGCGCATAAAAAGCTCCATCTGTCACTTCATCTCCATATTGTTTCATACAATGGAACAATGCCTTCTCCAGACTGAAGGGACTGACCACCTCAAACTTTAAGGTGATGGACTGATACATCGTCTTCAAGTATCTCTGCGTCTATCAACTTTCTCTGTACTTTGACTGAAGAAGCCCTACTGTGTAGGCGAAACGTTTCATAATAAAGATACCTACCGTTGCATATTGTCCCTTACCTAACAACCTTCGGTATTTTATACCATTTTAAATGTTCAAATCTGTCAGACACTGCAACACAAGGGTATCTTGGGTTACAGACCTGCAATCAACCTGACAAACTTCCACTAGTGAGAGCGGCTGGATTTGGAGGGGGACCTGACCTCTCAACATCTGAGTTCTTACCTTCTCCTAGTGCCTACGTCTCACCTCTGGCGTTACGTAAAAAGCTCCATCCTTTCACTTCATCTCCATATTGTTTCATACTATGGAACAATGCTCTCTCCAGACTAGGACTGGACCCACTCTCTAAACTTTAAGGGTGATGGACTGATTACATCGTCTTCAGTATCTTCGCTTCTATCAAACTTTTCTGTACTTGACTGAAGGAAGCCTACTGTGTAAGGCGAAACTGTTTCCATAATAAAGATACCTAACTGTTGCAATATGTGTCTTACCTAACAACTTACAACAGTAACATACATCATCTCAAGGAACACTGTACCTACAACATCAACCCACACAACACAACTCACCATAGGACCAGGAAGAACACTGTACCTACAACACAAACATCACCATCCAGGAGACACTGTACCTACTGCAGTAATACAAACCAATCCAGGAACACTGTACCACTACAGCAGTAACACATACACACCATCCAGGAAACACCCTACCTACAAACAATAACACACACATCCAGAGACATGCACCTACAACAGTAACATACACCGTCCAGAAGACACTGTACCTACAACAGTAACACACACCATCCACGAAACACTGTACCTTCAACAGTAACATATAGCACCATCCAGGAGACACTGTGCGTACAACAGTAACATACACACCATCCAGGAGGTACTGTACCTACAACATCAACACACCCCATCCAGGAGACATTGTACCTAGAACAGTAACAGACACCATCTAAGAGACACTGTACCTACAACAGTAACACACACCATCCAGGAAGCACCATACCTACAACAATAACACACACCATCCACTAGACACTGTACCTACAACAGTAACACACACCATCCAGGAGACACTGTGCACGCAACAGTAACATACACACCATCCAGGAGGTACTGTACCTAAAACATCAACACACTCCATCCAGTAGACACTGTACCTAGACCAGTAACACACACACACCATACAGGAGACACTGTACCTACAACAGTAACACACAGCATCCAGGAGACACTGTACTTAAACAGTAACACCCACCATCCAGGGAACACAATACCTTCAACTAAACGCATAACACTACCCTTCCAGACACACGTACCTACAAACAGTAACACCCACCATCCAGGAGACACTGTACCTACAACAGAAACCGCACCAACACGATCCAGGAGACATAATACCTACAACAATACACACACACACAACCATCCAGGAGACCACTGTACCTACAACATCAACACACCCACATCATCAAGAGACACTGTACCTACAACAGAAACACACACATACACAACCATCAACGATCATTGCTCCTACAACAGTACACACACCACCAGGAGGCACTGTACCTATAACATAACACACTCCCACCTAGTGATCTCTTCCCTACAATAGTAACACACACCCATCCAGGAGACACCGTTTTCCTACAAAACAGTAACACACACATCCATCCAGGAGACGTTGTACGTACAACAGTAACACACACACCATCCAGGAGACACTGTACCTAAAAAAGTAACACACACAACATTCAGGAGACACTGTACTTACAACAGTAAACACCCATCCAGAGAACACTGTACCTACAGCATAACACACACCATGCCAGAAACATCATAACCTAAAACAATAACCTACAACCATCCAGGAGACACTGTACCTACAGCAGTACACCACCATACAGGAAACACATACCTACAACAATAAACCTACAACCATCCAGGAGACACTGTACCTACTGCGAGTACACACACATCCAGGAAACATCCTACCTAACAACAATACCATACCACCATCCAGGAGACACTGTACCTACTACAGTAACACACACACCATCCAGGAGACACTGTGCATGCAACAGTAAACATACACAACCATTCCAGGAGGTACTGTACCTCCAACATCAACACACCCCATCCAGTAGACACTGTAACCTAGACCAGTAACACACACACATCCATACAGGAGACACAGTACTTATACACAGTAACACACACCATCCAGGAGACATCATGTAACTTACAACAGTAACACACACGACACCATCTAGGGAACACAATACCTTCAACTCAACCATAACACTAACCATCCAGGACACACTGTACCTACAACAGTAACACCCACCATCCAGGAGACACTGTACCTACAACAGAAACACGCACACACGATCCAGGAGACATTGTACCTACAACATACACACACACCCACATCAAGGAGACACTGTACCTACAACAGAAACACGCACACACGATCCAGGAGACATTGTACCTACAACAGTATCACACACACCCACATCAAGGAGACACTGTACCTACAACAGTAACACACACATACACACCATCAAGGAGTCGCTGCTCCTACAACAGTAAGACACACCAGCCACGAGGCACTGTACCTAGAACAGGAACGTACACCACCCATCCTAAGACTCTTCCAACAAAAGAACACACACCATCCAGGAGACACCGTTCCTACAACAGTAACACACACACCATCCAGGAGACGTTGTACGTACAACAGTAACACACACTCCATCCAGGAGACACTGTACCTAAAAAAGTAACACACACAACATTCAGAACACTGTACTCAACATTAACACACATCCAGGAGACATCTGTACCTACAGCAGTAACACACACCATCCAGGAAACATCATACCTACAACAATAACATACACCATCCAGAAGACACTGTACCTACACCAGTAAAACCCACCATCGCAGGAGACCACTGTACCTACAACAGTAACACTCACCATCCAGGAAACACTGTACCTACAACAGTAACTTATACACCATCCAGGAGATTCGTACCTACCACATCACACACCCCATCCAGGAACATTGTACCTAAGAATAGTAACACACCACAATCCCATGAGACCACTGTAACTAGCAACAGTAACTCATACAACCATCCAGGAGATACTGTACCTCAAACATCACACACTCATCCAGGAGACACTGTACCTAGAATAGTAAAAACACACCATCCAAGAGACATGTTTACCTACACAGTAACACCCACTCATCCAGGAGACACTGTACCTACAACAGCAAAACACACCACCCAGGAGACACTGTGCGTACAACAACAACACACTCACCGTTATCCACGAGATACTGTATCCTAACAACATAACACCGCCACCATCCAGGAGACACTGTACCTCAACGTAATACCCGCCATCCGGAGACACTGTGCTACAACATTAACACACACACCATTCAGGAAACACTGTACCTACAGCATCAACACACACACATCATCCAGGAGACACTGTACCTACAGCATCAACGCACAAACACACCATCCAGGAGATCCTGCACTTACAACAGTAACACACGCACCATCCAGGAAACACCATACCTACAACAATAACACACAATCCAGGAGACACTGTACTCTACAACCGAGTAACCCGCCTACCATCCAGGAGACAACTCTACCTACAACAGCAACACACACCATCCAGGAGACACTGTACCTACAACAGTAACATATACACCATCCAGGAGACACTGCACCTACAACAATAACACACACCATCCAGGAGACACTGTGCATACAACAGAAACATACACACCATCCAGGAGGTACTGTACCTATAACAGTAATACACACCATCCGGAGACACTGTACCTACAACAGTAACGCACACACACCATACACACACCATCCAGGAGACATTGTTCCAACAACAGTAACACACACCATCCAGGAGACACTGTCCTACAACAAGTAAACACACACCATCTAGGAGAACACAGTTTCCTACAACAGTAAACACACACCATCCAGGAGACACTGTTCCTTCAACAGTAACACACTCCATCCAGGAGACACTGTTCCTACAACAGTAACACACACACCATCCAGGAGACACTGATCCTACAACAGTAACACACACCATCCAGGAGACACTATTCCTACAACAGTAACACACACCATCCAGGAGACACTGTTCCTACAACAGTAACACACACCATCCAGGAGACACTGTTCCTACAACAGTAACACACACCATCTAGGAGACACTGTTCCTACAACAGTAACACACACCATCCAGGAGACACTGTTCCTTCAACAGTAACACACTCCATCCCAGGAAGACACTGTTCCTTCACAGTAACTCACCCCAATCCAGGAACTCTGTTTCCTGCAACAGTAAACACACACCATCCAGGAGACACTGTTCCTACAACAGTAACACACACCATCCAGGAGACACTGTTCCTACAACAGTAACACAAACCATCCAGGAGACACTGTTCTTACAACAGTAACACACACCATCCAGGAGACACTGTTCCTTCAACAGTAACACACACCATCCAGGAGACACTGTTCCTACAACAGTAACACACTAATAATGTTTCTCCATTTAGGAGACACTGTTCCTATACAATGTTTTCAATCGCCTGGACGGTTTTTCTGTCTTTTTCCATTGCTGTCGACAGCTTCTATGTCATATTCGGGGGTCGTTTCCTTACGGGTTTCCCTGCACACTCCAGCTCCGGGTCGACGGGTCCCTGTCATTTTTATCGCGTTTAGATGCAACTTTACCACTACCTACTTCATGGCCTAGAAAAGTGACAGTGGCCTGGCCAAAAGGAAGATTTTAGATAAATTAACTGTTAAATGGGAACTCTTAAAGGTCCACACAGAGCCTAAAGTCTAAGTAGGTGTTGACCCAAGTATCAGACCACCACAACAATATCATCTAGGTACGCTGCCGTGCCTTCTCTAAGTCCTTTAATAGCCTATGGATAAGTTTCTGGAATGAAAGAGGGGAATTTTTCATTCCAAAGGGGTAACTGTGTATTGATAATGACCTCACTGGAATTACGAAGGCAGAGATTCCTCGCCGACAGGCCCCTAAGATTTATAAAATTACATATTACAACCCCGGATTCCAAATGCCTGTTACCCCGGTGTAATGGGAGCAAATAAACATCACAGTAGAAAAAGTTTGAGACTTATAATTATCCTTTCCACCCAATTTAGAACAGCAATATTACACTATGTACAGTGATAAGTATAGTGCACTCCACGTAAGCAAGCAGAAATAGAAGCCACAAGATAGCAGACCGTTGCTTCAACCAGCTCAAGAAAGGGAATGACAAGGGCAGACAGGAGGGACGGTACCCACCTAACCTCTGCGATGGCCAAAACCATCTTCTTATGGCTAGAAACCTGGTCCCTAGTTGAACGACGGGGCCCCATCAATCACTCTTAGCAACCTGGTTCGCTTGGTTGGGGAGATAGCCCTGTAAATGAGGGTGTGTACATGCGCCGAATAAAGGTTACCGTACTTTTTTCATGCCACAGTTAGTTATCCTGGCATGGCAGTAATAGTCCCGATGTTCCAGAACTCCAGTCCATACTGGCTCGTAGTATCTCACTCCAGATTCCAAAGAAGCGAGATAAGGAGTCGCAGAGTCCCACTTCAAACCCACATAACACAAACCAAGAACATGTGGCCTGATTACATTCCTCAGCACTTTGATCATTTTTCTTATTTTTTTATTATAAACTCATAAAATGAAGTATTAAACACAACTGTACCTTTTACTAAACAATGGGACCATCTCTGGTGAAAGAAGGGGCGAGTTATGGGAGGAAATGGAAATTAAAAGCATCCGTACAGAAATAAATCGGCCACTCTGACTTTTTTGAGTTAGCCCTATCTAATTACGCTATGTTATGATTATTATACGAGCCCGCGCATGGCCGGGCTCCGATAGTAGAGAAAGACTTCTCGAAACTCCCATATAAAAAGCGCCGAACCTCTGATGACCATGCCAGCAGCAGAGCTGATAATGAAAAACAAAAACACTGGATGCAAGATTATCTTTAAGTAAGCATTGAAGGATGACAAAGGGTGGGTAATTTTGCTTCACTGTCCATTACTGGAACTAAAGCTAAAACAAAAAGTGATACAGTATTTTCTGGAGATCACCCTACTGATCAGCAGAAGAGTAGGGGTGAAATTGATTTCAAAATCTTCAACGCACAACCAGGTAACGTTTAATACTACCAGGAATAGACGCCAAAGAAGATCTCAGAACCCGAGAGATCTGAGTCCTAACAGTGGCCGGCAGCTTAGATGGCAGTGAGGGCGTGGCAAAACTGTAATACTCCTCGGAGTCTAATCTACCATAATCCCATTTCAATGACTTTTCCCCACACTATGGTTTGCCCCCTCCCCTTTCACTGGTAAACCAGCGAGACTAAGTCCAGTTTTTACTTAATCTTATGAACAACCAGGAACATTTGCTGGTTTGCTATTCTTTGTGGATCAGCAGAACCAGGGCTAAGCACACACTCTCTTGATCAGCAGGTGCTACATCAGACATCCACTACCTTGGGACCTAGCAGGACATGGCTGGACCACTGTCCGGGGTGAACCAGCAGGAACAGGACTGGCCTGATCTTCACCACAGGTGGGGTCGGCGCCTCTTGCAGCAGCCAGGCCAAATAAAACGATAATCACCGTTACTGACTTCATCACACTTCCTGCGCCCAAGGCTCACTGCCCGGCGGCCCAAACCGTTAAGAAAAAACCCCCAGTGATGGAGAGAGGAAAGAGGGAGGGAGGAATGGAGAGAAAAGAAAGGAGGGAGATGAGGAGGAAGAGAAAGAGAGAAAAGAATGATGGAAGGCATGAAGGAGGATGGACAGGGTAAAGAAAAGAGATGTTAAGGAGAGTTTTTAAAATGTAAGAGAAAAGAAATGATAGATGTGGAAAGGGAAAAAGAGAAGGAGAGAAAGAGAGATGAGGAATGAAAAGAGAATAGAAAGAAATGGAGAACGAGGCACGAGAAGAAAAAACAAGATGGGTGAAGGAGAGAAGGAACAGAAAAATCACAGATTGGAAGGAACGGGTAAAAGAAAAGAGAGATGGAGGGAGAGAGAGAGAGAGAGAGAGAGAGAGAGAGAGAGAGAGAGAGAGAGAAAAGAGAGAGAGAGAGAGTGAGAGAGAGATGAGAGAGAGAGTAGAGAGACAAACAGACAGAAAGATAGACAGAAAGAGGTACACATAGTTAAATTAAATGCCCCATTTTCATATACCACTGGCACCCCAAATTACCTACTACCCCTCTCCACAACATTTTTACCTACTTTTAGCATTAAGATCCCCAATCACAAGTACTCTCTGACTTGGTTTCAAAATTCCCCACAATTCACTCCAATTTCCCAAAATCTCTCGTCTGCAGTTTTTCATGTCTCCAGGGGGGTAGCATAATCACTTACTATAACCCACTTTTTACATCCAACCCTTAATTTACTCCACATAATCTTTGAATTTTATTCATTTTTATATTCCCTCTCCTCCTGCCATAACTTATCCTCAACATTAATTGCTTCTCCTTCTTTAGCTCTAACTCATTTAGAAACCCCCTGTCCTAATCCATTTATTTCTCCCCACTGAAACTCTCCCACTTGCCCCCCTTCAGCTTTGTTTCACTTAAAGCCAGGACATTCAGCTTCTTTCCATTCATAACATCCACACTCATCCTTATTCATCGTACAACAACTACGCACATTCAGACATCCCTCTTAGACGGTTTTCTTCTTTTTCTTTTAGTAATTGTTTCTGTGCAAAGGGGTTTACTAACCCATTGTTCCCGGCATTACAGTTGACTTTAACAACACGCATGGCTAAGGATAAAAGATTCTTATTCATTTCTTCTGGATATAAAAGAAAACACATTAAGAGCAAAAACTATTAGGTAAAATCAAAGAAAACTCAGATAAATATTTATAGTGTAACATAAAACGCTATTTCTTAATAAGCATCGAAAGATCTCCAGTGAATACTAGAAAGGACTGCCCTTCTAGCACTCCAGCCTGTTACTGGGTTTGTTGTAACAATTAGTCAGTATCCTGTCCCATTTTCCATTAGAATTCAATATTAATTATTAGTGCTACAGGATTGCAACGGGTAGGTTAATAACTAAAGAAATTAAAATTTAATAAGTTTTATTAATAAGAAAATTGCTAGGCGTATATGATCAAATTAAATTAATTAATCAAAGTAATCAGAAAATAATAATAATAATCACTTCTCTCGTGTTCAGTAATATTTGCTGAAGGCACATATCATCATTTATATGTCTTTAAGTACCGTCCTGGTACATGTTAACATTTATAATACATATATATATAAATAAGTTTGTGTAGTGTTAAGTGCTCTAAGTATTCGCTATGTCCACGACTCGACTAGACTAAACCGAAGTGACGACAAAGTCCTCACATTCTACAACTTCTTGACCAACCTGGCAATCAGAAACAGCTTGCTGAAACAATATAACGACTGATAAGCCGAACAACAATATAGTAAGCAATAGCGACACAATCAGGAACAAGGAGATAATATAACACACTAAGTTAGGGACCATCTGCAGATCCTCCACGAAAGTCACAAAACATCCCATACTACTGAATCTAAGTTCAGCATAAGAAAATCCCGACTGTGACAGTACATACAGATTTGTTTTTCAACAATCCGGGGCCGTCTCCCACCGAGCAGGGTGACCCAAAAAAAGAAAGAAAATCCCCAAAAAAGAAAATACTTTTCATCATCATTCAACACCTTTCACACCACACTCACCACATTTTCAACTGTTTTTTGCAAAGGTGCTCCAGAATACAACAGTTTAGAAGCATATACATATAAAGTACACAACATATCCCTCCAAACTGCCAATATCCCAAACCCCTCCTTTAAGTGTCAGGAATTGTAACTTCCCATTTCCAGGACTCAAGTCTGACTATATGAAAATAAAACCGGTTTCCTGAATCCCTTCACTAAATAATACCCCTGCTCACACTCCAACAGTTCTTCAGGTCCCAAGTACATCGTCCTCCATTCACATCCTATCCAACACGCTCACGGCACGTTTGCTGATACCAGTACAAATTAGGTCATAAGCTACAGCTCAGACCGTGAGTTGCTATAGTGTCTATGGCGACACACAACCTCAGTACAACGTCGAAATCACTAAGTCTAGGCTATGTTCTGTGAACAGAGTTCTACCAGAACCAACAACAAAAAGCTACAGAGATGACTTCCAACAAAGGCCCACAAGAAGAGGAGTGTGGGGCGTTCTTGCCAGGAGAATGTCATGACGGACAAGAGAGCTAGCCACCAGACTGACCCTTCAGGCGAGGGTGATCACCCCCCCCCCCCCTCATCACATGACTGTCTTCGGTGGACTGCTGCGCCAGCCAACACAGGAAGCCGACGAAGCCGAAAGACCAACGACGATAAT
>NC_069498.1:8493507-8505519 GCF_026875155.1 Cherax quadricarinatus
CTTTCTAAAATTTTCTCTTATATACGTTCTAAAGATCTATTTTTTTCATAACGTTAATGCAAAAATTTTTTAATTTTGCTCCAAAAGAATCTTAGAAAACTTACCTAACCTTATTTTAACAAGAACAATTTATTTTAGCCTAACCCATGGGATTCGATCCCATGTTGTTTTAACCCGCTTCATGGTGAGCAAAAAACCACATGAACATGTGTTATACAATTATGAGAAGCTGAAGGATGTTTATTTGCTTATCATATATTGGCACAGAGATATAGCAAAGTTTAGCGGTGTAAAGTTTCAGCAAGAACAATCCTTGGTGGAGTATGGAAAGATGTTGCTGCTGACTAAACATTGCCGTTTCCAAGGATGTGTAGGTGATTATCAAGGTGCACATGACTTTATTTTTATAATGATCTTTTAAACAGTGTACTCCTGACCATAAGGCATAACTTGAAGAAAGAGATATTAATGATTTTTAACTATGCTCTGGTGTTGGGTGAAAGGTTTTTAGCCAAGCAAAAAGTTAATAATTTTTCTCCACCAAACAATGGAGTAATAAATTCATCAAGTTTAAGAAGCCAAATTTTTTCAGCCTAATATTATTATAATCAAAGGAAAACGCTAATAGATACATTTCAGCCTCATAATCCAAATAAGTCTTTCAGTCCTATTAACCACCCATATCCTGGTTCCCCAGGGACTTACGTCTACTTCTGAGTTTGGCTGTTCAGGGAAAGTGGTAAGTTCATTTCAGGTTCAAGGGAAATCAGGAAGAGTAGGAAAAGCCCAGTTCCCCAGGAACAAGGACCAGTGCCTTAGTTTTCCAATTGTACTTCTGTAATAAGAAGGGTCACAGCAGTACTGGCAGAGAATGGCTTGAGGACCAGACTGCTGCACAGTAAGAACCCCATTACACATGCAGTAACTTGTATTGCAGTCTTACCCAGAGTACAAACCTGGAAGGTTCAGATGTTTTAAGCCCCTCGGATGGAGGTCTTTTCAAGGGACAGATGTAGCACATTCTTGTTATTTAAAGTATTATTAAAGAATAGCCGGAATTCTCCCGGCCCGGGCCTTTTCCAAGTGGTGGGCCCGGCCTTGAGACCTAAGTCTCCCATCGGAGAGGCACAAGTACTTGCTCATCTTTGGGACCAACGGCCCCAGGCCTAGTGATGAGATCTCTAAGAAAATAAAACCCACATAAACAACTGAACCGATCAGACAAAAAGCGTATGGTTACCTTCATCAGCAATTGAAATGAACAAATGAAGTACACAAAGAAATTGAAATACAAGACTTTGAAAAGTGTACATGTTTTTTTAGTAAGAAAAGGCTTGGTGCATTGGCTTAGCCCACCATGGAACTTAAAAAGGAGTTTTTAATGGAATCTAGAAAAGGGGCATGAATCTCCATGAGGTAAATGTAGCTGAGCAAAATTTCATCAGGTTCTCAGGTATAATAAACTTAATTGAAAACCTTGTGTTTAAAGTTTGTGGACAAGATGTAGGCGAGGAAGAGTGAAGCTTCATGTTATTTTTACATTTTTGCTGCACTCAGCCAGACCAGTGGAGGTTTGTCTGTGAAGGTGTCACACTAAACGGACACTCAGCCAGACTACAGTGGAGGTTGTCTGTGAAGGTGTCACACATACACGACACTCAGCCAGACTAAGTGGGTTTGTCTGTGAAGGTGTCACACTACACGACACTCAGCCAGACCTAAGTGGGCAATAGGTTGTCTGTGAAGGTGACAAACTACACGACACTCTCAGCCAGACTAAGTGGAGTTTGTCTGTGAAGGTGGCACACTACACGACACTCAGACACCATACTAAGTGGAAGGTTGTCTGTAGAAGGTGTCACACTACACGACACTATCAGCCAGACTAAGTGGAGTTTGCTGTGAAGGTGTCACACTACACGACACTCAGCCAGACCTAGAAGTGGAGGTTGTCCTGTGAAGTGTCACACTACACGACACTCAGCCCAGAACTATGTGGAGTTGTCTGTGAAAGGTCACACAACACGACACTCAGCCAGACTAAGTGGAGGTTGTCTTTGAAGGTGTCACTACTGCACGACACTCAGCCAGACTAAGTGGAGGTTGTCCTTGAAGGTTGTCACACTGCACGACACTCAGCCAACTAAGTGGAGGTTGTCCTGTGAAGGTGTCACACTGCATGACGACACTCAGTCCAGACAAGTGGAGGTTGTCTTTTGAAAGGTGTTCACACTGCACGACACTACGTCAGCCAGACTAAAAGGTTTTGGAAAAAAAAGGTTTGTCTTTGAAGTGTCACACTCACGACACTCAGCCCAACTAAGTGGAGGTTTGTCTGTGAAGGGTCCACACTGCACGACACACTCACCAGTTCAACGACTGACGCAAAAGCATATTTGATAACAAAGGCTGGAAGGGTTCCTCTTGTGATAATTTTCAATGACGGACCATCCAGGAGAACATTGTACCTCAATATAACACACTCCATCCAGGAGACACATACTACAACAGTAACACACAACATCCAGCAGACACTGTACCTACAACAGTAACACACAACATCCAGGAGACACTGTACCTACAACAGTAACACACAACATCCAGGAGACACTGTACCTACAACAGTAACACACAACATCCAGGAGACACTGCACCTACAATAGTAACACACACCATCCAGGAGACACTGTACCTACAACAGTAACACACACAACATCCAGGAGACGCTGTACCAAAACAGTAACAACACGCACAACATCCATGTAGACGCAGTACCCTACAACAGTAACATACACACCATTCAGGGGGAGGGGGACCCCCACTGTACTGTACAACAATCAACACACACACCACTCACTATACCTGACACTGTACCTACAACAGCAACACACCATCCAGGAGACACTGTACCTAAAGCAGTAACACACACAATATCCAGGAGACACTGTACTTACAACAGTAACACCCACCATTCAGGAGACACTGTACTTACAACAGTAACATACACCATCCAGGAGACACTGTACCTACAACATCAACACACACACACTCACCATACAGGAGACACTGTACCTACAACAGCAACACACCATCCAGGAGACACTGTACCTACAGCAGTAATACACACCATCCAGGAGACACTGTACCTACAGCAGTAACACACACCATCCAGGAAACACCATACCTACAACAATAACCACACACTGAGACACCATCCAGGAGACACTGTACCTACAACAGTAACACCCACCATCCAGGAGACACTGTACCTACAGCAGTAATACACACCATCCAGGAGACACTGTACCTACAGCAGTAACACACACCATCCAGGAAACACCATACCTACAACAATAACACACACCATCCAGGAGACACTGTACCTACAACAGTAACACCCACCATTCAGGAGACACTGTACTTACAACAGTTTTGAACATTAAAATGGTATAAAATTACGACAGGTTGTTTAGGTAAGACCACATATGCAACAGTTTAGGTATCTTATTATGAACGTTTTCGCCTACACAGTAAGGCTTCTTCAGTCCAAGACAGAAAAGTTGATAGAAGCAGGAAGATACTTGAAGACGAATGTAATGCACTGCATCACCCTTAAAGTTTTGATGTGGTCAGTCCATCTGGAGAAGAGCATTGTTCCCCAATAGTATGAAACAATATGGCAGATGAAGTACAGGATGAGCTTTTTATAGCGCCAAGAGGTGAGACCGTAGCCACTAGGAAGGGTAAGAACTCAGATGTTAGAGAGGTCAGGTCCCCCTCAAATCCGGGCCGCTGCACACTAGTGGAAGTTGTCGAAGTTGATTGCAGGTCTGTACCAAGATACCCGTGTGTTGCAGTGTCTGACAGATTTGAACATTTAAAATGGTCTAACATACCGACAGGTTGTTTAGGTAACGACAAACATCAACAGATGCATATGTGTCTTACCTAACAACCTTACGGTATTTTATACCATTTTAATGTCAAATCTGTCAGACACAGCAACACAAAGGTGTATAAATAAATCCCCTGGTAAAGACCTGCAATCAACTTCGAACCACTTCCACTAGTGAGAGCGGCTGGATGGGGGGACCTGACCTCTCAACATCGATTCTTACCTCTCCGCTAGTGGCCTACGTCTCACCTCTTGGCGCATAAAAAGCTCCATCTGTCACTTCATCTCCATATTGTTTCATACAATGGAACAATGCCTTCTCCAGACTGAAGGGACTGACCACCTCAAACTTTAAGGTGATGGACTGATACATCGTCTTCAAGTATCTCTGCGTCTATCAACTTTCTCTGTACTTTGACTGAAGAAGCCCTACTGTGTAGGCGAAACGTTTCATAATAAAGATACCTACCGTTGCATATTGTCCCTTACCTAACAACCTTCGGTATTTTATACCATTTTAAATGTTCAAATCTGTCAGACACTGCAACACAAGGGTATCTTGGGTTACAGACCTGCAATCAACCTGACAAACTTCCACTAGTGAGAGCGGCTGGATTTGGAGGGGGACCTGACCTCTCAACATCTGAGTTCTTACCTTCTCCTAGTGCCTACGTCTCACCTCTGGCGTTACGTAAAAAGCTCCATCCTTTCACTTCATCTCCATATTGTTTCATACTATGGAACAATGCTCTCTCCAGACTAGGACTGGACCCACTCTCTAAACTTTAAGGGTGATGGACTGATTACATCGTCTTCAGTATCTTCGCTTCTATCAAACTTTTCTGTACTTGACTGAAGGAAGCCTACTGTGTAAGGCGAAACTGTTTCCATAATAAAGATACCTAACTGTTGCAATATGTGTCTTACCTAACAACTTACAACAGTAACATACATCATCTCAAGGAACACTGTACCTACAACATCAACCCACACAACACAACTCACCATAGGACCAGGAAGAACACTGTACCTACAACACAAACATCACCATCCAGGAGACACTGTACCTACTGCAGTAATACAAACCAATCCAGGAACACTGTACCACTACAGCAGTAACACATACACACCATCCAGGAAACACCCTACCTACAAACAATAACACACACATCCAGAGACATGCACCTACAACAGTAACATACACCGTCCAGAAGACACTGTACCTACAACAGTAACACTCACCATCCACGAAACACTGTACCTTCAACAGTAACATATACACCATCCAGGAGACACTGTGCGTACAACAGTAACATACACACCATCCAGGCAGGTACTGTACCTACAACATCAAAACACACCCCATCCAGGAGACATTGTACCAAGAACAGTAACAGACACCATCTAAGAGACACTGTACCTACAACAGTAACACACACCATCCAGGAAGCACCATACCTACAACAATAACACACCCAATCCACTAGACACTGTACCTAGCAACAGTAAAGCACACACCATTCCAGGAGACACTGTGGCACGCAACAGTAACATACACACCATCCAGGAGGTACTGTACCTAAAACATCAACACACTCCATCCAGTAGACACTGTACCTAGACCAGTAACACACACACACCATACAGGAGACACTGTAACCTACAACATAACACACAGCATCCAGGAGACACTGTACTTAAACAGTAACACCCACCATCCAGGGAACACAATACCTTCAACTAAACGCATAACACTACCCTTCCAGACACACGTACCTACAAACAGTAACACCCACCATCCAGGAGACACTGTACCTACAACAGAAACACGCACACACGATCCAGGAGACATTATACCTACAACAATACACACACACACACACCATCCAGGAGACACTGTACCTACAACATCAACACACCCACATCAAGGAGACACTGTACCTACAACAGAAACACACACATACACAACCATCAACGATCATTGCTCCTACAACAGTACACACACCACCAGGAGGCACTGTACCTATAACATAACACACTCCCACCTAGTGATCTCTTCCCTACAATAGTAACACACACCCATCCAGGAGACACCGTTTTCCTACAAAACAGTAACACACACATCCATCCAGGAGACGTTGTACGTACAACAGTAACACACACAATCCATCCAGGAGTACACTGTCCCTAAAAAAGTAACACAACACAATATTCAGTAGACACTGTACTTACAACAGTAAACACCCATCCAGAGAACACTGTACCTACAGCATAACACACACCATGCCAGAAACATCATAACCTAAAACAATAACCTACAACCATCCAGGAGACACTGTACCTACAGCAGTACACCACCATACAGGAAACACATACCTACAACAATAAACCTACAACCATCCAGGAGACACTGTACCTACTGCGAGTACACACACATCCAGGAAACATCCTACCTAACAACAATACCATACCACCATCCAGGAGACACTGTACCTACTACAGTAACACACACACCATCAGGAGACACTGTGCATGCAACAGTAAACATACACAACCATTCCAGGAGGTACTGTACCTCCAACATCAACACACCCCATCCAGTAGACACTGTAACCTAGACCAGTAACACACACACATCCATACAGGAGACACAGTACTTATACACAGTAACACACACCATCCAGGAGACATCATGTAACTTACAACAGTAACACACACGACACCATCTAGGGAACACATACCTTCAACTCAACCATAACACTAACCATCCAGGACACACTGTACCTACAACAGTAACACCCACTATCCAGGAGACACTGTACCTACAACAGAAAGACACGCACCACTACGATCCAGGAGACATTGTACCTACAACATACACACACACCCACATCAAGGAGACACTGTACCTACAACAGAAACACGCACACACGATCCAGGAGACATTGTACCTACAACAGTATCACACACACCCACATCAAGGAGACACTGTACCTACAACAGTAACACACACATACACACCATCAAGGAGTCGCTGCTCCTACAACAGTAAGACACACCAGCCACGAGGCACTGTACCTAGAACAAGAACGTACACCACCCATCCTAGAGACTCTTCCAACAATAGTAACACACACCATCCAGGAGACACCGTTCCTACAACAGTAACACACACACCATCCAGGAGACGTTGTACGTACAACAGTAACACACACTCCATCCAGGAGACACTGTACCTAAAAAAGTAACACACACAACATTCAGGAAACACTGTACTTACAACAGTAACACACCATCCAGGAGACACTGTACCTACAGCAGTAACACACACCATCCAGGAAACATCATACCTACAACAATAACATACACCATCCAGAAGACACTGTACCTACACCAGTAACACCCACCATCCAGGAGACACTGTACCTACAACAGTAACACTCACCATCCAGGAAACACTGTACCTACAACAGTAACTTATACACCATCCAGGAGATACTGTACCTACAACATCAACACACCCCATCCAGGAGACATTGTACCTAGAATAGTAACACACACCATCCATGAGACCACTGTAACTAGCAACAGTAACTCATACAACCATCCAGGAGATACTGTACCTCAAACATCACACACTCATCCAGGAGACACTGTACCTAGAATAGTAAAAACACACCATCCAAGAGACATGTTTACCTACACAGTAACACCCACTCATCCAGGAGACACTGTACATACAAACAGCAAAACACACCACCACGGAGACACTGTCGCGTACAACAACAACACACTCACCGTTATCCACGAGATACTGTATCCTAACAACATAACACCGCCACCATCCAGGAGACACTGTACCTTCAACAGTAATACCCGCCATCCGGAGACACTGTACCTACAACAGTAACACACACACCATTCAGGAAACACTGTACCTACAGCATCAACACACACACATCATCCAGGAGACACTGTACCTACAGCATCAACGCACAAACACACCATCCAGGAGATCCTGCACTTACAACAGTAACACACGCACCATCCAGGAAACACCATACCTACAACAATAACACACAATCCAGGAGACACTGTACCTACACCAGTAACACCCACCATCCAGGAGACACTCTACCTACAACAGCAACACACACCATCCAGGAGACACTGTACCTACAACAGTAACATATACACCATCCAGGAGACACTGCACCTACAACAATAACACACACCATCCAGGAGACACTGTGCATACAACAGAAACATACACACCATCCAGGAGGTACTGTACCTATAACAGTAATACACACCATCCGGAGACACTGTACCTACAACAGTAACGCACACACACCATACACACACCATCCAGGAGACATTGTTCCAACAACAGTAACACACACCATCCAGGAGACACTGTTCCTACAACAGTAACACACACCATCTAGGAGACACTGTTCCTACAACAGTAACACACACCATCCAGGAGACACTGTTCCTTCAACAGTAACACACTCCATCCAGGAGACACTGTTCCTACAACAGTAATCACACACCATCCAGGAGACACTGATCCTACAACAGTAACACACACCATCCAGGAGACACTATTCCTACAACAGTAACACACACCATCCAGGAGACACTGTTCCTACAACAGTAACACACACCATCCAGGAGACACTGTTCCTACAACAGTAACACACACCATCTAGGAGACACTGTTCCTACAACAGTAACACACACCATCCAGGAGACACTGTTCCTTCAACAGTAACACACTCCATCCAGGAGACACTGTTCCTTCACAGTAACTCACCCCAATCCAGGAACTCTGTTTCCTGCAACAGTAACACACGCCATCCAGGATACACTGATCCTACAACAGTAACACACACCATCCAGGAGACACTGTTCCTACAACAGTAACACAAACCATCCAGGAGACACTGTTCTTACAACAGTAACACACACCATCCAGGAGACACTGTTCCTTCAACAGTAACACACACCATCCAGGAGACACTGTTCCTACAACAGTAACACACTAATAATGTTTCTCCATTTAGGAGACACTGTTCCTATACAATGTTTTCAATCGCCTGGACGGTTTTTCTGTCTTTTTCCATTGCTGTCGACAGCTTCTATGTCATATTCGGGGGTCGTTTCCTTACGGGTTTCCCTGCACACTCCAGCTCCGGGTCGACGGGTCCCTGTCATTTTAAAAACGTTTTCGGGGGATATTATATATATGGATTGCTATTATTCTGTGTAACCTATTTAATTAATAAAAGAAAGGAAATAAATGTGCTCTTTGCCCGTTTAAACGTCCTGTTCCCGAATGTTCTCAAAGGTACTGAGACGTATCCTTTATATTATCTACTATTCTTCTCAGTACCTTTATTATGCTACTTATTATGCCTTCTTGTATACCATTCAAATAATATTTCTATGATCTAGATTTCTACTTCTAATGTAATTTAACCCGCGACCTACGTAATCAGGTAATCTTGTCAATGTATGGTGCAATCACAGCTAAACGTGTTATATAACCATACATCAACTGGCGAAGCATGGTGTTTTGGTGCATAGACAACTGGTCGAGCGTCACCAATCCATCATGAGACCACCTGGCATAATGAGAAATCATGTGTTTGGTGCATGTTGTGAAGGTTGTGTACAATAGACTCTATAAATATTATCGAAGTTGTTACCCATAATTTGAGTTGTAACTATTCCTTTCATGTTTCATGAGGGAAGATTATTTATGTTTCTTCCATGACATAACTGTTTTGTACTTATAATATGGCAGCATCCCCCCGTGGGTGATTGCATGCATTAAGTGGTTAAAGATAGCGTTTCGCTCCTGCCCTGTCCTGACGAGTATTTATGCTGGGCATTTCTTGTTTCCAGAATACCTTTACCTGATTGACCGAATACGAGAGAGGAACTGAGTATGACGTTGAACCCTCACCGCTTGTTGGACGATGTATTTTAATCAGCTTGTTCATTGTCCCCTGTTTAGATATATTATATACTATATATATATATATATAAATACTATATATATATATTTATTATATACTATATATATAAGGAGGGTTTTAATGTTTGCAGTTTCAAAATGAGTGTAAAGCACCCTTCTGGCAAACAGTGATGTGATGAATGATGGTGAATAGTATTTCTTTTTGGCACCCCTGCTATGTGGAATCGCCAGTTGATAATAATAAAAATATATATATATATATATATATATTATATATATAAATATATATTATCTATATATATATATATATATTATATATATATATATATATATTCTACTCCCCCCATGGGAGAGTAGAATGATAGCTCTAGGCCTTTCGAGTTACAATCAACACATCATCAGGAGCTTGCATAATTGCAGAAAAGAGGAGGATGTCCAAGCAAGTACGTTCCCAAAGGACGTCTTCACTGGAGTGAGTGAGTGAGGGAGGGAGAGAGAGAGAGAGTGAGAAGAGAGCAAAAAGTGTCCCCAGCTGGGCACACCAGAGCCCATAGCCAGAAGGATGAATATTATATCATTCGAAAAATCTCACAAGCATTGATGTTGCAACAGCGTAAATGAAATTAACGTGGCAATAATAAAAAAATCGGCCTCTCCTCGCTGTGGTATCAGTAAATTTACATACATAAATATATTGCCAGTGATATACATGTCACTGTCAATTATGGGGTAGCCTCCCACCGGACAGTTTGCCCATTTAAAGTTATGAGAAAACGGAAACATTTAAAGGGAAGACTTCTAAAAGTTAGCGCTCATCAACATAAACTCATTTAAAGAGGGAGGCAACAGTAATAGGAAGAAAGATAGCCAGAGTAATTCAACCCATGTAATTCTGTGGCAAACTCTGGTTCACCCTTCAGAAACTGGAAATATAAACATACATGCAGTATAATGTGAACCTTTCTTGACAACTTTTCGCCCACACAGTGGGCTTTTTCAAGTCACAAACAGATCTACCTGGGGTGAAAGGTACGCAAGTATTTATAGTCAGGTTCAGAATGCTGTGGTCAGGTGGAGAATGCTGCATCTGATGATCTACCGAGTGGGGTTATAGATTCTAAAATCTTGGGTAGCTTGGAAGGGAGAGTGGATAAGTTTGTGAGCAGACCTTCTGCAGTGTTCCACCATTCCTATGCTCTTATGTGGGATAGCGATGAAGAAGTTTCTTCGCAAGTGGTTCAGCTATGTTATAGAAGCCGTTGTCCTGGTTGAAGTTTTTGGATACAGAGATGAGTGATGATTCCAGGATTTTTCGGTATTGAGTGTTGTCTTCTCTGGCGATAAGTCTTGAGTTTCTGTAGTTTATTAAATGGTTGTGTGAATTACCGTGTTGTACACAGGCATTCCTTGTATCGTCAGACCTGCTTGCGTATTGGTGTTCTGAAATACGTGTTTCGAGGTCTCTTGATGTTTCGCCCACATATAATTTGCTGCAGCCATTACAAGGGATTATGTATACCCCTGCAAAGGATGGAAGCTTGTCCTGTCTATTACTGGTAATGTCCTTGATGGTCGTAGTTGTGGAGGTAGATACTTGGAATGAGGTATTGGAAAAGATGTTGGAAACGTGTTTGGCAATGGAGTTGGTGGGGAGGACTATGTATCTCTTCTCGGCAGTGTCTTCTCTGGGTGTGTTGAAGATGTTTAATGCCCGTCGTCTGCAGTCTCTGATGAAGTGACGAGGATAGTGAAGTTTAGAAAATACTTGTTCAGTTATAGAGCATTCTTCCTCCAGGAACTCATTGCTGCAGATTCTGAGTGCGCGCAGGAAGAAGCCTATAATTACACCACGTTTAGTTTTGGTGTCGTGGTGAGAGTAGAAGTGGAGAAGATCGTTTTGGTTGGTGGGTTTTCGATAGACTTTAAAGAGCAAAACAATGAAAGTAACAGCAAAATTAGGTAATGAAAGACTGGATATCAGATAGGGAGCATGGAAGAAGTGAATGTGTTCAATATCTGGCAGTGGACTTGTCGCCAGAATGGGTCCATGAAAGACAAGATGAACCATTAGAAAGAGAGGAGGAAAAGTTGGCACAAAGAATGTTTTAAGGGGGCAAAAATGGAAATGTAT
>NC_069498.1:8506019-8521165 GCF_026875155.1 Cherax quadricarinatus
AGGAGAGTTACAAAAATTTCGACAGCTGGTGGGAAAAGTGGGAAATTTTAAAAGTGTTCAATGGAGGTTATTTTGGGGTGTTCTGATGGGGGTTTTTAGGAAAAGGGCCCCTGATGTGTTTTTTTGTGGGCCTTGTTTGGATGTTGGAAAGTTTGGACTTTCGGTTTGTGTACTGTTGGGGTGTCCTGTGGGTGTGTTCTGTGAAAAAGTGTTCCGGGGTTTTTGTATTGAGAAATTTCCTGGAGGTGTGTTTGTTGAAAAAGGCTCCTGATGGGTGTGTTACTGTTAGACAGGTCTGGATGGTGTTATGTTGTGAATTCCCCTTTTGGTTTTTTAAAGGTCTCCTGGTTGGTGTGTTACTTTTAGGAATGTCCCTGGTTGGGGTTTTGGGTTTTGTTTTGGGGCATGGGGTTTTTTTTGGGGTTTTCTGGTTTTTGGGGAAATTCCTGGTTTGATGGTGTTGTATTTAAAGTTACTGTGTAGTACAGGTCTCCTGGATGGTGTGTGTTGCTGTTGTAGGTAGAGTGTCTCCTGATGTGGTGTTACTGTGTAGGTACAGTGTCTCCTGATGTGTGTTATTGTTGTAGGTATGGTGTTCCTGATGGTGCGTTTTGTTACTGTTGTTAATGCGGATCTCCTGGATGGTGTGTTTGTGCGTTGATGCTGTAGGTACAGTGTCTCCTGGATGATGTGTGTGTGTTGATGCTGTAGGTACAGTGTTTCCTGAATGGTGTGTGTGTTACTGTTTAGTACAGTGTCTCCGATGGCGGTATTACTGTGAAGGTACAGTTGTCTCCTGGATGGTGACGTGTTACTGTTGAATACAGTATCTCGTGGATGGTGAGTGTGTTGTTGTTGTACGCACAGTCTCCTGGGTGTGTTTTGCTGTTGTAGGTACAGTGTCTCCTGATGTGGTGTTACTATGTAGGTACAGTGTCTCTTGGATGGTGTGTGTTACTATTAGGTACAGTGTCTCCTGATGAGGTGTGTTTATTTAGGTACAGTTTCCTGGATGTGTGTGTGATTATGTTGTAGGTACAGTTCTCATGATGTGTTGTTACTTCTAGTACAATGTCTCCTGGATGGGGTGTGTTATGTTGTAGTACAGTATCTCCTGGATGGTATGTTACTGTTTAGTACAGTGTTTCTGGATGGTGATGTTACTGTTGTAGTACATGTCTCCTGATGGTGTGTGTTACTGTTAGGTACAGTGTCTTCTGGATGGTGTGTTATTGTTGTAGGTACATGTTTCCCGATGGTGTGTGTTACTTGTAGGACAGTGTCTCCTGATGGTGTGTTACTGTTGTAAGTACAGTGTCTCCTGGATGGAGTGTGTGTTACTGTTGTACGTACAACGTCTCCTGGATGGTGTGTGTGTTACTGTTGTAGGAACGGTGTCTCCTGGATGGTGTGTGTTACTATTGTAGGAAGAGAGTCTCTAGGATGGAGTGTGTTACTGTTCTAGGTACAGTGCCTCGTGGCTGGTGTGTCTTACTGTTGTAGGAGCAGCGACTCCTTGATGGTGTGTATGTGTGTGTTACTGTTGTAGGTACAGTGTCTCCTTGATGTGGGTGTGTGTGATACTGTTGTAGGTACAATGTCTCCTGGATCGTGTGTGCGTGTTTCTGTTGTAGGTACAGTGTCTCCTGGATGGTGGGTGTTACTGTTGTAGGTACAGTGTGTCCTGGATGGTTAGTGTTATGGTTGAGTTGAAGGTATTGTGTTCCCTGGATGGTGTGTGTTACTGTTGTAAGTACAGTGTCTCCTGGACGGTGTGTGTTACTGTTGTAAGTACTGTGTCTCCTGTATGGTGTGTGTGTGTTACTGGTCTAGGTACAGTGTCTACTGGATGGGGTGTGTTGATGTTGTAGGTACAGTACCTCCTGGATGGTGTGTATGTTACTGTTGCATGCACAGTGTCTCCTGGATGGTGTGTGTGTTACTGTTGTAGGTACAGTGTCTCCTGGATGGTGTATGTTATTGTTGTAGGTATGATGTTTCCTGGATGGTGTGTGTTACTGCTGTAGGTACAGTGTCTCCTGGATGGTGTGTTACTGTTGTAAGTACAGTGTCTCCTGGATGTTGTGTGTGTTACTTTTTTAGGTACAGTGTCTCCTGGATGGTGTGTGTGTTACTGTTGTACGTACAACGTCTCCTGGATGGTGTGTGTGTTACTGTTGTAGGAACGGTGTCTCCTGGATGGTGTGTATGTTAAAACCCGTTGTGTATGAGTACAGTGTCTCCTGGATGGTGTGTGTTACTGTTGTAGGAGCAATGACTCCTTGATGGTGTGTATGTGTGTGTTACTGTTGTAGGTACAGTGTCTCCTTGATGTGGGTGTGTTGCTGTTGTAGGTACAGTGTCTCCTGGATGGTGGGTGTTACTGTTGTAGGTACAGTGTGTCCTGGATGGTTAGTGTTATGGTTGAGTTGAAGGTATTGTGTTCCCTGGATGGTGTGTGTTACTGTTGTAAGTACAGTGTCTCCTGGATGGTGTGTGTTACTGTTGTAGGTACAGTGTCTCCTGTATGGTGTGTGTGTGTTATGTGTAGGTACAGTGTCCTGATGGGGTGTGTTGATGTTGTAGGTACAGTACCTCCTGGATGGTGTGTATGTTACTGTTGTGTGCACAGTGTCTCCTGGATGGTGTGTGTTACTGTTGTAGGTACAGTGTCTCCTGGATGGTGTGTGTTATTGTTGTAGGTATGGTGTTTCCTGGATGGTGTGTGTTACTGCTGTAGGTACAGTGTCTCCTGGATGGTTTGTATTACTGCTGTAGGTACAGTGTCTCCTGGATGGTGTGTTGCTGTTGTAGGTACAGTGTCTCCTGTATGGTGAGTGTGTGTGTGTGTTGATGTTGTAGGTACAGTGTCTCCTGGATGGTGTATGTTACTGTTGTAAGTACAGTGTCTCCTGAATGGTGGGTGTTACTGTTGTAGGTACAGTGTCTCCTGGATGGTGTGTGTTATTGTTGTAGGTATGGTGTTTCCTGGATGGTGTGTGTTACTGCTGTAGGTACAGTGTCTCCTGGATGGTGTGTATTACTGCTGTAGGTACAGTGTCTCCTGGATGGTGGGTGTTACTGTTGTAGGTACAGTGTCTCCTGGATGGTGTGTGTTATTGTTGTAGGTATGGTGTTTCCTGGATGGTGTGTGTTACTGCTGTAGGTACAGTGTCTCCTGGATGGTGTGTTTACTGCTGAGTACAGTGTCTCCTGATGGGGGGTGTTACTGTTTTTAGGTACAGTGTCTCCTGGATGGTGTGTGTTACTGTTGTAGGTGCATGTCTCTGGATGTGTGTGTTATTGTTTGTAGGTAGGGTGTTTCCTGGATGGTGTGTATGTGTTACTGCTGTAGTGGTACAGTGTTCCTGGATTGGTTTGTATTACTGCAGTAGGTACAGTGTCTCCTGGATGGTGATGTTTGTGTTGTAGGTACAGTGTTCTTCCTGGTCCTATGGTGAGTTGTGTTGTGTGGGTTGATGTTGTAGGTACAGTGTTCCTTGAGATGATGTATGTTACTGTTGTAAGTTGTTAGGTAAGACACATATTGCAACAGTTAGGTATCTTTATTATGGAAACAGTTTCGCCTTACACAGTAGGCTTCCTTCAGTCAAGTACAGAAAAGTTTGATAGAAGCGAAGATACTGAAGACGATGTAATCAGTCCATCACCCTTAAAGTTTAGAGAGTGGGTCCAGTCCTAGTCTGGAGAGAGCATTGTTCCATAGTATGAAACAATATGGAGATGAAGTGAAAGGATGGAGCTTTTTACGTAACGCCAGAGGTGAGACGTAGGCACTAGGAGAAGGTAAGAACTCAGATGTTGAGAGGTCAGGTCCCCCTCCAAATCCAGCCGCTCTCACTAGTGGAAGTTTGTCAGGTTGATTGCAGGTCTGTAACCCAAGATACCCTTGTGTTGCAGTGTCTGACAGATTTGAACATTTAAAATGGTATAAAATACCGAAGGTTGTTAGGTAAGGGACAATATGCAACGGTAGGTATCTTTATTATGAAACGTTTCGCCTACACAGTAGGGCTTCTTCAGTCAAAGTACAGAGAAAGTTGATAGACGCAGAGATACTTGAAGACGATGTATCAGTCCATCACCTTAAAGTTTGAGGTGGTCAGTCCCTTCAGTCTGGAGAAGGCATTGTTCCATTGTATGAAACAATATGGAGATGAAGTGACAGATGGAGCTTTTTATGCGCCAAGAGGTGAGACGTAGGCCACTAGCGGAGAGGTAAGAATCGATGTTGAGAGGTCAGGTCCCCCCATCCAGCCGCTCTCACTAGTGGAAGTGGTTCGAAGTTGATTGCAGGTCTTTACCAGGGGATTTATTTATACACCTTTGTGTTGCTGTGTCTGACAGATTTGACATTAAAATGGTATAAAATACCGTAAGGTTGTTAGGTAAGACACATATGCATCTGTTGATGTTTGTCGTTACCTAAACAACCTGTCGGTATGTTAGACCATTTTAAATGTTCAAATCTGTCAGACACTGCAACACACGGGTATCTTGGTACAGACCTGCAATCAACTTCGACAACTTCCACTAGTGTGCAGCGGCCCGGATTTGAGGGGGACCTGACCTCTCTAACATCTGAGTTCTTACCCTTCCTAGTGGCTACGGTCTCACCTCTTGGCGCTATAAAAAGCTCATCCTGTACTTCATCTGCCATATTGTTTCATACTATTGGGGAACAATGCTCTTCTCCAGATGGACTGACCACATCAAAACTTTAAGGGTGATGCAGTGCATTACATTCGTCTTCAAGTATCTTCCTGCTTCTATCAACTTTTCTGTCTTGGACTGAAGAAGCCTTACTGTGTAGGCGAAAACGTTCATAATAAGATACCTAAACTGTTGCATATGTGGTCTTACCTAAACAACCTGTCGTAATTTTATACCATTTTAATGTTCAAAATGTTGTAAGTACAGTGTCTCCTGAATGGTGGGTGTTACTGTTGTAGGTACAGTGTCTCCTGGATGGTGTGTGTTATTGTTGTAGGTATGGTGTTTCCTGGATGGTGTGTGTTACTGCTGTATGTACAGTGTCTCCTGGATGGTGTGTATTACTGCTGTAGGTACAGTGTCTCCTGGATGGGTGGGGTGTTACTGTTGTGGTACAGTGTCTCCTGGATGGTGTCTCAGTGTGTGGTTATTGTTGTAGGTATGGTGTTTCCTGGATGTGTGTGTTACTGCTGTAAGGTACAGTGTCTCCTGGATGGTGTGTATTACTGTGTAGGTTACAGTTGTCTCCTGGATGGTGTGTTGCTGTTGTAGGTACAGTGTCTCCTGTATGGTGAGTGTGTGTGTGTTGATGTTGTAGGTACAGTGTCTCCTGGATGGTGTATGTTACTGTTGTAAGTACAGTGTCTCCTGAATGGTGGGTGTTACTGTTGTAAGTACAGTGTCTCCTGGATATTGTGTGTGTTACTGCTTTAGCTACAGTGTTCCTGGGATTGAGTGTTGCTGTTGTAGGTACAGTGTCAGGTATAGTGAGTGGTGTGTGTGTTGATTGTTGTACAGTACAGTGGGGGTCCCCCTCCCCCTGAATGGTGTGTATGTTACTGTTGTAGGGTACTGCGTCTACATGGATGTTGTGCGTGTTACTGTTGTAGGTACAGCGTCTCCTGGATGTTGTGTGTGTTACTGTTGTAGGTACAGTGTCTCCTGGATGGTGTGTGTTACTATTGTAGGTACAGTGTCTCCTGGATGTTGTGTGTTACTGTTGTAGGTACAGTGTCTCCTGGATGTTGTGTGTTACTGTTGTAGGTACAGTGTCTCCTGGATGTTGTGTGTTACTGTTGTAGGTACAGTGTCTCCTGGATGTTGTGTGTTACTGTTGTAGGTATAGTGTCTCCTGGATGGAGTGTGTTACTATTGAAGGTACAATGTCTCCTGGATGGTCCGTCATTGAAAATTATCACAAGAGGAACCCTTCCAGCCTTTGTTATCAAATATGCTTTTGCGTCAGTCGTTGAACTGGTGAGTGTGTCGTGCAGTGTGGACCCTTCACAGACAAACCTCCACTTAGTTGGGCTGAGTGTCGTGAGTGTGACACTTCAAAGACAAACCTTTTTTTTCCAAAACCTTTTAGTCTGGCTGACGTAGTGTCGTGCAGTGTGAACACCTTTCAAAAGACAACCTCCACTTGTCTGGACTGAGTGTCGTCATGCAGTGTGACACCTTCACAGGACAACCTCCACTTAGTTGGCTGAGTGTCGTGCAGTGTGACAACCTTCAAGGACAACCTCCACTTAGTCTGGCTGAGTGTCGTGCAGTAGTGACACCTTCAAAGACAACCTCCACTTAGTCTGGCTGAGTGTCGTGTTGTGTGACCTTTCACAGACAACTCCACATAGTTCTGGGCTGAGTGTCGTGTAGTGTGACACTTCACAGGACAACCTCCACTTCTAGGTCTGGCTGAGTGTCGTGTAGTGTGACACCTTCACAGCAAACTCCACTTAGTCTGGCTGATAGTGTCGTGTAGTGTGACACCTTCTACAGACAACCTTCCACTTAGTATGGTGTCTGAGTGTCGTGTAGTGTGCCACCTTCACAGACAAACTCCACTTAGTCTGGCTGAGAGTGTCGTGTAGTTTGTCACCTTCACAGACAACCTATTGCCCACTTAGGTCTGGCTGAGTGTCGTGTAGTGTGACACCTTCACAGACAAACCCACTTAGTCTGGCTGAGTGTCGTGTATGTGTGACACCTTCACAGACAACCTCCACTGTAGTCTGGCTGAGTGTCCGTTTAGTGTGACACCTTCACAGACAAACCTCCACTGGTCTGGCTGAGTGCAGCAAAAATGTAAAAATAACATGAAGCTTCACTCTTCCTCGCCTACATCTTGTCCACAAACTTTAAACACAAGGTTTTCAATTAAGTTTATTATACCTGAGAACCTGATGAAATTTTGCTCAGCTACATTTACCTCATGGAGATTCATGCCCCTTTTCTAGATTCCATTAAAAACTCCTTTTTAAGTTCCATGGTGGGCTAAGCCAATGCACCAAGCCTTTTCTTACTAAAAAAACATGTACACTTTTCAAAGTCTTGTATTTCAATTTCTTTGTGTACTTCATTTGTTCATTTCAATTGCTGATGAAGGTAACCATACGCTTTTTGTCTGATCGGTTCAGTTGTTTATGTGGGTTTTATTTTCTTAGAGATCTCATCACTAGGCCTGGGGCCGTTGGTCCCAAAGATGAGCAAGTACTTGTGCCTCCTCCGATGGGAGACTTAGGTCTCAAGGCCGGGCCACCACTTGGAAAAGGCCCGGGCCGGGAGAATACCGGCTATTCTTTAATAATACTAAAATAACAAGAATGTGCTACATCTGTCCCTTGAAAAGACCTCCATCCGAGGGGCTTAAAACATCTGAACCTTCCAGGTTTGTACTCTGGGTAAGACTGCAATACAAGTTACTGCATGTGTAACTGGGGTTCTTACTGTGCAGCAGTCTGGTCCTCAAGCATTTCTCTGCAGTACTGCTGTGACCCTTCTTATTACAGAAGTACAATTGGAAAACTAAGGCACTGGTCCTTGTTCCTGGGGAACTGGGCTTTTCCTACTCTTCCTGATTTCCCTTGAACCTGAAATGAACTTACCACTTTCCCTGAACAGCCAAACTCAGAAGTAGACGTAAGTCCCTGGGGAACCAGGATATGGGTGGTTAATAGGACTGAAAGACTTATTTGGATTATGAGGCTGAAATGTATCTATTAGCGTTTTCCTTTGATTATAATAATATTAGGCTGAAAAAATTTGGCTTCTTAAACTTGATGAATTTATTACTCCATTGTTTGGTGGAGAAAAATTATTAACTTTTTGCTTGGCTAAAAACCTTTCACCCAACACCAGAGCATAGTTAAAAATCATTAATATCTCTTTCTTCAAGTTATGCCTTATGGTCAGGAGTACACTGTTTAAAAGATCATTATAAAAATAAAGTCATGTGCACCTTGATAATCACCTACACATCCTTGGAAACGGCAATGTTTAGTCAGAAGCAACATCTTTCCATACTCCACCAAGGATTGTTCTTGCTGAAACTTTACACCGCTAAACTTTGCTATATCTCTGTGCCAATATATGATAAGCAAATAAACATCCTTCAGCTTCTCATAATTTGTAAATACATGTTCATGTGGTTTTTTGCTCACCATGAAGCCGGGTAAAACAACATGGGATCGAATCCCATGGGTTAGGCTAAAATAAATTGTTCTTGTTAAAATAAGGTTAGTAAGTTTTCTAAGATTCTTTTGGAGCAAAATTAAAAAATTTTTGCATTAACGTTATGAAAAAAATAGATCTTTAGAACGTATATAAGAGAAAATTTTAGAAAGGACGTAATTTTAAATGGGTTCTTGCTAATTTGACCAGTTTTACATTTCGGCACGTCATATATATATATGTACATATATATATATATATATATATATATATATATATATATATATACTATATTTATATATATATATATATTATTTATATATATATATATATCTATATATATATATTATATATATATGTACATATATATATATATATATATTAATATATATATACTATATATATATATATATTTTATATATCTATATATATTATATTAACTATTATATAATATATTATATATATGAAAAATTAATATATATATACTATATATATATATATATTATTATATTATATATATATATATATATAAATTTATATATATATTTATATATATATATATATACATATATATGTCGTGCCGAATAGCAGAATTTGCGATCTTGGTTAAATTGCAAAACGTTCATCTTGCCATATAGGACAAGTGAAAATTTGTGTATGCAATAATTTCGCCAAATCATTCTGAAAACCTCCCCTAGTATTAACGAAAAAAATATATTTACTGTGTTTGTTTAGTATGAAAATTATTGTAAAACAAAAAAAACAAAAAAAAAAAAAAAAAAAAAAAAAAAAATCTTAAATTTATTTATTTGGGTATAGGCTAAATAATGTTCTTGTTATAATAAGGTTAGGTAAGTTTTCTAAGATTCTTTTTGGTGCAAAATAAAAAAAAATTTATTAACATTATGAAAAAATATATCTTTAAACGAATGAAGAGAAAAATTTTAGAAGGGACTTAAGTTTAAATGAGTTCTTGCTAATTGACCAGTTTTACATAAAAAATACTGGAGGAACTGAAAAGGGGGAAAAAAAAGACGGACGTTCCAGAGATTGGACACAGTAACAAGGGGACACATTTGGGAAGTTGAAGACACAGATGAATCACAGGGATGTTAGGAAGTATTTCTTCAGCCACAGAGTAGTCAGTAAGTGGAATAGTTTGGGAAGCGATGTAGTGGAGGCAGGATCCATACATAGCTTTAAGCAGAGTTATGATAAAGCTCACGGTTCAGGGAGAGTGACCTAGCAGCAATCAGTGAAGAGGCGGGGCCAGGAGCTCGGACTCGACCCCCGCAACCTCAACTAGGTGATACACACACACACACACAAACACACACCTATATATATATATGTCGTGCCGAATATGTAAAACTGGTCAGTTAGCAAGAACTCATTTAAAATTTAGTCCTCTCTAAATTTTTCTTTTATACATTTAAAGATATATTTTTTTCAATAATGATAAGGTAAAAAATTTTAATTTTGGACCAAAAGAAACGTAGAAAACTTACCTAACCTTATTATAACAATGGCAATTTATTTTAGCCTAACCCAACTAAATATATTTTAGATTTGTTTACAATAATTTAATACTAAACAAACACAGTTAAATATATTTTTTTCGTTAGGTTCAGAATGATTTTGGCGAAAATTATTGCACTACACAAATTTTCGCTTGTCCTATATGGCAAATGAGCGTTGCTATTTAAGCCAAGATCGCAAGTTCTGCTATTCGGCACGACATATATATATATATATATATATAAATATATATTAAATATATTATATATATATATATAATATATATATATATATATATATATATATATATATATATTATATATATAATATATATATATATATATGTATATATATGTCGTGCTGATAATATGTATAAACTGGTCAGTTAGCAAGAACTCATTAAAATTAAGTCCATTCTGAAATTTTCTCTTATATGTTTAAAGATATTTTTTCATTAATGTTGATGTAAAAATTATAATTTTGCACACAAAAGAATCTTAGAAAACTTACCTAACCTTATTACAACAAGAACAATTTATTTTAGCCTTACCCAAACTAAATATATTTTAGATTTGTTTTACAAAATTAATTTAATACTAAACAAACACAGTGAAATTATATTTTTTCGTTAGGTTTCAGAATGATTTTGGCGAAATATTGCATACACAATTTTTGCTTATCCTATATGGAAGATGAGCGTTGCTATTTAAGCCAAGATGGCAAGTTCTGCCTATTCGGCACGACATTATATAATATATTATATATATATATATATATATTATATATATAAATATATAATATATATATATATATATATATATATATATATAATATATATATATATATAATATATATATATATATATATATATATATATATATATATATATATTATTTTTTTTTTTATTTTTTTTTCAATATATGATGGGGTCCACCTCTGGTGTAAATTGTGGGACCCATAGCCTCGGAGAAGTGGATAAAAAGGCTTCAAGGAAGAATATTTGGGTTTCTTCCTGAAGCCGTTTGAATATTCCACTTCCCCTACCACCTCATCTTTTAAACTATTTGTTTTTACCAGTAGGAATATTTTATTACATAATATGGCACAGAAGATTTAAGAGATACATTGTTAATATAAAGGTGGCATATACGGTACATGTTGTTACGTGTGCATCACCGATTATAAGGCGAAAATCTCATCCAGCTCCTCAGAGCTGGGGCGTGTGCCCATAATGCTGCAGGCATTACCCTTTTGAACAGCCGCACTGGGCCGCTGGAACAGAAAACTAGCTGCCCTGGGATCCCTAGTTACCCTGATGAGTCTTTTTCCCAGCTCCTTAAGGAAATTAGATGCACTCTTTCCCCATGAGCCAAGGGTCTCTGAGCCTATGGGAACAAACATATAATGATATATATATATATATTATATATATATATATATATATATATATATATATATATATATATATATATATATATATATATATATATATATATATATATATATATATGTATGTATGTATGTATATGCTTTGTTTGCTAGAGAAATCGCTCAGTAGTCGACAGTTTGCTCGGCACTTAACCAAACAAACACGACCTGTTAGAACATTTGTTTGAGTCTCCCCGATGTCGATTAGTCAAAATCTCCGCTGAACATCACTGTAAACTATTTCGCGTTTCTTCGCGCTTTTTTTTTTTTTGTATTCGTATAAATAAGTTACCATGGGGCTTAAGAAGGTTAGTGATATCAGCTAACAAAAAAGAAAATTGCTTAGAGAGTGTTTGACCTAATGTAAACACCTCCGCCTCTCCATATAATATGGCTCTTATTATTAATTTTGGAGTCTTTTTTTTATGCTTCTACGCTATCTATCGTGTCTCTAATATCAAGTTGGAATAAATGTGATAGATAGATACCCTTTAATATTAATATTTCTTGAAAATGACCAAAAATCGAACATTTCCGGTACTTTGAGCTCAGTTTCAAGGTAATTTTAGACTGTAAACCGTTAAAAATCATCTCTATTTCTGTAACATATCTTTCCTTCTATCAAATTAGACCAAGAAAACGAAATACACTCATAAATACCATACGAAAATACCGTACAAAGTCGCTATAATTGTATTTTTGGGAGTCTGAAACGGATTAATCTAATTTAAATTATTCCTTATTGGAAAAATTTGTTCGGAACTCGAACAATCTTCTGAAATGAATTAAGCTCGAGTACCGAGGTTCCACTTGACTCCTGAATGGGTCACAATGTATGTAATGTATATTACCTGTTCATATAATTTTATATTGCTTATATTTGCGATAATAGCTAAATCGTAAATATATTGCTTTATATTATTATTTGACTTAGTTACTTTATTAGGTAGGATGTAACATTTATACATATTATTCAGTGCTCATAGTTCAAGTCTTGATTGTCTAACTACTGTAATTATCGCTCGTTGCTCGTTTCGGCTTCGTCGGCTTCTCTGTGTTGCTGGGCAGCAGCAGTCCACCGAGCAGTCATGTGATGAGGGGGGGGGGTGATCACACCTCGCCTGGAGGAGTCGGTCTGGGCTGCTAGCTCTCTTGTCCGTTGGACGTTCTCCTGGCAAGACGCCCCACACTCCTCTCTCTTGTGGGCCTTTGTTGGAAGATCATCTCTGTCGCTTTCTTGTTGTTGGTTCTGTAGAACTCTGTTCACAGAACATAGCCTAGACTTAGTGATTTTCGACGTTGTACTGAGGTTGTGTGTCGCATAGACACTCTTAGCAACTCAGGTCCTGAGCTGTAGCTTCTGACCTAATTTGTACTGGTATCAGCAAGCGTGTGTGAGCGTGTTAGATAGGAGTGAATGGAGACGAATGGTACTTGGGACCTGACGATCTGTTGGAGTGTGAGCAGGGTAATATTTAGTGAAGGGATTCAGGGAAACCGGTTATTTTCATATAGTCGGACTTGAGTCCTGGAAATGGGAAGTGCAATGCCTGCACTTTAAAGGAGGGGTTTGGGATATTGGCAGTTTGGAGGGATATGTTGTGTATCTTTATATGTATATGCTTCTAAACTGTTGTATTCTGAGCACCTTTGCAAAAACAGTGATAATGTGTGAGTGTGGTGAAAGTGTTGAATGATGATGAAAGTATTTTCTTTTTGGGGATTTTCTTTCTTTTTTGGGTCACCCTGCCTCGGTGGGAGACGGCCGACTTGTTGAAAAAACAAATCTGTGTACTGTCACAGTCGGGGATTTTCTTATGCTGAACTTAGATTCAGTAGTATGGGAGTTTTGTGACTTTCGTGGAGGATCTGCAGATGGTCCCTACTTAGTGTCGTTATATTATCTCCTTGTTCCTGATTGTGTCGCTATTGCTTACTATATTGTTGTTCGGCTTATCAGTCGTTTTATTGTTCAAGCAAGCTGTTCTGATTGCCAGGTTGGTCAAGAAGTTAGTTGATGTGAGGACTTTGTCAGTCACTGGTTTAAGTCTAGTCGAGTCGTGAGACATAGCGAACTACTTAGAGCACTTACACACATACACACAAACTTATTTGTATATATATGTATTATTAAATGTTAATGTACCAGACGGTACTTAAGACATATAAATGTGATATGTGCCTTCAGCACAATATTACTGTACACGAGAGAAGTGATTATTATTATTATTTTGATTACTTTGATTAATTTAATTTAATTTGATCATATACGCCTAGACAATTTTATTATTAATAAACTTATTAAATTTTAATTTCTTTAGTTAGTAACCTACCAGTTGCAATCCTGAAGCACTAATAATTATTATTGAATTCTAATGGAAAATTGGACAAGGATACTGACTAATTGTTACAAAAACCCAGTAACAGGCTGGATGCTAGAAGGGCAGTCCTTTCTAGTATTCACTGGAGATCTCTATGCTTATTAGAAATCGCGTTTTTTGTTACACTACTATAAATATTTATCTGAGTTTTCTTTGATTTTACCTTAATAGTTTTTGCTCTTAATGTGTTTCCTTTTATATCCATGAAGAAATGGAATAAGAATCTTTTCTCCGTAAGCCATGCGTGTTGTAAAAGTCAACTGTGGAAATATAAAAACAAATGCAGTATAATGTGATCCTTTATTGACTACGTTTCGCCCACACAGTGGGCTTTTTCAAGTCACAAACAGAACTACCTGGGGTGGAAGGAACGCGAGTATTTATAGTCCGGTTCAGAATGCTGAGGTCAGGTGAAGAATGCTGCATCTGATGATGTACCGAGTGGGGTTATAGAGTCTAAAAACTTGGGTAGCTTGGAAAGGAGATTGGATAAGTTTGTGAGCAGACCTTCTACAGTGTTCTTATGTGGATAGCGATGAAGAAGTTTCTTGGCAAGTGGTTCAGCTATGTTATAGAAGCCACTTATTCTGTTGAAGTTGTCGGATATAGAAATAAGTGGATGATTCCAGGATTCTTCGGTATTGAGTGTTGTCTTCTGTGGCGATAAGTCTTGAGTTTCTGTAGTTTATCAAGTGGTTGTGTGAATTACGGTGTTGTACGCAGGCATCCTTGTGTCGTCAGTCCTGCTTGCGTATTGGTGTTCTGAAATACGTGTTTGGAGGTCCCTTGATGTTTCGCCCACGTATAACTTGTTGCAGTCATTAAAAGGGATTATGTATACCCCTGCAGAGGATGGAGGCTTGTCCTGTTACTACTGGTGATGTCCTTGATGGTCGTGGTTGTGGAGGTAGATACTTGGAATGATGTTTTGGCAAAGATGTTGGAAACATGTTTGGCAATGGAGTTGGTGGGAAGGACTATGTATCTCTTCTCGGCAGTGTCTTCTCTGGGTGTGTTGAAGATGTTTAATGCCCGCCGTCTGCAGTCTCTGATGAAGTGACGAGGATAGTGGAGTTTAGAAATATTTGTTCAATTATAGTGCATTCTTCTCAAGGAACTCGTTGCTGCAGATTCTGAGTGCACGCAGGAAGAAGCCTATAATTACACCACGTTTGGTTTTGGTGTCGTGGTGAGAGTAGAAGTGGAGAAAATTGTTTTGGTTGGTGGGTTTTCGATAGACTTTAAAACGAAGTTCGTGGTCAGCTTTGCAGAGCAGGACATCAAGGAAAGGAAGAGTGTTGTCGACTTTCTTCTTCAAGTGATGAAACTGGATTGAAGGCTCGACTGGTTGAGCTTGTCTTGGAGAGCTTGACGTTGAAGCGTTTAGGAGTTATGAGGAGAATGTCGTCAACATAACGGAGCCAGGTGACAGACGAAGGAATAATGGTGGAGAAAACGTTTCGGCTTCTAGATGTTCCATGTATAGGTCGCCAGGACTGCACTGAGTGGCGAACCCATGGGTAGTCCAAAAAGTCTGCTGAAAGAGGTGATTTTCGAAAGAGAAACACGTAAAGCCAAAACTAGTCAACAAGGGCGGAAAACGTGGCGGAATGGGGAAAATCAAAGTAAATTTTT
>NC_069498.1:8521665-8544165 GCF_026875155.1 Cherax quadricarinatus
AATTTTTATACACACCACACATACACCACACAACCACCACAAAACACCACACACACACACACACACACACACACAACACACACACACACACACAGTCAGAGCAGTCAGAGCAAACAGAACAGCAAGTGCAAGCACACACACAACTATTCTCAGAACCATACAAACTGTCACCCCACCCCAACACACACTACATCCCAACACACCTGTACACCGTGTACGTTGGCCCATATTGGAGTATGCGGCACCAGTTTGGAACCCACACCTAGCCAAGCACGTAAAGAAGCTAGAGAAAAGGCAAAGGTTTGCAACAAGACTAGTCCAGAGCTAAGAGGTATGTCCTACGAGGAGAGGCAGGAGAGATAGGGGGGACATGATAACGACATACAAAACTGAGAGGAATTAAAAAGGTGGACAAAGACAGGACGTTCCAGAGATTGGCACAGTAACAAGGGGACACAGTTGGAAGTTGAAGACACAGATGAATCACAGGGATGTTAGGAAGTATTTCTTAGCCACAGAGTAGTCAGTAAGTGGAATAGTTTGGGAAGCGATGTAGTGGAGGCGGGATCCATACATTAGCTTCAAGCAGAGTTATGATAAAGCTCACGGTTCAGGGAGAGGGGACCTAGCAGCGATCAGTAAAGAGGCGGGGCCAGGAGCTCGGACTCGACCCCCGCAACCTCAACGAGGTGAGTAAAAAACACACACACACACACACACACACACACTTATATAAAATTTTATGTCTTTGGCCGAATATGTAAAACTGGTCAATTAGCAAGAACTCATTTAAAATTAAGTCCTTTCGAAAATTTTATCTTCTACGATTAAAGATATATTTTTTTCATTAATGTTAATGTAAAAAAATTAAATTTTTCAACAAAAGAATCTTAGAAAACTTACCTAACCTTATCATAACAAGAGCAATTTATTTTAGCCTAACCCAACTAAATATATTTTAGATTTGTTTACAGTAATTTAAACATTCGTCTCTCGACCTGCGGGGAGAGAGGACGCTTCTACAGGTTCTCTTGCACGCCACCTGGTGAGGAAAACAGCATTAGCACCAAGATGGCGGACCGACTGCACTGCGCATAAATACTGTCAGCATTGAGCTGGTTTTAGAGGATCTTTAACAACGCCACGATGAACGTTCCTGCCAAACCTATCAGGACTGTTTGCATCCCCAATGAAGAGCTGTATGGTGTGCACTGATGGTATGTCAAGGGTCTTCGTGAAGTTCATGAGGGCTGACTTCTATTCTACCATCGTCGACGAATTCCAAGAAAGGCGGATGAGTATCAACACGGCAGTGGAAGTATGCTTGCATGATGTGTCTAAGTATTTTACTTGGGTGAAGGTAAGGAATGTACCTTTTGAGGCAACAGCCTACAGCCTACAAAGATGTGTTCAGTGGTTATGGGACTGTACACTCGACGAGCATGGGAATGTGGAGGGACGGCCCTTATGAGGGGATGCCGGAAGGATCCTTCACACTGAAAATAACCCTGAGGAGACCGATACTATCATATGTTACATTGCATAACCATAGAACACAGGTTTTTGTACACTATGCGGGGCAGAGGAAGACGTGCCGTTTATGTGACTCTTATGAGCACATGGTGGCACAATGCCCCAGGAGACAGGGCGCTAGGCGTCAGGAGACAGCTTCTGTGGATAGCCATTAGAAGCCACGGATGTTATGACGGGTTGAAGTGGAAAGCGGGGTACAGGCCTA
Source organism: Cherax quadricarinatus (assembly GCF_026875155.1). NCBI lineage: Eukaryota > Metazoa > Arthropoda > Malacostraca > Decapoda > Parastacidae > Cherax > Cherax quadricarinatus. The sequence continues at coordinate 8,523,404 of NC_069498.1, forward strand.
TGGAGTGAGGAGGTCGACAGGGCAGAGGTGGTTTTGGAGACGTGTGTTACACTACCAGTGGAAACGGGGGATGAGGGAATATCGCTGTCAGACAGACCGTTAGATAATGCAGAGTCAGCTCAGGACGGGATTTTGGAGGCTGTGCTGAAGGATTTTTTGGAAGAGTCGGAGCATGGTGTGGAAAGTGATGTGAGGTCAGGTGATGACAAGGTGATGGAATGAACAGAAGCAGGGTAAGAAGACTTGAGTGAGGTTCGAAAGGAGAGCATGTGGTGGTGGAGGTCCATCAAGAAGATGTGGTTGCAGAAGAAATGTGTGTAGAGGGTAGCTCCCGCAAGAGATCAGCGGGGGCATCAGACATGGACGAAGTCCTCACACCAGCGCAGAGGCCTGGGAAGATGTGGGCAGCTGTGGTAGCAAAGGCAAGTCCGGGAGGAGGGGGGGGCAATGGGAAGCTAGGTGGGAAGGGAACGGGAGGGTTAGGAGGGCAGGAACGAGGGATTGATAGAGAAGAACCGAGACCTATGAAAGGAGGACCAAATAAGCCTCACCAATGGAGAGAGGTTTGAGGCAGGGCTGTCCGATGTCACAGCTGCTCTTTGCGTGTGTGCAGAATCTTTTTTATGAGTCTGTTGAGAGGGTAATGAACAATCAGGAGATGGAAGGGGGGTGCAAAGGGGGCATCGTTGGGTATGTGGATGATACTACTGTTTTGCTAAGGGGTAAGGAGGAGTTAAGGAGGGTGGGTGAGTGATTCAGATGTTTGGTATGATACCGGAATGAGAGTTAATACGGTGATAATCAAGGTTACTAGAGGTCGGTAATTGGATAGGGGGGGGCTTGGGGATAGGGTTAGGATGGACAGTGGTTGACAGAATCAAGGTATGTGGGATATGGTATTTGGCGGAAGTGCAGGCATGCAGAAGGGTAATTCGGAGTCTGTCAGGGGGAAGGTTTTAAGAAAGACTAGGGGTTTTAAAGTGGGGGGGGGACTTAGCTTTCATCAGAGGGAAAGGGTTTTTTTTAAAATTCATTTGGGCTTTTAGAAAGGGGTAGGGGGGGGTGGCAGGGGGTTTTTCCCTTTAAAGGGGTTCGAGATACTGGGGGAAATGCAGGGGGGGTTCGGGAATTTTGTTTTGGGGTTTTTTGGGAGGGAAATGGTTAGTAAAGGTAGTTTTTTTGAGGGATGTTCGGAGGGGGGTTTAGGTTTTTTTTGCCTTTGGACTGGGGGAAAAGGTTTGTATATATCAAGGGGGAATATGAGGGAAAGGGGGGGGGGGGGCGCTAAAGTAGGAAGAATTATGGAGGAGCACGTAAATGGGGGAAGGGGGAAGGAAAAAAAAAAAAATTTTTGGGGTTTTGTGAAGATATTGAAAATTTTTTTTTTGGGACTGGGGGCCCAACGGGTTGGATAAAATAAAAGTAAAAAGGGTTTGGGTGAGGGTAGGGGGAAAGGGGTTTCAAGGAATTATGAAAGGGGGGTAGCCGGAAACCCCCAAGGGGGTTATGTTTGGGGGGGTTTTTTTGGAAAAGGGTTTTATATTATGGTTTCGGAAGGCCCAAGGGAAGTAAGAAGGAATTGTATAAAAGGTTTTTATAGGGGATTCTGGCTTCCAAGGAGGTGTTACGTAGTATGGGGTTTGGGGAAAGGGAGGTTTTTTTTTGTCGGGTTTTGTGGGATGGGGAAAACGGCTTTTCCCTGGGGTTTTTTTTTGAACCCCCCTTGGGGGGGGTTTTGAGATCATGGATGGGGGGGGTTTATCAATTTTTTGGGGGGGGCCCCTTTTTGCCGTTTTTAAGGGTTTTTCCCCTACTAGATGAAAGGGGGTGCCTGGGGATTTTTGGAAAGGGCCCTTATAAATGAAATATCATAGTGGATTTTCTGGACATTTCAGGGGAATGGGGGGGTTTTAAGGGGTGAAAATAGGAAAAAAGCTTTTTGGGGGGCCAGTTTTCTATAGGACGAAGTTGGGAAATAATTTGGTTTTTTGGGGGCGTCTTGGGAAAAAATTTTTCCCGGAAGGTTATAGGAATTTTCATGGGGGTTTCCCCTTGGGACGGGGTCCCCGAGGAGGGGAAAAAGGGGATGGTCTCCTTAGGGGGGGATGAAAAAGGGGGGGGGGTTTTTTTTTGGATTTATCTGGAATGATTAGTGTGTAAGAGGAAGGTAGTGAGAATTAGGTATGGATGGTACGCCATGTTTCACGTAATGTTTGCATAGTGAATATAAGTGGGGTTTTTTCCAGGGTTACTTTTTTAACCCGGGATGGTTATGTTAAAGGGTTTTTAAAATTTTTCCCTTAAAAGGGCCAGGTTTCCGAGCCCTTAGGATCTCTTTTTTAAAAGTAATTAGTTTGGGCATTTGGTATCAACAAAAAATTTTTCTGAGAAAACGGTCAGTTTTTTTGGGACGGGCACATTACGCAGCCTTTTTTCTTAAAAACTACTCTAGTTTTAAATTTTGTCTCGGGTTTTTTTAAAAAATTTTTACTTTGCCAATTTTAATTGCCCGCAAAGTGGCATGGGTGTTTTAAATTTTTTCCCCATTTTGAAGGGGGGGGAACTTCACGTTATGAAAATGTTTTGAATGTTTGTAATTAATGGTTAAAAATTAATTTTTGATATAAATATTGGTGGGGGAAAATTTTCCCTTCTACTTATTACAGTGTAGGTGTATATGAATGAAATTTTTTCCAATATCTTTTTTGTCGGGAAATTTTGTGTTTTTGTTTTGTTCATGCACACCAACTTTTGGGTTTTTAAAGAGGTCGGGGAAAGACCATTCTTTGGGAAATTAATTTCCCAATGTATGTAATTTAGAAGGGGGGGACTGTACATACGGGGAGGGGGGGGGGGGGGTTTAAGGTTTTTCCGCTGTGTCTGCACTGGAAATAATGTTTTTTATAAAAGGAGGGTTTTTTTTGGTTAAGTTATGGGTTGTGGGTTTTTTAATGGGGTTTTTAATATTTTCCTTGATCTATGGTGTTTTTTAAAAAGTACCGGGATTTTGTACTAAGGTTTTTTTAATTCTAGTTTTGGTTTTTTAAATTTTTTACTATTTTCATTTTGTATTTGCTCCTTTTAAATAAAAAAATAAAAAAAAAAAAAAAAAAAAAATAAAAATTTTTTTAAATTTTGGGAAAATACATGAAAATGCCGAATTTTTTATCCTGTTTTCCCCTAGTAATTTGTCGGGTTTTTTTTATTTTACAAAGTATGTCTTTCAATAAAATATAAAAAAAAAAAAAACCCCAAATAAATATATTTTTTGATTTTTTTTAAAAGTAATTTAAAACTAAACAAAACACAGGAAATATAATTTTTTTTTTTTTAGGTCAGAATGATTTTGGCTAAAAATTTCTGCCCTACCAAAAAAAATTTTTACTTGTCCCCATGGGAAGAAGAACGTTTCTATTTAAAACCCCAAATCTCAAGTTTCCCGCCTATTCGGGACGAAATATATAAATTTAAGTCGTGCCGAAATAGGCAGAAACTTGCCATCTTTTTCTTTAAAAAAGCAACGTTTACTTGCCCTAAAAGGGCAAGTGAAATTTTGTGGGTTGGGAATAATTTCGCCAAAATCATTCTGACCCTAACGAAAAAAATATATTTCACTTTTTGTTTGCCCCTTTTATTAAATTTTGTTAAAAAAAAATCTAAAAAATATTTAGTTGGGTTAGGGCTAAAAAAATTGTTCTTGTTAAAATAAGGTTAGGAAAAATTTTCCCAAAAATTCTTTTGGTGCAAAATTTCAAATTTTTACATTAAACATTTTAATTTAAAAAATATATCCTTTAAAACGTATAAAGAAAAAATTTCCCGAAAGGGGTTAATTTTTTAAAAGAGGGTTCCCTTTCTAATTGAAAACCCTTTTACCAAAATTTTTGGCCGACATATATATATATATATATATATTTAAAAATATATATATATATATATTAATATATATATTTTAAAATATATATATAATATTTATATAAATATATATATATATATATAATTTTTTTTATAAATATTTTTGTCCCGGGGAATAGGAATTTTGCGATTTGGCTTAAATAGCAACGGTTTTAACTTGCCTTTTTGGACAAGTGAAAATTTTGGTTTGGGAATTTTAAAATTTTGCCCAAAAAACATTCTGAACCCCCAACGAAAAAAAAAATATTTCCCCTGTGTTTGTTTTGTATTAAAATTTTTGTAAAAAAATTAAATTATATTTATTTGGGTTAGGCTAAAAATAAATTGTTTTCCTTGTTATAATAAGGTTTAGGTCTGTTTTCCAGATTCTTTTGGTGCAAAACAAAAAAATTTTTACATTAACATTAATGAAAAAAATATATCTTTAAACGTATGAGAGAAAATTTTAGAAGGAACTTAATTTTAAATGATTCTTGCTAATTGACCAGTTTTACATATTCGGCACGACATATATATATATATATATATATATATATATATTATTATATATAATATATATATTATATATATATATATATATTATAATATATATATATGTATAGATATATATATAAATATATATATATATATTTATATATATATATATATATATTTATATATATATATATATATTTATATATATATTTTTTTCAATATATGATGGGGTCCACCTCTGGTGTAAATTGTGGGACCCATAGCCTCGGAGAAGTGGATAAAATGCTTCAAGGAAGAATATTTGGGTTTCTTCCTGAAGCCGTTTGAATATTCCACTTCCCCTACCACCTCATCTTTTAAACTATTTTTTTTACCAATAGGAATATTTTATTACATAATATGGCACAGAAGATTTAAGAGATACATTGTTAATATAAAGGTGGCATATACGGTACATGTTGTTACGTGTGCATCACCGATTATAAGGCGAAAATCTCATCCAGCTCCTCAGAGCTGGGGCGTGTGCCCAAAATGCAGCAGGCATTACCCTTTTGAACAGCCGCACTGAGCCGCTGGAACAGAAAACTAGCTGCCCTGGGATCCCTAGTTACCCTGATGAGTCTTTTTCCCAGCTCCTTAAGGAAATTAGATGCACTCTTTCCTCATGAGCCAAGGGTCTCTGAGCCTATGGGAACAAACATATAATGATATATATATATATATATATATATATATATATATATTATATATATATATATATATATATATATATATATATATTTTATATGTATGTATGTATATGCTTTGTTTGCTAGAAAAAATCGCTCAGTAGTCGACAGTTTCCCTCGGCACTTAACCAAACAAACACGACTGTTAGAACATTTGTTTGAGTCTCCCCGATGTCGATTAGTCAAAATCTCTGCTGAACATCACTGTAAACTATTTCGCGTTTCTTCGCGTTTTTTTTTTTTTGTATTCGTATAAATAAGTTACCATGGGGCTTAAGAAGGTTAGTGATATTAGCTAACAAAAAAGAAAATTGCTTAGAGAGTGTTTGACCTAATGTAAACACGTCCGCCTCTCCATATAATATGGCTCTTATTATTAATTTTGGAGTCTTTTTTTTATGCTTCTGCGCTATCTATCGTGTCTCTAATATCAAGTTGGAATAAATGTGATAGATAGATACCCTTTAATATTAATATTTCTTGAAAATGACCAAAAATCAAACTTTTCCCGGTACTTTGAGCTCAATTTTAAGGTAATTTTAGACTTTTAAACCGTTAAAAATTATCTCTATTTCTGTAACATATCTTTCCTTCTATCAAATTAGACCAAGAAAACGAAATACATTTAAATAAATACCATACGAAAATACCGTACAAAGTCGCTATAATTGTATTTTTGGGAGTCTGAAACGGATTAATCTAATTTAAATTATTCCTTATTGGAAAAATTTGTTCGGAACTCGAACAATCTTCTGAAATGAATTAAGCTCGAGTACCGAGGTTCCACTTGACTCCTGAATGGGTCACAATGTATGTAATGTATATTACCTGTTCATATAATTTTATATTGCTTATATTTGCGATAATAGCTAAATCGTAAATATATTGCTTTATATTATTATTTGACTTAATTACTTTATTAGGTAGGATGTAACATTTATACATATTATTCAGTGCTCATAGTTCAAGTCTTGATTGTCTAACTACTGTAATTATCGCTCGTTGCTCGTTTCGGCTTCGTCGGCTTCTCTGTGTTGCTGGGCAGCAGCAGTCCACCGAGCAGTCATGTGATGAGGGGGGGGGGGTCATCACACCTCGCCTGGAGGAGTCGGTCTGGGCTGCTAGCTCTCTTGTCCGTTGGACGTTCTCCTGGCAAGACGCCCCACACTCCTCTCTCTTGTGGGCCTTTGTTGGAAGATCATCTCTGTCGCTTTCTTGTTGTTGGTTCTGTAGAACTCTGTTCACAGAACATAGCCTAGACTTAGTGATTTTCGACGTTGTACTGAGGTTGTGTGTCGCATAGACACTCTTAGCAACTCAGGTCCTGAGCTGTAGCTTATGACCTAATTTGTACTGGTATCAGCAAGCGTGCGTGAGCATGTTAGATAGGAGTGAATGGAGACGAATGGTACTTGGGACCTGACGATCTGTTGGAGTGTGAGCAGGGTAATATTTAGTGAAGGGATTCAGGGAAACCGGTTATTTTCATATAGTCGGACTTGAGTCCTGGAAATGGGAAGTACAATGCCTGCACTTTAAAGGAGGGGTTTGGGATATTGGCAGTTTGGAGGGATATGTTGTGTATCTTTATATGTATATGCTTCTAAACTGCTGTATTCTGAGCACCTTTGCAAAAACAGTGATAATGTGTGAGTGTGGTGAAAGTGTTGAATGATGATGAAAGTATTTTCTTTTTGGGGATTTTCTTTCTTTTTTTGGGTCACCCTGCCTCGGTGGGAGACGGCCGACTTGTTGAAAAAACAAATCTGTGTACTGTCACAGTCGGGGATTTTCTTATGCTGAACTTAGATTCAGTAGTATGGGAGTTTTGTGACTTTCGTGGAGGATCTGCAGATGGTCCCTACTTAGTGTCGTTATATTATCTCCTTGTTCCTGATTATGTCGCTATTGCTTACTATATTGTTGTTCGGCTTATCAGTCGTTTTATTGTTCTAGCAAGCTGTTCTGATTGCCAGGTTGGTCAAGAAGTTAGTTGATGTGAGGACTTTGTCAGTCACTGGTTTAAGAGACATAGCGAACTACTTAGAGCACTTACACACATACACAAACTTATTTGTATATATATGTATTATTAAATGTTAATGTACCAGACGGTACTTAAGACATATAAATGTGATATGTGCCTTCAGCACAATATTACTGAACACGAGAGAAGTGATTATTATTATTATTTTGATTACTTTGATTAATTTAATTTAATTTGATCATATACGCCTAGACAATTTTATTATTAATAAACTTATTAAATTTTAATTTCTTTAGTTAGTAACCTACCAGTTGCAATCCTGAAGCACTAATAATTATTATTGAATTCTAATGGAAAATTGGACAAGGATACTGACTAATTGTTACGAAAACCCAGTAACAGGCTGGATGCTAGAAGGGCAGTCCTTTCTAGTATTCACTGGAGATCTCTATGCTTATTAGAAATCGCGTTTTTTGTTACACCACTATAAATATTTATCTGAGTTTTCTTTGATTTTACCTTAATAGTTTTTGCTCTTAATGTGTTTCCTTTTATATCCATGAAGAAATGGAATAAGAATCTTTTCTCCGTAAGCCATGCGTGTTGTAAAAGTCAACTGTAATGCCGGGAACAATGGGTTAGTAACCCCTTTGCCCGAACAACTTACTAAAAAGAAAAAGAAGAAAACCGTCTAAGAGGGATGTCTGAATGTGCGTAGTTGTTGTACGAATGATAAGAGATGATTGTGGATGTTATGAATGGAAAGAAGCTGAATGTCCTGGCTTTAAGTGAAACAAAGCTGAAGGGGGTGGGAGAGTTTCAGTGGGGAGAAATAAATGGGATTAGGACAGGGGTTTCTAAAAGAGTTAGAGCTAAAGAAGGAGAAGCAATAATGTTGAAGGATAAGTTATGGCAGGAGAAGAGGGAATATAAATGAATAAATTCAAGGATTATGTGGAGTAAAATAAGGGTTGGATGTAAAAAGTGGGTTATAGTAAGTGATTATGCACCTGGAGACGAGAAAACTGCAGACGAGAGATTTTGGGAAATTGTGAGTGAATACGTGGGGAATTTTGAACCAAGTCAGAGAGTACTTGTGATTGGGGATCTTAATGCTAAAATAGGTAAAAATGTTGTGGAGAGGGTAGTAGGTAAATTTGGGGTGCCAGTGGTATATGAAAATGGGGAGCATTTAATTTAACTATGTGTACTCTTTCTGTCTATCTTTCTGTCTGTTTCTCTCTCCCTCCCTCCCTCCCTCTCTCTCTCTCTCTCTCTCTCTCTCTCTCTCTCTCTCTCTCCTCTCTCTCTCTCTCTCTCCCTCCATCTCTCTTTCTCTTTTACCCGTTCTCCTTCCCAATCTGATTTTCTGTTCCTTCTCTCCTTCACCATCTTGTTTTTTCTTCTCGTGCCTCGTTCTCCATTTCTTTCTATTCTCTTTCATTCCTCATCTCTCTTTCTCTCCTCTCTCTCCCTTTCCACATCTATCTCTTATCTCCATTTTAAAACTCTCCTTCACATCTCTCTTCTTTACCCTGTCCATCCTCCTCATGCCTTCCCTCATTCTTTTCTCTCTTCTCTTCTCTCCTCATTCTCCCCTCCTGTCTTTCTCCTCTCCCCTTCCTCCCTCCCTCTTTCCTCTCTCCCTCACTGGGGTTTTTCTTCACGGTTTGGGCCCGCCCGGGCAGTGAGCCTTGGCGCAGGAGCTGTGAAGTCAGTCAACGGTGAATTATCGTTTTATTTTGCCTGGCTGCTGCAAGAGGCGCCGACCCACCTGCTGGTGAAGATCAGGCCAGTCCTGTTCCTGCTGGTTCACACCGGACAGTGGTCCAGCCATGTCCTGCTAGTCCCCAAGGTAGAGGATGTCTGCTTAGCACCTGCTGATTCAAGAGGGAGTGTGTGCTAGCCCTGGTTCTGCTGATCCACAAAGAATAGCAAACCAGCAATGTTCCTGGTTGTTCATAAGATTAAGTAGACTGGCTCTAGTCTCGCTGGTTTACAGTGAAAGGGGAGGGGGCAACCATAGTGTGAGGGAAAAGTCATTGAAATTGGATTATGGTAGATTAGACTCCGAGGAGCTATTACAGTGTGCCACCGCCCTCACTGCCATCTAGCCGGCCACTGTTAGACTCCAGATCTCCTCGGGTCTGAGTTTCTTTAGCTTCTACTCCTGGTAGTATTAACTTTACCTGGTGTGCGTTGAAGATTTGGAAATCAATTCACCACTACTCTTCTGCTGATCAGGTAGGGTGATCTACCAGAAATACTGTTTCACTTTTTGTTTTAACTTAGTTACCAGTAATGACAGTGAAGCAAAATTACCACCCTTTGTCATCCTTCAATGCTATACTTAAAAATAATCTTGCATCCAGTGTTTTTGTTTTTCATTATCAGCTCTGCTGCTGGCATGGTCATCCAGAGTCGGCGCTTGATATATGGGAGTTTCGAGAGTCTTTCTACTCTCGGAGCCCGGCCATGCGCCAGGCTCGTATAATAATCATACATAGTGTAAATTAGATAGGCTAACTCAAAAAAGTCAGAGTGATTTATTTCTGTACGGATGCTTTTAATTTCCTTCTTCCTCCCATAACTCGCCCCTTGTTCACCAGAGATGGTCCATTGTTTAGTAAAGGTACAGTTGTGTTATACTTCATTTTATGAGTTTATAATAAAAAAATAAGAAAAAATGATCAAAGTGCTGAGGAATGTAATCAGGCCACATGATCTTGTGTTTGTGTTATTGGTGGGTTGAAGTGGGACACTGCGACTCCTTATCTCTTCTTTGATATCTGGAGTGAGATACTACGAGCCAGTATTGACTGGAGTTCCTGAACATCGGACTAACACTGCCTTGCCAGGATAACTAACTGTGGCATGCAAAGAGTACGTAACCTTTATTCGGCGCATGTACACACCCTCATTTACAGGCTATCTCCCCCAACCAGCGAACCAGGTTGCTAAGAGTTGATGATGGGGCCCCGTCGTTCAACTAGTGACCAGGTTCTAGCCAATAAGAAGATGGTTTTGGCAATCGCAGAGGTTATGTGGGTACCGCTCTCCTGTCTGCCCTTGTCATTCCCATTCTAGAGCTGGTTGAAGCACGGTCTGCTATCTTGTGGCTTCTATTTCTGCTTTGCTTACCGTGGAGTGCACTATACTTATCTCTGTACATAGTGTACATATTGCTGTTCTAAATTGGTGAAGGATAATATAAGTCTAAACTTTTTCTACTGTGTTTATTTGCTCCCATTACACCCGGGGTAACAGGCCATTTGGAATCCTGGGTTGTAATACTAACATTAATTCTTCAAGACATGCTAAGAAGATCTCCTGTCTTAAGATCACAATGGAACCTACGGCGGCCAGATTTTTTTTATTTTATTCAACACTTTTTAATATTTTCATTATTATTATTATTCCTCGAGGTTATTCATTATTTGCTTTTCCATATTTCTGATCAGGTGAAAGGCGGTTCCCTGACACCTAGTTTTAGAGGTTTACAAGAAAGAGCAGCCAGCTCTGGTGTTGATGCTTCATTGGGGAAAGTAGACCAGAATTTGGTTTACAAAGAAAAATTAGCCAGCTCATGGTTTGAGAGGAAGTGTAAGCTAGTCAGTGTACTGATGGATTACACTAGTGTGTACATGCCATCGGTTCTGCTGGTTTACAAGCTAAATGGAGCCAGTGCTTAGTCTTGTTAGTCCACAAAGAGAGTTATCTAGTCCTTGGTCCTGCTTATCTATGAAACAGAGCAGATTAGTCTATGTTCCTGCTGGTTCACAAAGTGAAGCTGGCTAACATTTAGTCCAGCTGGTCTACAAGGAAGCAAGAGCCAGTGCTTGATACAAAGGGGTTAGTGTGTTAGTCCTTGTCCACAAGAGAGAGGGAGACAACATTCTGACCACATACGAGAGTCGGCCAACACTTGGTCTTTTGTCTCTGCCCTTTTTACCAGTGTCTCCAAATAGCTGAGCATAATAACACTAAAAGCCTCCTCCATAAAAACCAGTGAAGAAAAAGATTGGAAGATGGGTATTGGAGGAAGATGTTCCCTCTATAGGTGAAGACAAAGAATCCCAGAATGTCTCAAAATTTCTAGACTCTCTCAAGAACGAAAAGTGGATCTGTTTGAAAAAAACAGAAAATATTAAGCTAAAACTGAATGCATTATAAAATGCTTTTTCAAGACAAAGCTAAAGACTGCTGTGAAATTTAAAATCAAAAAGCAAATAGCTACCAAGCCCACTCTCTCCCTGCTCTAAGAGCCTCCACTACATCACTCTCTCCCTGCTCTAAGAGCCTCCACTACATCACTCTCTCCCTGCTCTAAGAACCTCCGTACATCACTCTCTCCCTGCTCTAAGAGCCTCCACTACATCACTCTCTCCCTGCTCTAAGAACCTCCACTACATCACTCTCTCCCTGCTCTAAGAACCTCCACTACATCACTCTCTCCCTGCTCTAAGAACCTCCACTACATCACTCTCTCCCTGCTCTAAGAGCCTCCACTACATCACTCTCTCCCTACTCTAAGAGCCTCCACTACATCACTCTCTCCCTGCTCTAAGAGCATCCACTACATCACTCTCTCCCTGCTCTAAGAGCCTCCACTACATCACTCTCTCCCTGCTCTAAGAGCCTCCACTACATCACTCTCTCCCTGCTCTAAGAGCCTCCACTACATCACTCTCTCCCTGCTCTAAGAGCCTCCACTACATCACTCTCTCCCTGCTCTAAGAGCCTCCACTACATCACTCTCTCCCTGCTCTAAGAGCCTCCACTACATCACTCTCTCCCTGCTCTAAGAGCCTCCACTACATCACTCTCTCCCTGCTCTAAGAGCCTCCACTACATCACTCTCTCCCTGCTCTAAGAGCCTCCACTACATCACTCTCTCCCTGCTCTAAGAGCCTCCACTACATCACTCTCTCCCTGCTCTAAGAGCCTCCACTACATCACTCTCTCACTGCTCTAAGAGCCTCCACTACATCACTCTCTCCCTGCTCTAAGAGCCTCCACTACATCACTCTCTCCCTGCTCTAAGAGCCTCCACTACATCACTCTCTCCCTGCTCTACGAGCCTCCACTACATCACTCTCCTTGCTCTAAGAACCTCCACTACATCACTCTCTCCCTGCTCTAAGAGCCTCCACTACATCACTCTCTCCCTGCTCTAAGAGCCTCCACTACATCACTCTCTCCCTGCTCTAAGAGCCTCCACTACATCACTCTCTCCCTGCTCCAAGAGCCTCCACTACATCACTCTCTCCCTGCTCCAAGAGCCTCCACTACATCACTCTCTCCCTGCTCAAAGAGCCTCCAGTACATCACTCTCTCCCTGCTCTAAGAGCCTCCACTACATCACTCTCTCCCTGTTCTAAGAGCCTCACTCCACTTCTCAGCTCAAGAGCCTCCACTACATCACTCTCCCCCTGCTCTAAGAGCCTCCACTACATCACTCTCTCCCTGCTCTAAGAGCCTCCACTACATCACTCTCTCCTGCTCTAAGAGCCTCCACTACATCACTCTCTCCCTGCTCTAAGAGCCTCCACTACATCACTCTCTCCCTGCTCTAAGAGCATCCACTACATCACTCTCTCCCTGTTCTAAGAGCCTCCACTACATCACTCTCTCCCTGCTCTAAGAGCCTCCACTACATCACTCTCTCCCTGCTCTAAGAGCCTCACTACTTCACTCTCCCCCCTGCTCTAAGAGCTCCACTACTTCAACTCTCTCCCTGCTCTAAGAGCCTCCACTACATCACTCTCTCCCTGCTCTAAGAGCCTCCACTACATCACTCTCTCCCTGCTCCAAGAGCCTCCACTACATCACTCTCTCCCTGCTCTAAGAGCCTCCACTACATCATTCTCTCCCTGCTCTAAGAGCCTCCACTACATCACTCTCTCACTGCTCTAAGAGCATCCACTACATCACTCTCTCCCTACTCTAAGAGCATCCACTACATCACTCTCTCTCCCTGCTCTAAGAGCCTCCACTACATCACTCTCTCCCTGCTCTAAGAGCCTCCACTACATCACTCTCTCCCTGCTCTAAGAGCCTCCACTACATCACCCCTCTCCTGCTCCAAGAGCCTCCACTACATCACTCTCTCCCTGCTCTAAGAGCATCCACTTTCATCATTCTCTCCTGCTCTAAGAGCCTCCACTACATCACTCTCTCACTGCTCTAAGAGCATCCACTACATCACTCTCTCCCTACTCTAAGAGCATCCACTACATCACTCTCTCTCCCTGCTCTAAGAGCCTCCACTACATCACTCTCTCCCTGCTCTAAGAGCCTCCACTACATCACTCTCTCCCTGCTCTAAGAGCCTCCACTACATCACTCTCTCCCTGCTCTAAGAACCTCCACTACATCACTCTCTCACTGCTCTAAGAGCATCCATACATCCATCCCTCCTGCTCTAAGAGCCTCCACTACATCACTCTCTCCCTGCTCTAAGAGCCTCCACTACATCACTCTCTCACTGCTCTAAGAGCATCCACTACATCACTCTCTCCCTGCTCTAAGAGCATCCACTACATCACTCTCTCCCTGCTCTAAGAGCCTCCACTACATCACTCTCTCCCTGCTCTAAGAGCATCCACTACATCACTCTCTCTCCCTGCTCTAAGAGCATCCACTACATCACTCTCTCCCTGCTCTAAGAGCCTCCACTACATCACTCTCTCCTTGCTCTAAGAGCCTCCACTACATCACTCTCTCCCTGCTCTAAGAGCCTCCACTACATCACTCTCTCCCTGCTCTAAGAGCCTCCACTACATCACTCTCTCCCTGCTCTAAGAGCCTCCACTACATCACTCTCTCTCCCTGCTCTAAGAGCCTCCACTACATCACTCTCTCCCTGCTCTAAGAGCCTCCACTACATCACTCTCTCCCTGCTCTAAGAGCCTCCACTACATCACTCTCTCCTGCTCTAAGAGCCTCCACTACATCACTCTCTCACTTCTCTAAGAGCATCCACTACATCACTCTCTCCCTGCTCTAAGAGCATCCACTACATCACTCTCTCCCTGCTCTAAGAGCCTCCACTACATCACACTCTCCCTGCTCTAAGAGCATCCACTACATCACTCCCCTCTCCCTGCTCTAAGAGCATCCACTACATCACTCTCTCCCTGCTCTAAGAGCCTCCACTACATCACTCTCTCCCTGCTCTAAGAGCCTCCACTACATCACTCTCTCCCTGCTCTAAGAGCCTCCACTACATCACCCTCTCCCTGCTCTAAGAGCCTCCACTACATCACTCTCTCCCTGCTCTAAGAGCCTCCACTACATCACTCTCTCCCTGCTCTAAGAGCCTCCACTACATCACTCTCTCCCTGCTCTAAGAGTATCCACTACATCACTCTCTCTCCCTGCTCTAAGAGCCTCCACTACATCACTCTCTCCCTGCTCTAAGAGCCTCCACTACATCACTCTCTCCCTGCTCTACGAGCATGCACTACATCAGTCTCTCTCCCTGCTCTAAGAGCCTCCACTACATCACTCTCTCACTGCTCTAAGAGCATCCACTACATCACTCTCTCCCTGCTCTAAGAGCCTCCACTACATCACTCTCTCCCTGCTCTAAGAGCCTCCACTACATCACTCTCTCCCTGCTCTAAGAGCCTCCACTACATCACTCTCTAGATTGTTCCACTTCCTGATAACTCTAGTGCTGAATAAATACTTTCAAAAATACATATGAACCATCTTAGTTTTTAACTTCCAGTTGTGACCCCTTGTTCTTGTGTCCGTTCTCTGTCCCGGTCCACCTTGTCGATTCCTCTCGGTATTTTATGCGTCGTTATCTTGTTTCCCCTATATTTCCTGTACTCTAGTGTCGTCAGGTTGAGTTCCTCTCCTAGAAGCCATACCCCTGATCTCCAGGAATAGTCTTGTTGCTAACCTTTTTCTGATTTCTTGACGTTCTAGACCAGATGTGGGTTCCATATTGCTGCAGTGTACTCCAGTACGGGCCTGACGTACAAGGTGTACAGTGTCGTGAATGACTCCTTACTTAGATGTCACAACGCTATTCTTAGGTTTGCCAGGTGCCCATGTGCTGCAGAAGTTGATAAGCACCTCAGAGAATGTGTTCGGTCTATAGCTCACCCCAAGATTTTTTTCCTTGAGCTGGGTATGGAGTCTTTGACCCTCGAGCTTGTACTCCACCCTCGGTCTTTTTAGTCCTTCCTCAAGCGTCATGACTTTGCACTTAGTGCAATTGCCAGACCAAGATTGTAGCCTGTCCAAATCCTGGTCCTCGTTCACTTGAATTTTCTGCATTAGCTTCACGTGTTCTGCAGACAGGGACATCTTTGAATTTATCCCTTTTCTCATGTTATTCACATATACTAGAAAAGGCACCGACCCTAGGACTAACCCTTATAGAACCGCGCTCGACACATGTGCCCACTCTGACACATCGTCACGTACCATCACTCGTTGTTTCCTTCCTGTCAGGTATTCCCTGAACCACTACAGTGTCTTACCTGCTGTACCTACCTGCTCCTCTAGCTTTTATACCAATCTCTTCTGTGAAACTTTGTCGAAAGGTTTCTTACAGCACAATAAAAAGCAGTCTACCCACCTCTCTCTCTCTCTCTCTCTCTCTCTCTCTCTCTCTCTCTCTCTCTCCTCTCTCTCTCTTCTCTCTCTCTCTCTCTCTCTTTCTGCTGTCTTCTGTTACCTTGTCGTAGAACACTTGTAAGTTTGTGATACAAGATTTCTCATTCCTGAAACCATGCTGGTTATTGTATTTGAGTTCATTCCTCTCTAAGTGCTCCAACATTCTTCTGATAATCTTCATGACATTATATACTATACATGTCATTGACACTGATCTGTAGTTTAATGCTTCCTGTTTGTCTCCTTTCTTAAACCTTGGAACTACATTTGCTGCCTTACACACCGCTTTTAGTTTCCGTTTCAATAAATTTGTTGAAAACTGTTAGTGGCACACACAGTGCCTCTGCTCCCTCTCTCAGGACCCACAGAGAGGTGTTGCCTGGGCCCACTGCCTTTGAAGTATCTACTACACATAGCAGCTCCTTCACCTCCTATTCTGCTGTGTGTAGTGTGTCCAGCACTTGTTGGTGTTCCCTACGACCTCAGTTTACTGGAATCGTTTCTGTCTCCGCCAAGAATAACTCTCAAAAATCTCGTGTTTAGTTTTTCACATACTTCTTTGTCGTTTCTTGTGATCACCCCCTACTTCCTTATCTTGATTACGTGGTCCTTGACTGTACTTTTCCTCCTCCAGATGTAGCTGTACAATACCTATGGATGAATTTAGCTTTCGATGCTGTGTCATTCTCGTATTGCCGTTGGGCCTACCCCCTTATCCAAGCATATTCGTTTCTGGCTCTTCAACTAATCTCCTTATTCTCCTGGGTCCTTTGTCTTCTATATTTTTCCATTCTCTTCTACTCTTAGTTTTGGTCTCTCTACACCTTAGGGTGAACCAAGGGCTCGTCCAAGGCTTGTCATTGTTTCTGTTGCCCTTGGGTACGAACCTTCTCACATTTTGTAGTCACATATTCTATCATTTTATTTACTGTTTTTCCCACCAGTTCTCTTTCCCACTGTACCTCATGCAGGAAATTTCTCATCCCTGTGTAGTTCATTCACTCTTTTATAGCTTGGCTTATCCCGCCCCTACTCATGCTGCTTCCTCCTCAATTTTTGCTCTATAGTGTATTCGAAGTTCAGACCTGTGATCACCAGCTCCGAGGGGCCTTCATAAGTGATGTCCCCAATGTAAGAGCTAAAGATGAATATGAGGTCCAGCCTTACTAGTTCATCCTCTCTCTCTCTCTCTCTCTCTCTCTCTCTTTCTCTGGTAGTCTCCCTAACATGTGACGAATGAGGTTTTCCAATAGTCCCTCCATTATCTTACCCTCCATATTTCTGGTCCCCTGTGTGGCTACTGGTTTTCATAGTCACTCCCCTTGTGACTCAAATCACCAACAACTGGTAACTTTGTCTGACTATGTGGGCCTTTGGCAACCTCAGTAGTGGATCAACCATTGCCCTGTTGCTCTCATTGTATCATGTCTTGGCCTCTTGTTATTCAGTAGCAGGTTGTACATCTATGCAATCACTACCTTGGGACCCCCAGTCTGAAGTGTTCCTACTATATTTGTCTCTTGCTTTCCCTTTTGTCCATTCCTTCTTGTTCTAAAACTCCACTGTTTTTTTGATGAAAACTGCAACTTCTCTTCACCACCATCTGTTCCATCTATCTTTCCTCATGATCTGATATCCTTTGGAAAGCTCATGTCTGTTATTCCCATGAACTTTGTTTCTGTGAGTGCTACGATGTCTGGGGATCCCTCCATGATTGTTTCTGCACTCCCGCACTCAATCATTATTCCATCCGCATTGATGTACCATAGTTTCAGCTTATTCTCCAAAAAATATATTCTGGGGAGTTTATGGAGGGTAGGGGGAGTGGGAGATTTTAAGGAAACTATGGGAGGCTTCTGTGTAGGTGTGGTGCTTGTGCTGGGGGTGTGGGGACTGTGAATGTGGAGGTTAGTTTGTTTGGTTGCAACATTCTGTGGGTGGGTCTTTGAGTGGTCGTGTTTGCTTCCAATGGCTGACCTACATTTTTGGGATGCCTTTACAACCAGCAGAAGCTAGCCTACATGATACATTAATAACCTTTCCATTTTTATTTTAACAATTATTTTGTTTGCTAGTCCTACCGACTCTGGGTGCCACTGGCTGTCTCTGTCTTTGTCTCTTTCATGACCCTTGCATCTTTGTATCCTCTTTCTCAGTTTCTGTCATTCTGCACCTAAAAGTTGCCGAATCTTACTCCAAAATTTATCAGGCTCTTGTTTGTCTGATTAGCTTTTAGAACTAGTAGTTTCCACAAGTCACGTTTGTGATGACTAATAGTGTTAATTAATTCTTTCCTCAATCTACACAATGTAGCTACTGGTGGTTGTCGCGTTTGAAGATGCCTTCGACATTCTGTTTGATAATTTCTCATACCGTCTCTAATTTCCTTCGTAGGTTTATATTGTTGGTAGATCTTGGTGGAAGCTAATTCGTCTTCACCCATAAATGCCCTGAAGGGGTCAAATCCTAGGGTGTTAAGATTGGGTTTAGGAGTTACAGGTATTCTAAATGGAGAAGTTTGTAGTTGTATTAAAACAGGGATATGGTCAGATCCTACGTTTCCACCAGGAGATATACGACAATGAAAGAGGTCACAGTCTCTGTTTGTCAGTACTATATCTGGTGTCCCTGGATGAGGACCAATATACGATTTAAAGAATGGGTCTTGAAATGACAAGTTTCTGGCTGTCATAATATGAAATAGTTGTTTTCCTTTTAAGTCACCCAGTGGAATACCAACTCCACAGTTGAAGAGGGCAGGGTGATGAACATTAAAATCTCCCGCTAGAATTGTTGGAATATTTCTGCTTAATATCCTATGTAGAGGAATTGACTCTATATATTGTTGTCTCGGGGGAAAATATCCAGTTGCTATCACTAGTTGTCCATGAGACGTTGTCATTTCTATTGCAAGAATGTTATCTTCATCAACATGAATATTTTTAAATGCATAGCCTAATTTAACTAAGATGGCTATTTACTATAAAAATATTTCAAATTGAAATTTCCATAGCTCACCTATTTTACTACATAACAAACTTTATCGCACGCAAACAAAACTTATTAAACAATAACTATCATGGGCATAAGATGAATCACCCTTTAAATAGTGTAGCCGTTCAAAGGACGTTGGCTGAATTATATTTCACACTATTTTATATATATGAAAAAAAAAATATCTGTACATATACTTTTAGATGAGATGGATGGTAGTGGATGGATGGTAGTGGATGGTTGGTAGTGGATGGTTGGTAGTGGATGCTTGGTAGTGGATGCTTGGTAGTGGATGGATATATTGGATTGTTGGTAGTGGATGGTTGGTAGTGGATGTTTGGTAGTGGATGGATATATTGGATTGTTGGTAGTGGATGGATGGTAATGGATGTTTGGTAGTGGATGTTTGGTAGTGGATGTTTGGTAGTGGATGGTTGGTAGTGGATGGTTGGTAGTGGAGGGTTTGGGTAGTGGATGGTGGTAATGGATGTTTGGTAGTGGATGTTTGGTAGTGGATGGTGGTAGTGTTATGGCGGGAGTGGATGGTTGGTAGTGGATGTTTGGTAGTGGATGGTGGCAGTGGATGTTTGGTAGTGGATGGTTGGTAATGGATGTTTGGTAGTGGATGTTTGGTAGTGGATGTTTGTAGTGGATGGAGGGTTAATTGGAGGGGTTTTGGTAGTGGATGGTTTTTGGGGTTTAGTGGATGGTTGGTAGTGGATGTTTGGTATTTAAATGGATGTTAATGGATGGTTTGGTAGTGGATGGTTGGTAGTGGTTTTGAGTGTTGGTAGTGGATGTTTGGTAGTGGATGTTGCTAGTGGAATGTTGTTAATGGAGGGTTTGGTAGTGGATGTTGGGTAGTGAATGTTTGGGAGTGGATCTGATATAAGGGAAAATTTAATGGATGTCTTGGTATAATTTGTCCCTTTATGGTTGGTCAATGATTTTATTCATGTTTGTATTAGATGTCTTTGAGTGATTTTTGCTCTTTTATTAATTTTTAAACATTATAACAAAATCATGAACTACCAGACTTTAACCATCACATCACTGTCAATCTTAATACATTTACCAATTTTCACTGATGATAATTCTGACACCACACCTCACTTCACTGATCTAATTCAGCACACCCAGGCTGGCAGCATTATTATCCCATGATAATATTACATTCAAGTCCCCAGGCTTAAAGCATAGTCACCACAAGCTGAACAGCAATACCTATTACAGCTGGTCACACACTGACAGCTTAATACATTCTAAATTTCACACTGACGAACTACTCTGCTGACAGCAGAGTCAGCCAGGCTGACAGCAGAGTCACCCAGGCTGACAGCAGAGTCACCCAGGCTGACAGCAGAGTCACCCAGGCTGACAGCAGTCACCCAGGCTGACAGCAGAGTCACCCAGGCTGACAGCAGAGTCACCCAGGCTGACAGCAGAGTCAGACGGGCTTACAGCAGTCAGGCTGACAGCAGAGTCAGTCAGGCTGACAACAGAGCCAGTCAGGCTGACAGCAGAGCCAGTCAGGCTGACAGCAGAGTCAGTCTGGCTGACAGCAGAATCAGTCAGGCTGACAGCAGAGTCAATCAGGCTGACAGCAGTCACCCAGGCTGACAGCAGAGTCAGACAGGCTGACAGCAGAGTCAATCAGGCTGACAGCAGAGTCAATCAGGCTGACAGCAGAGTCAATCAGGCTGACAGCAGAGTCAGACGGGCTGACAGCAGAGTCAGTCAGGTTGACAGCAGAGTCACCCAGGCTCACAGCAGAGTCACCCAGGCTCACAGCAGAGTCAGCCAGGCTCACAGCAGAGTCACCCAGGCTCACAGCAGAGTCACCCAGGCTCACAGCAGAGTCACCCAGGCTCACAGCAGAGTCAGCCAGGCTGACAGTAGAGTCAGCCAGGCTGACAGCTGTACCACAGAACTGTGCTCTTCTTTATTGTGAATTATTATGTAGTTCATATAAGTTTTCTTCTGATGTTTACTTTTCACTTTGTTCTACACATAAACATCACTACAAACAC
>NC_069498.1:8549165-8557578 GCF_026875155.1 Cherax quadricarinatus
AGAACACACGAAAATAGGGAGATCAGTCGCAGGCCAGGAATGGTACGCACAGGTAAGGAGGGAGGGCCCCGCGGGCAGTATGAAAAAAGACATAGCATCGAGAATCAAGAATGACCCCGAAACTGTTGTATAGCCACATCAGGAAGAAGACAAAAGTCAAAGACCAGGTGATCAGATTAAGGACAGAAGGTGGAGAACTCACAAGAAATGATCATGAGGTATGTGAGGAGCTGAACAGGAGATTTAATGAAGTTTTTACAGTAGAGACAGAAGGGCTGTGGGAAAAACAGCACAGAAGGGGGAAAATCAAGAGGAATATACCAACAAGTGTTGGATGACATACGAACAACTGAGGAGGAGGTGAAGAAGCTCTTAAGTGACCTTGACACCTCAAAGGCGATGGGACCGGACAACATCTCCCCATGGGGCCTTAGAGAAGGACAAGATGCTGTGTGTGCCTCTAGCCACAATCTTCAACACACCCTTGAAACTGGGCAACTACCTGAGAAATGGAAGACAGCTAATGTAGTCCCCCATATTTAAGAAAGGAAACAGAAACGAGGCACTAAACTACAGACCTGTGTCTCTGACATGTATTGTGTGCAAAGTCATGGAGGAAGTGGTCGAAAAACCTGGAAAGGAACAAGATTATAAATGAAAACCAGCATGGGTTCATGGAAGGCAAATCTTGTATCACAAACCTCCTGGGGTTTAAAGACAAGGTAACGAAGTAAGACACGAGAGAGAGGGGTTTGGGTTGATTGCGTTTTTCCTAGGACTGCAGGAAGGCCTTTGACACAGTTCCCCACAAGAGATTAGTGCAGAAGCTGGAGGATCAGGCACACGTAAAAGGAAGGGCACTGCAATCGATAAGGGAATACCTGACAGGGAGGCAGCAACGAGTCATGGTACGTGAAGAGGTATCACAGTGGGCGCCTGTTACGAGCGGGGTCCCACAGGGTCAGTTCTAGGACCAGTGCTATTTTTGATATATGTGAACGACATGATGGAAGGAATAGACTCTGAAGTGTCCCTGTTCGCAGATGACGTGAAGTTGATGAGAAGAATTAAATCGGACGAGGATGAGGCAGGACTGCAAAGAGACCTGGAGAGGCTGGACATGTGGTCCAGTAACTGGCTTCTCGAATTCAATCCAGCCAAATGCAAAGTCATGAAGATTGGGGAGGGGCAAAGAAGACCGCAGACAGAGTATAGGCTAGGTGGACAAAGACTACAGACCTCACTCAGGGAGAAAGACCTTGGGGTGACCATAACACCGAGCACATCACCGGAGGCACACATCAACCAAATAACCGCTGCAGCATACGGGCGCCTGGCAAACCTGAGAATAGCGTTCCGATACCTTAATAAGGAATCGTTCAAGACACTGTACACTGTGTATGTTAGGCCCATACTGGAGTATGCAGCACCAGTCTGGAACCCACACCTGGTCAAGCACGTCAAGAAGTTAGAGAAAGTACAAAGGTTTGCAACAAGGCTAGTCCCAGAGCTCAAGGGAATGTCGTACGAGGAAAGGTTAAGGGAAATCGGACTGACGACACTGGAGGACAGAAGGGTCAGGGGAGACATGATAACGACATACAAGATACTGCGGGGAATAGACAAGGTGGACAGAGATAGGATGTTCCAGAGAGGGGACACAGGGACAAGGGGTCACAACTGGAAGCTGAAGACTCAGACGAGTCACAGGGACGTTAGGAAGTATTTCTTCAGTCATAGAGTTGT
This sequence comes from Cherax quadricarinatus, assembly GCF_026875155.1. Lineage (NCBI taxonomy): Eukaryota > Metazoa > Arthropoda > Malacostraca > Decapoda > Parastacidae > Cherax > Cherax quadricarinatus. Next base: position 8,550,912 of record NC_069498.1, read on the forward strand.
CAGCAAGTGGAATAGCCTAGCAAGTGAAGTAGTGGAGGCAGGAACCATACATAGTTTTAAGAAGAGGTATGACAAAGCTCAGGAAGCAGAGAGAGAGAGGATCCAGTAGCGATCAGTGAAGAGGCGGGGCCAGGAGCTGAGTCTCGACCCCTGCAACCACAATTAGGTGAGTACAATTAGGTGAGTACACACACACACTGGACAGGCTGCAGACCTGGTCCAGCAATTGGCTCCTGGAGTTCAGTCCCACCAAGTGCAAAGTCATGAAGATTGGGGAAGGGCAAAGAAGGCCGCAGACGGAGTACAGTCTAGGGGGTCAGAGACTACAAACCTCACTCAAGGAAAAAGATCTTGGGGTGAGTATAACACCAGGCACATCTCCTGAAGCGCACATCAACCAAATAACTGCTGCAGCATATGGGCGCCTGGCAAACCTCAGAACAGCATGCCGACATCTGAATAAGGAATCATTCAGGACCCTGTACACCATGTAGGGCGTTATAGGCCCATATTGGAGTATGTCGGCACCAGTTTGGAACCCACACCTAGCCAAGCACGTGAAGAAATCTAGAGAAAGTGCAAAGGTTTTGCAACAAGACTAGTCCGCAGAGGACTAAGAGGTATGTCTCTACGAAGAAAGGTTTAAGGGGAAATCAACACTGGAGGACAGGAGAGATAGGGGGGAACCTGATAACACAATACAAAATACTCAGAGAATTGACAAGGTGGAGAGCAAAGACAGATGTTCCCAGAGATTGGACGCTGTAACAGGGACACAGTTGGAAGGCTAAGACCACAGATGAATCACAGCACAGAGGATGTTAGGAAGTATTTCTTCAGCCACAGAGTAGTCAGTAAGTGAATAGCTTGGGAAAAGGCGATGAAGTGGAGGGCAGGATCCATACATAGCTTTAAGGGCAAGGTGTGAATAAAGCTCACGGCTCAGGGAGAGTGACCGTAGGGGCGATGCATGAAGAGGCGGGGCCTAGGAGGGCTCGACTCGAACCCCCGCAACCTCAACTAGGTGAGTACAACTAGTGAGTACACCACACACACACACACACACACGCATACACACAACACACGCATACTCACACTCACACGCATACACACACTCACACACACACATACACACATACACATACATACACTCACACACACATACACACACACACACACACACACTCGCCCACACCACACAACACAAACACACACACACCACACATTTCTCACACACACACACAGTATCGACCCCTGTAACCACAATTAGGTGAGTACCCCAACACACACTATTCTCCCGACCCCTGTCGCCCTCCATTAGGTGAGGTACCCCACACACATCACACACTCACACACTGAGTCTCAACCCCCTGTAACCACAATTAGGTGAGTACCCACACACACACACCACACACACACACACACACACACACACACACACACACACCACACATACTCACCACACAGTCTCGACCTCTGCAACCAAATTAGGTGAGTACCCCCCCCCACACACACACACACATCAGACACACACGCACGCACAAACACTGAGTCCTCAACCCCTGTAAACCACAATTAGTGAGTACCCACACACACACACACACACACACACATACACACACACCACAACACACACACACAAACACACACACACACACAAACACAACACATCACTTCTCACACACACAGTCTCGACCTCTGAACCACAATTAGGTGATACCCACACACACCATCACACACACACACACACACACACACACATCACACACACACACACACACACACACACACACATACACTTGCACGCACACCAGCAAACGCACTCATCTACTATCAGGCCTAGTGTCTAATCGACATGTGGGCCTAGGACAAAATGGTAACTAACTAACACCACACACACACACACACACCACACACACACACGCACACACAACCACACACACCACACACACACACAACACACACACCACACACACACACACACACACAAGCATGGTAAAACTAATCTACTGCTGCCCTCTGCATGAAGAATCGTTAGGTTTTTAAGCGTTTTGAGTGAGGAACACTTTATATACAGTGTTAATGAGTGCTGAGGTGTATGTGAGTGAAGGAACATTACTTTATAACAGTGTTAATGAGTGCTGAGTGTTTATTGAGTAAGAACACTTTATAACAAGTTTAATAGTGCTTGAGTGTGTATGTGAGTGAAGAACACTTTATAACAGTTAGTAGTGATATTTCTACAGAGTGGCTCATTCTGACAGAGTGGCTCCTTTTCACACCTATATGCCTAATGACCATGACCCCAACCCACGACCCCACCCATGACCCCACCCATGAACCCCACCCCGAACCCCCCCACGACCCCACCACGACCCTCCACCCACGGACCGACCCACCCACGACCCTCCACCCACGACCCCACCCACGCCCCTCACCCACGACCCTCCACCCACGACCCCCTACCCACGACCCTCCACCCACACCCCCACCCGCGAACCCCCACCCATCCCCCGCCCTCGCGCCCGACCCCCCGCGCCTGCCGCCCACGGGCCCGCCCGCGCCCCTCGAGCCCGCGCCCTCGTGCCGCCCGCCGCCTTCTGCTGCGCCTTTTGCAGTGTCGTCCGGATCGCCCTCCCGCGCCCCGAATTTTTTTCGATTTTTTTCGAGAATTTTTTTTTGAACTGCATTTTCTGGTGGTCCTCCTCGATCAAATTTTTGAGGTTACCCCCTCCCACTTCTACCCCCATCCAATTTTTTTTTAATTTCATTTTCTTGGCTCTCCTCGGATCAAATTTTTGAGGTTCCCCCTCCCACATTCTACCCCCATCCCAATTTTTTTTCTCGATTATACAAAGACTCCTACTTCCTTGATCAAGTTTTTGGGATTCCCCCCTCGTATGGGGTTTCGAAATTCCTTATGATATCCTGGATCAGTTTTTCTCCTCCTCTCCTCGTTCAAGTTTTTGGATTCCCCCCCTCAGGGTAAGCATTCATATGAACTCCTATGGGCCATGGTACTTTCTCTTACTACAGTCTAAACATGTGTGACGTCACCCCACCTTGGTTTACTCGGCGTCATGACGGCACGTGAATGAACCTCACACTTACAGGCTGAAATCTGTCGACTTCCCCCCCTGTGGGTCAGTGACGTCACGTGATGACCCCGCCACACAGGCGAATCATGTCGTCTTTCCCCACACATTTCATATACACAGAGGGAAATCATTTTTCACCACTCTTAAACCAGGATAACCCAAATATTTCACATTTCAGGATAACACTAATGCACAATATTTTCATTATTTATTTAATTATACAATCCATTTACATTTCATATACATTTTCTGGTAATACCAACATGGGAATCACTCTATTCTCCTACGTTTAGATGTGAATATCAGGTGTCCCATAAGCCAAGGATTTTATTAGTATTCAAATGAATCTTTATCATCAAGGCTGACAACCTCTCTTGTTAATTCTTACTGTACCTATTCAGCTTTTACGTTAGTTTTAGACTTACACTGAATAATTCCTATCTACTATTGTTAAAAAACAGTCCTATATCTTGCATGAGATAATAATGGCATAAACTGTGAAGGGATACCCTTGGCTCTGCTGACAGTAGTTTGAAGCTTTCCAGCAATCTTTACAAATACATTATTAGCTTTCAGTGCTATCAACTCCTAATTATGTGTATCACACATTTCAGATTTCAAACCCCAGCTCTCACCTTTTCTACATTAATCATATAAGGGATGATCAGGACTGATTTCTGAAAAATCCATATATCCTAACAAAGGTTTCACTTTTTAACTCGGTGTACAAATCTTTACATTTAAGCGAAAAATATACGAGTCCAGTTATCGTATAAGAAGTCTTTATATCATCACCCATAATGTTGTTTTTAAACTTATCCCAAAAATTATACAATTTCTTTTTAGCAATCTCAAGATTTTGAAAACCGAGATAAAGTGTTGTTTAACTTCTAATTTCTCTTTGTTGAATGTACATATCACTCTCTTGATTCATATGTGGTGATATTTTTTAAGAAAGGTTCTTTACTCGCTCTAACAAATGCTTTCTCATTATTGATATATCTATAATATGCAGCATACTTTTAAGAGCAACAATGAGTTCCCATATATGGCGTTTATTAGTTAATTTGAAGGCTTTTGACTTGATAGGACAATCGTGTAGCTGTTCTCTGTGCAATATTATTTGTTTAATGAAAGTTCTAAAAATTTTGACTGAGTATATTATTATACAGCCATGCACCTTTTCCACCTCTAACCCCCAATTCCAGGAAAACTTGTAACAAAATCTAGACTGCCTCAAATAATTTTTCTGAGGTAAATGACTGTCCCTAATTTCGCCATAATGTTGGGGATCTTTCTACCTTCATTTTTCAATATAGATTCACAATATAAGGAGGTAACATCTCTTCTGATATATTCCTGTGTGATAATATCAAAGGAAGTCATCAGTACGTCTAGCTACCCTCAGGGGACATGGGTTTGGTATCACATTCTATCCAATATCCTTTTGCTCATCTTATCCTCCTCTGTCCATATGATTACATGGAATACTCGCTTCTATACTAATTTTAGGTTTAGTCCATTCACCACTAACCTTAAAATGAAATGATTAACAGCATCCTCCCCCTTATAACTCTTCATACACACTATTTCTCCTTTGGCGATCAAATATAATATTACAATAGGCCAATAGCTTTATTGACGAAGACTCAGTTTACCTGCTGGGAGAGTGGTGTCTAATGCACATTCGAAATCAAATACACCGATATATTCGTGAATGTGTAATGACAAAAATTTTTAAGTGACTGTTTTCCTTCCGGGAGGAATATACGAGAATCTGATTTGATTTTAACATCCATCTTCGTGGATATCTAACCTCTTCCTGTGTAATTCAACTTCCATCAAACAACTATGACAGTGCTTTCTTTACACATTTTTCTACATATCGTTTCTAACATATACCCGTCAAAATCTTGGATAAAAACCAAATGACTTTCATTCAACATAACGCGCACATAAATGTCCTTATATTTCTTAATTCCCCTTACGGCACTTAGCCACATACAAATGTCCCACCTTGAGCCTTCCCTTAATGATAAACAAATAAGACACTTATTTTCCTTTCTAATATACTAACTTATCACGGCCGTAATGGGGAAATCATCTATAAAGATTTTGCATGATTAATACATCTTTACCTTAGTATTAACTGCTCTGGGGATAATGTTTCCATACATGTTCTTTATGATGACATTGATAGGCAGCAAAAAGCAACGCAAAGTACACACATCACATCATTTAATCACTGGATTAAATACATATTGGCTCCCTCGCAGTTTCTTGGGATATGCCACATATGATCCACTTTTACTCTGAATTCTCTTTAACGTATTCGATAACTGAAAGATTCGATTTGATCTATGATCCAACCAGATCCTTTCCTGATCTTGCAACTCAGTCTCGTATCTTTCTCAATATCGTTTCCCCACCATCGATCCAATACTTCAGAGATTTCCTTTTCACTTAAAAACTCAAAACGCAAAATTTTTAAATCACAAATTCCCATTTTGTTCACACCCATATGTTTTAAACGAAATTGCTTAAACTAAATTGGTGGTTTCGAGCGACATTGTGGGGTGATCTACATAAAATTTTTCTCGCATCTGACTTAAAAAACCCCATAAGCATGTAAAACATTCTTAACTCCCTGTTTAATTGAAGGAAACTAATTTCCTCACTTATGCCCCTCCCTAAAATTCGGATGTAGTAAAATTTTTCTGGCCTCATTTTCACCCCACAAATTTTTGGGCGCATTACTGCAACAGCATGGAGGTAGTTGCCTCTCATCATCTTCATTAAGGGGGAAGAAGTATCCACACCTCCCGCCGCACCTCCCTTTTGAGGTACCAACACTACAGATCCACCTAAATCTCACTTCATTCCCGGCCACCTCCCGCGTCACATTTCTCTCAGTTTGATTCACAACGAACCCAGGGTATTTTCCCCGCAAAGGAAAAAAATATATCCAATTTATAAACCCAAAAAATTTTTATATATAAGTTTTTTAAAAATAAACAAAATCTTTCCCCCCTTCTCAAATTTTTTTTTCATATTTCGAATAAGATTTTAATGAAGGGAAAAAAAAAATCTTTCTCATGACTACTAATTTTTTTCGATAAAAAATTTTTTTTACAACAAAAGATCACAATTGGTACATACCGTTTTTAACAGCCTTCTTCCATAATACATCTTCTTCCCCCCTCATTTTTTAATTCTAACACCCCCAAAATTTTTCACCACCTTCTGATTTTTCCCAAAGACGTCGCCTTCTAATCGACAATCTCCTCTCACAATGCTTCCCCAATAATTTGCGTTAAAATTTTTTCTTTTTCCTCTGTTAAAAATTTCACTTATTAACGCACTAACCAGTAAAAATTTCATCGTACCCAACAACAAAAATAAACCCAAAAAATTTTTTCCCGTTATATCATTAAACATGTTAAATAATACTGTTTTTACCCACATATCAAAATTTTTTAAAAACTTTCCTTTCCCCCATGAGTGGGGCAAAGGTTTAAAAGGGGCAGCCCTTACGGATGGAAACACAATCCCTTTGCTCTGGAACCCTC
>NC_069498.1:8558078-8587282 GCF_026875155.1 Cherax quadricarinatus
CCCCCCTTCTCTCCTCTCTCTCTCACTCTCTCTCTCTCTTCTCTCTCTCTCTCTCTTTCTCTGGTAGTCCCCCTAACATGTTGCCCGCATGAGGTTTTCCAATAGTCCCTCCTTTAAATCTTTACCCTCCATATTTCTGGTCCCCTGTGTGGCTACTGGTTTTCATAGTCACTCCCTTGTGACTCAAATCACCAACAACTGGTAACTTTGTCCGACTATGTGGGCCCTTTGGCAACCTCAGCTAGTGGATCACCATTGCCCTGTTGCTCTCATTGTACTCATGTCTTGGCCTCTTGTTATTCATTAGCAGGTTGTACATCTATGAAAATCACTACCTTGGGACCCCCAGTTGGAGTGTTCCTACTATATAGTCTTCTTGCTTCCCTTTTGTCCATTCCTTTTTTTCCCTTTAAAAAACTCCACTGTTTTTTTTGATGAAAACTGCAACTTCTCTTCACCAACCATCTGTTTCCATCTATTCTTTCCTCATGATCTGATATCCTTTTTGGAAAGCTCATGTCTGTTTTTCCCCATGAACTTTGTTTCTGTGAAGTGCTATGAGTTGGGGATCCCTCCATGATTTTTTCCCTGCCATTTCCCGCAACTCAATCATTATTCCATCCGCATTGATGTACCATAGCTTCAGCTTATTCTCCAAAAAATATATTCTGGGGAGTTTATGGAGGGTAGGGGGAGTGGGAGATTTTAAGGAAACTATGGGAGGCTTCTGTGTAGGTGTGGTGTTTGGGTGCTGGGGTGTGGGGACTGTGAATGTGGAGGTTAGTTTGTGTTGGGTTAATTTGTTTGGTTGCAACATTCTGTGGGTGGGTCTTTGAGTGGTCGTGTTTGCTTCCAATGGCTGACCTACATTTTTGGGATGCCTTTACAACCAGCAGAAGCTAGCCTACATGATACATTAATAACCTTTCCATTTTTATTTTAAAAATTTATTTTGTTTGCTAGTCCCAAACCCGACTCTGGGTGCCACTGGCTGCTCTGTCTTTGTCTCTTTCATGCCCCTTTGGGCATCTTTGTATCCTCTTTCTCATTTTTCTGTCATTCTGAAACCTAAAAGTTGCCGAATCTTACTCCAAAATTTATCAGGCTCTTGTTTGTCTGATTAAACTTTTAGAACTAGCAGTTTCCACAAGTCACGTTTGTGATGACTAATAGTGTTAATTAATTCTTTCCTCAATCTACACAATGTAGCTACTGGTGGTTGTCGCGTTTGAAGATGCCCTTCGACATTCTGTTTTGATAATTTCTCATACCGTCTCTAATTTCCTTCGTAGGTTTAATTGTTGGTAGATTCTTGGTGGAAGCTAATTCGTCTTCACCCATAATGCCCTGAAGGGCCAATCCTAGGGTGTTAAGATTGGGTTTAGGAGGTACAGGTATTCTAAATGGAGAAGTTTGTAGTTGTATTATAACAGGGGTATGGTCAGATCCTACGTTTCCACCAGGAGAGATACGACAATGAAAGATGTCACAGTCTCTGTTTGTCAGTACTATATCTGGTGTCCCTGGATGAGGACCAATGTACGATTTAAAGAATGGGCCTTGAAATGACAAGTTTCTGGCTGTCATAAAATGAAAAAGTTGTTTTTTTCCTTTTAAGTCACCCAGTGGAATACCAGCTCCACAGTTGAAGAGGGCAGGGTGATGAACATTAAAATCTCCCGCTAGAATTGTTGGAATATTTCTGCTTAATATCCTATGTAGAGGAATTGACTCTATATATTGTTGTCTCGGGGGAAAATATCCAGTTACTATCACTAGTTGGCCATGAGACGTTGTTATTTCTATTGCAAGAATGTTGTCTTCATCAACATGAATATTTTTAAATGCATAGCCTAATTTAACTAAGATGGCTATTTACTATAAAAATATTTCAAATTGAAATTTCCATAGCTCACCTATTTTACTACATAACAAACTTTATCGCACGCAAACAAAACTTATTAAACACTAACTATCATGGACATAAGATGAATCACCCTTTAAATAGTGTAGCCGTTCAAAGGACATTGGCTGAATTATATTTCACACTATTTTATATATATGAAAAAAAAATATCTGTACATATACTTTTAGATGAGATGGATGGTAGTGGATGGATGGTAGTGGATGGATGGTAGTGGATGGTTGGTAGTGGATGGTTGGTAGTGGATGGATGGTAGTGGATGGTTGGTAGTGGATGCTTGGTAGTGGATGGATATATTGGATTGTTGGTAGTGGATGGTTGGTAGTGGATGTTTGGTAGTTAATGGATATAATGGATTGTTGGTAGTGGATGTTGGTAGTGGATGTTTGGTTTGGTAGTGGATGGATATTTTTGGATTGTTGGTAGTGGATGGATGGTAATGGATGTTTGGTAGTGGATGTTTGGTAGTGGATGTTTGGTAGTGGATGGTTGGTAGTGGATGGTTGGTAGTGGATGGTTGGTAGTGGATGTTTGGTAGTGGATGTTTGGTAGTGGATGGTTGGTAGTGGATGGCTGGCAGTGGATGTTTGGTAGTGGATGTTTGGTAGTGGATGGTTGGCAGTGGATGTTTGGTAGTGGATGGATGGTAATGGATGTTTGGTAGTGGATGGTTGGTAGTGGATGGTGGTAGTGGATGGTTTTGGGAGTGGATGGATGGTAATGGATGTTTGGTAGTGGATGTTTGGTAGTGGATGGATGGTAATGGATGTTTGGTAGTGGATGGTTGGTAGTGGATGGCTGGTAGTGTATGGTTGGTAGTGGATGGTTGGTAGTGGATGGTTGGTAGTGGATGTTTGGTAGTGGTTGTTTGGTAGTGGATGTTTGGTAGTGGATGTTTGCTAGTGGATGGATGTTAATGGATGTTTGGTAGTGGATGTTTGGTAGTGGATGGTTGGTAGTGGATGTTTGGTAGTGGATGGTTGGTAGTGGATGTTTGGTAGTAGATGGATGTTAATGGATGTTTGGTAGTGGATGGTTGGTAGTAGATGTTTGGTAGTGGAAGGTTGGTAGTAGATGTTGGTAGTAGAGATGTTAATGGATGTTTGGTAGTGGATGGTTGGTAGTAGATGTTTGGTAGTTGATGGTTGGTAGTGGATGTTTGGTAGTGAATGTTTGGGAGTGGATCTGATCATAATTCTGACACACACTTTACCATCACTTCAGTGATCATAATTCTGACACACACTTTACCATCACTTCAGTGATCATAATTCTGACACACACACTTTACCATCACTTCAGTGATCATAATTCTGACACACACTTTACCATCACTTCAGTGATCATAATTCTGACACACACTTTACCATCACTTCACTGATCATAATTCTGACACACACTTTACCATCACTTCACTGATCATAATTCTGACACACACTTTACCTGGTCTGGTCAACACTATTATTCCATTATAATTATTACATTCTTTAAAGTTTTTCCTCTTTTCTTCTTTTATAAACATTATGAACAAAATCCTGAACTATTCCAACACTTTATTACAACTGTGTCACACACTTCAATCTTAATATATTCTAAATTTCATAATGACTGCTGACTCTGCTGACAGCAGAGTCAGCCAGGCTGACAGTAGAGTCAGCCAGTCTGACAGCAGAGTCACCCAGGCTGACAGCAGAGTCAACCAGGCTGACAGCAGAGTCAGCCAGGCTGACAGCAGAGTCACCCAGGCTGACAGCAGAGTCAGCCAGGCTGACAGTAGAGTCAGCCAGTCTGACAGCAGAGTCACCCAGGCTGACAGCAGAGTCGCCCAGGCTGACAGCAGTCACCCAGGCTGACAGTAGAGTCACCCAGGCTGACAGCAGAGTCACCCAGGCTGACAGCAGAGTCAGACGGGCTTACAGCAGTCAGGCTGACAGCAGAGTCAGTCAGGCTTACAACATAAGCAGTCAGCTAACAGAGAGTCAGTCCAGGCTACAGCAAATCAAGTCCAGGCTGACAGCAGAGCAATCAGGCTGACAGCAGTAAACACAGGCTGACAGCAGATCAGACAGGCTGACAGCAGAGCAATCAGGCTGACAGCAAGATCAATCAGGCTGACAGCAGAGTCAGACGGGCTGACACAGAGTCAGTCCAGGCTGACAGCAAAGTCTACAACCCATGCTCACAGCAGAGTCCCCCAGGCTCACAGCAGAGTCAACCATGGCTCACAGCAGAGTACCCAGGTCACAGCAATCACCCAGGCTACAGCAGAGTCAACCAGCTCACAGCAAGTCAGTCAGGCTAACAGCAGAGTCAGTCAGCTCACAGCTGTACCACAGAACTGTGCACTCTTTATTGTGAATATTATGTCAGTTCAATAAAAGTTTTCTTCTGAGTTTACATTTTCACTTTGTTCTACAAAATACACATCACTACAAACACCATGCTACCAACATAAACATCACACAAACACCATGCTACCAACATAAACATCACACAAACACCATGCTACCAACAAAACATCACAACAAACACCATGCTACCAACATAAACATCACTATAAACACCATGCTACCAACATAAACATCACTACAAACACCATGCTACCAACATAAACATCACTACAAACACCATGCTACCAACATAACATCACAACAAACACCATGCTACCAACATAAACATCACTACAAACACCATGCTACCAACATAAACATCACTACAAACACCATGCTACCAACATAAACATCACTACAAACACCATGCTACCAACATAAACATCACTACAAACACCATGCTACCAACATAAACATCACTACAAACACCATGCTACCAACATAAACATCACAACAAACACCATGCTACCAACATAAACATCACTACAAACACCATGCTACCAACATAAACATCACTACAAACACCATGCTACCAACATAAACCCTACCACTAACAAACACCCCTGCTACCAACATAAACATCACTACAAACACCATGCTACCAACATAAACATCACTACAAACACCATGCTACCAACATAAACATCACTACAAACACCATGCTACCAACATAAACATCACTACAAACACCATGCTACCAACATAAACATCACTACAAACACCATGCTACCAACATAAACATCACTACAAACACCATGCTACCAACATAAACATCACTACAAACACCATGCTACCAACATAAACATCACTACAAACACCATGCTACCAACATAAACATCACTACAAACACCATGCTACCAACATAAACATCACTACAAACACCATGCTACCAACATAAACATCACTACAAACACCATGCTACCAACATAAACATCACTACAAACACCATGCTACCCAACATAAACATCAAATACAAACACCATGCTACCAACATAAACATCACTACAAACACCATGCTACCAACATAAACATCACAACAAACACCATGCTACCAACATAAACATCACAACAAACACCATGCTACCAACATAAACATCACTACAAACACCATGCTACCAACATAAACATCACTACAAACACCATGCTACCAACATAAACATCACTACAAACACCATGCTACCAACATAAACATCACTACAAACACCATGCTACCAACATAAACATCACACAAACACCATGCTACCAACATAAACATCACAACAAACACCATGCTACCAACATAAACATCACAACAAACACCATGCTACCAACATAAACATCACTACAAACACCATGCTACCACATAAACATCACTACAAACACCATGCTACCAACATAAACATCACAACAAACACCATGCTACCAACATAAACATCACTACAAACATCATGCTGCCAACATAAACATCACTACAAACACCATGCTACCAACATAAACATCACTACAAACACCATGCTACCAACATAAACATCACTACAAACACCATGCTACCAACATAAACATCACTACAAACACCATGCTACCAACATAAACATCACTACAAACACCATGCTACCAACATAAACATCACTACAAACACCATGCTACCAACATAAACATCACTACAAACACCATGCTACCAACATAAACATCACTACAAACACCATGCTACCAACATAAACATCACTACAAACACCATGCTACCAACATAAACATCACTACAAACACCATGCTACCAACATAAACATCACTACAAACACCATGCTACCAACATAAACATCACTAAAACACCATGCTACCAACATAAACATCACAACAAACACCATGCTACCAACATAAACATCACACAAACACCATGCTACCAACATAAACATCACTACAAACACCATGCTACCAACATAAACATCACTACAAACACCATGCTACCAACATAAACATCACACAAACACCATGCTACCAACATAAACATCACAACAAACACCATGCTACCAACATAAACATCACTACAAACACCATGCTACTAACATAAACATCACTACAAACACCATGCTACCAACATAAACATCACAACAAACACCATGCTACCAACATAAACATCACTACAAACACCATGCTACCAACATAAACATCACTACAAACACCATGCTACCAACATAAACGTCACTACAAACACCATGCTACCAACATAAACATCACTACAAACACCATGCTACCAACATAAACATCACTACAAAAACCATGCTACCAACATAAACATCACAACAAACACCATGCTACCAACATAAACATCACTACAAACACCATGCTACCAACATAAACATCACTACAAACACCATGCTACCAACATAACATCACTACAAACACCATGCTACCAACATAAACATCACTACAAACACCATGCTACCAACATAAACATCACTACAAACACCATGCTACCAACATAAACATCACTACAAACACCATGCTACCAACATAAACATCACTACAAACACCATGCTACCAACATAAACATCACTACAAACACCATGCTACCAACATAAACATCACTACAAACACCATGCTACCAACATAAACATCACTACAAACACCATGCTACCAACACTAATATACTACAACAGTTTGAACGTATCTCGAAAGTAATCTACACTCTCCACACCATTGTATAAATTAAACAATAATATTTAATATGTAAGAGCCTAAGAAAATTCTAATTATATAATTTAAATTCTTTAAAAAAATTGAATGAGGTTACAAAATTTAGATGAAATATTTGGAAAATGAATCACTCAAGAAAAGCTTCGGAGTGACCATAACACCGAGCATGTACCGGAAGCACACATCAACCCCGTAAACTGCTCAGCTATGGGCACGTGGCAAACCTCGAGAACAAAAGTTCCGATTACCATTATAAAGAATCGAATAGTCAAGACACTGTACCATGTGTAACGTCAGCTCATAACTGGTGTATGCAACAGTTGAAACTCACACCTGTCAAAACGTCCAAGAAATTAGAGAAGTACAAAGTTGCAACAAGGATAGTTCCGAGTTAGGTAAACATACGAAGAAAAGTTGAGAGAAATTGGACATGACGACAGTGGAAAACAGGAGGAGGGCAACATAACAACGACATACAAAATAAAATGCGTGGAATAGATAAGGTGGACAGAAAAGGATGTTCCAGAGGGGGGACACAGAAAAAAGGGGGTCAAAATTGGAAGCTGAAGGCTCAGACTAGTAAACGGGGTTTGTTGGGAAGTATTTCCTTCCATATACAGTCGTCGGGAACGGAATTCCAAAGCAAGTAAAGTAGTGGATGTGGGAAACCCATACACAGCTTTAAAAACGGGAAATAACAAAGCTCGGGAAACAGAGAAAATAGGGGACTTAGAAAAGACATGAAGAGGGGGGGCCCGGGAAGCTGAAAAACAAACCCCTGCAACCAAAAAAAGGGGGGGGATTAACACACACACACACACACAAACCCACATACAAAACCCGCAAAACACGCACCCCACACACACACTCACACACACACACACATCACACAGGCGGGTGTTATTTAACCGGGGTTTAATTAGCGGGTAAGAATACTTGGGAAACAGGAAGTCCCTCTCAAAGGAACAAGGAAAATGAAAATTTAACCAAAAAAAAAATTAACACTAAATCCAGAAAGGGCAAAAAGGGAAGAGGTAGATAATTGGGAAAGATAAATGAGACTAAATTTTTTTCCTCCACGACGATTTTTTAAACCACACCCCCTAACCCTCCCCCCTCACCCCCCAAAAAGCACACACACCCCGGGGGTTTAGACACTCACACACCCCACACACACTTCCCCAAAACACATACACACACATACACCCACACATCCAAAAACACATACGTAAACACACCCACACACCACAAAACAAACACAAACACAAAACACACACACCATAAAACACACACACAAAACCACACCCACACACACACACACACACACCATACACACACACATACAAAAACACACCACACACCACACAAAAACACATACACCACAAAACCCCAAAACACCATAACACACCACACACGCACAAAACCCCCACAACACCCCACCTCACACAAACGCCACACACAAAACACACACACACGCACATACACACCACAAAACCCCAAAACACACACACACTTTACACACACAAAACACAACACACAACACACACACACACACACACACCCCCAAACACAACCCCAAAATACACACACACACACACACACACAACAACACACACAACTTACAAAACCAAAACCACACACACCACACACACCACAAAACACACACCCAACACCCAAACACACCCCACAACACACACACACCACACACACAACCACACACACACACACCAAAACACACCCACACCACACACACAAACACCACACAACGCAAAACGCAACACACACCCTCCCACCACTTGACACAAACACTTGACAAAAACCACTACCACCCCCCTTCCCTAACCACCCACCTTAGCCACCTCTTCCCCCCCCCAAACCACCTAACCCCTCCCCAAACCGAAAAAAAACCCCCCCCCAAACAACCTCCCCTCCCCCCCCAATAACCACCCCCCCCCCCCAAAACCATCCACCCCCTCTCCCCCCCCCCCAAACCATCAAAAACTCCCCTCCCCCCAAACATCCACCCTCCAATAACCATCCTTTCCCCCCTCCCCCCCCCCACAACCATCCATCCCCTCCCCCCCTTAACCCAAACTTTCCCCCCCCCTTTCCCCCTAACCAGATGAGGAAAAGGGGTTTTCCAAGGACGAATCTGAAGGGGGGAATTGGGGGAAAGAGTTTAAAAAAAAAGGGAGGAAGACGGGGAAAAGGGGACAAGATGAGCGGGAAAAAGGAAATGGAAAAAGAGGTTACAGCAAAAATGCAGGTTAAGCAACAGGCCCCCGAACAGAAAATCAAGAAAAGTTTTAGAAGAGGAGCTGAACATCTGAAACAGCACAGAGACAAAGATATTACAGAAGTAAAATGGGAAATTTGGCTCATCGAACAAAAGACAACGGGTTCCGGGGGGAAGGGGAAAGGCAGGGAAACTAAACTTGAAAGGGGTCCTGTAAAAACCCACAGGGGGCCCAAAAAACAAAGAAAAAGGGAGCCTTTTGGACAGAAAGAAAAAGGTTTAAAAGCCCATTGAAGGAACTGGGACATGGGGCAAGGACCCATACCAGATACCTGTGGGGGCCAGGGGGCGGGTAAACCCAGGAAGGTTTAAACCAAGAAGAAATGGGGGCCCCAAACGGGGGAAGGGGACTAAGGAAGAACACTCCAGGGGAAGGGAACAAAAAACACACAGAGGTTTGCAATGGGATTTCCACAGTGGGGGGTGGAAAGGGAGAGATCCGGTTTGTCTAGGGGCTAGACGAAAAAAAAGGGGGAAAAACCTTATGATGAAAGAAAGCAGGGGGAAAAAAAGGTTTTGAAGACATCATGAAGGTATAGGGAGGGGGACATGACCCAGGTGGCAAATTTTCGGAAAAAATTGGGGTGGATCACAAGAAAAGGAATGGGCCTCTCAAGTAATTTTAAAGGCAGAATAAAACCCCAAAACCATGATCCTGCAGAAAAAGGGCACGGCTGGGGAGGCAAGCGGGAGTTCCGGAGGTGTACCTCGCCCCGAGACAGAACACAGGACAAAGGAAGACAAAAAAAGGGAGAGATTTTAAAAAAAAACAAAAGGGGAGAAATGGGAGGAAATAAAAAAAGGGAGAGCAGAAAACCCAAAGGATAAAAAGGGGGGGACAAGCGCCCCCCCAAAACACCTGCGGGAAGGCCCTCCCGGGCCACGAACCCCCAAAGGCAATTTGAACAATCCAAACCAACCATCACACACCGTCCCTCTGTTTCCACCCCCCGCACCACTTTTTACAGTATTAGAACAAAATTTGAAGGTTTGGTAGCACAAAGGGCAAAAGGGATTAACAAATTTAAAATGGGGAAATGGCAAAAAGAATAAATGAAAGCCCCCAAAACCCCTAAGCATTAAAAGAAACAAAACTCATGGAGACAACAGATGAAATCTTCCCACCAGGAAAACCAGATCAGGGGAAAGATAAAAGGGGCGGGGGGGGAGGTGGGGTTTTTTCTGCTAAAAAAAAAAAAGATGGAAATTCGAGAAAATGGAAGGAATAAAATGAGACGGGAAAAAGAGACAAAAATAGCGGGTTTACACTTCAGCGGGGAACAAAAAAGGGGGTTTCTTTGCAGGGGATGTAAAACCCACCACAGAACTGCAGGCGGCCAAGAAGGAAAAAATGAAGAGAGCAAACAGAGCAATGGTGGCCAAACATTTTCTAAAGGTGGCAAAAAGGGAAGCTCACTCCAGCAGAGAAAAGTTGCGGGTTTGGGGGGGAAATTTCAACCACAGGGAGTTTGACGGGGAAAAAAACCGGGAGCCACATGGGGGTCCCAAAACATGGAGAGCCAGGATGTTGGAGTGGTGCGGGAAAAACCCCTCATGAAACCAACATGTTTAAGGAAAACCTACCAGAGTAAAGGGGGAAAGGGATAACCAGCAAGTTTTGGACCTTGTTTCCCCCTTTGGGAAAGTTTCGGGACATTGGGACATAAAGTTGAGAGTCCCCCTGGGAAAGCTAGCGCCCCCACGGGTTTCTGTGCTTTGAATACATATTTAGGGGCTGAAAAGGGGGAGAGAATAACAGGATAAATGGGAAAAGCCTGCCCTAAAAAAGGGGGGATTACATGGGGTTAAGAATTTTTCCCCCTGCGGGGGGTCCATGGGAAAAGAAAAAGGGGCAGGAAAGCCAGTAAATAAAAAAAATAAAGGAAAATGTAGAAACCCAAAATTTGGGCAAGGAGGCAGGGGAAGGGTTTCTTTCCCAAAGGGGCAACGGGAAAAAAAAAAAAAAAACGGGAAACCAGACAAGCCCCTGGTTCCACCCGACGGTGAAAAGGGGGTCAAAAAAAAAGGGTTGCAATAGAGAAGGAAAAAGAAACAAAAGGCAGAGAACACACAAAATGGGGAGATCAGTCCCAGGGCCAGGAATGAGTACGCACATTTTAAGGAGGGGGGGCCCAGCAACAGTAGGGAAAATTTAAACATAGAAATCGAGAATCAAGACTGACCCAAACTTTTGAAAACCAAAATCAGGAAAAAAGACAACAGTTCAAAGACCAGGTAAATCAGATTAAGGACAAAGGTGGAGAACTCAAAAGAAAAATCATGAGGTATGTAGGAGTTTAACGGGAGATTTAAGGAAGTTTTTAAACATTAGAGATAGGAAGGGCTGGGGGAAAGGGGACAGCACAGAAGGGAACATAAAGGGGGGGAATATCCCAGCAAGTTTTGGATGACATACGAAAAAACTGAGGAGGGGGGTGAAGAAGCTTTTAAGTGACCTTTACCCCTCAAAGGCAGGGGCCCGGGACAAAAACTTCCCCATGGGCCTTAGAGAAGGAGCAGAGATGCGTGGGGTGCCTCAAAACCCCAATCTTCAACACATTTCCCCTTTAAACTGGGGAACTACCTTAGAAATGGAAGACAGCTAATGTAAGTTTCCCCCTAATTTTAAAAAAGGAAACAGAAAAGGGGCCCCAAACTAAGACCTGTGTCTCTGGGCATGTATTTTTGTGGGAAAATTTATGGGGGAAATTTTCAGGAGGAGAGTGGTCGAACACCTGGGAAAAGGGAAAAAGATTTAAATAAAACCACAAAAGGGGCCCTGGAAGGAAACTTGTATCCCAAACCTCCTGGGGTTTTATGACAAGGTAACAGAAGTAAACACGAGAGAAAAGGGTTTGGGTTTATTCGTTTTTCCCAGACTGCCGGAAAAGGGCCCTTTTAAAACAGTTCCCCCCCAAGAGAATTTTTGGGAGAACTGGGGGGAAACAGGCCCCCCCTTTAAAAGGAAGGGCAAAATCCCAAAGGATAAGGGGAAAAACCGACAGGGGGGCAGCAAAAGAGTCATGGTCGTGAAAAAGGTAAACACAGTGGGGCCCCCTGTTACGAACGGGGGGCCCCCAAAAGGGGCATTCAGGACCAAAATGCATTTTTGATATATGGGAACGACATGATGGAAGAATAAACTCGAAGTGTCCCTGTTCGCAATGACGGGGAAGTTTATGAAAGAAAATTTTAAAACGGGCCCAGGAAGAGGCCCGGACGCAAAGAGACCCGGGAGAGGCCGGACATGTGGTCCATAAAATGGGTTCTTTGAAATTTAAACCAGCCCAAATGCAAAGTCAAGAAGATTGGGGAGGGGGAAAGAAGACCGCAGAAAAGAGTTTTAGGGTAGGTGGGGCAAAGCAAAACCTCACCGGGAGAAAGACCTTGGGGTGACCATAACACCCCACACATCCCGGAGGCACACATCCCAAACCAAATAACCGCTGCCGCAAAACGGGGGCCCGGCAAACCTGAGAAAAGCGCCCCATCATTAATAAGGAATCGTTCAAAAACATGTAAAACTGTGTTTTGTTAGGGGCCCCTACTGGGGTAAAAGCAGCACCAGTCCCGAAACCCCACCCGGTCAAGCACGCAAGAAGTTAAGAAAGTACAAAGGTTTTTCAACAAGGGTAATCCCAGAGCTCAAGGGGAAAGTCGTACGAGGAAAGGTTAAAGGGAAATCGGGCTGACGACACTGGGGGCAGGGAAAGGGGCAGGGGGGGACAGGGAAAAGACATACAAGAAACGGCGGGGGAAAAGACAAGGTCAAAAAGATAGGAAATTTTCCCAAAAGGGGACACAGGGGCAAAGGGGGCACAAATGGAAGCTGAAGACTCAGACGAGTTTACAGGGACGTAGGAAGTATTTTTTTTCAGTCATGAGTTTTTTTCAGCAAGTGGAAAAAGCCTAGCAAGTAAGTATTTGGGGGCAGGAAACCCTACATAATTTTAAGAAGAAAAGGGATGACAAGCTCAGGAAGCAAAGAGAGAGAGGATCCATAGCATTTAGTGAAGGGGGGCCAGGAAACTGAGTCCGACCCCCGCAAAACCCCAATTAGGGAGTAAAAATTAGGTTAGTACAAAACACACACTGGACAGGCTGCAGACCTGGTTCCCCGCAAATTTGGGTCCCCGGGGTTCAATCCCACCAAGGCAAAGGGCATGAAAATTGGGGGGAAGGGCCCAAAAAAGGCCGCAGACTTGGGGTACGTCAAGGGGGGCAGGACCCACCAAAACCCCAATCAAGGGAAAAAAATCTTTTGGGGGGAGGGATAAAAACCCGGCACCTTTTCCCGAAGCGCACATCAACCAAAACTGCTCCCGCATATGGCGCCCACAAAAACCCCAGAAAAAAGCATTCCGACATCTTAAAAAGGAATCAATTTCCCCGGACCCCCCCACACCGGTACGTTAAAAGGGCCCCAAATTTGGGGTATGCGGCACCCGTTTGGGAAAACCCCCACCTAGCCAACAAAGTGAAGAAACAAAGAAAAGGGAAAGGTTTTTCCCAAAAAGACAAATCCCCCCGAGCCTTTAAAAGGTTGTCCAAAGAAAAGGTTAAGGGGAAAAAAAACCCGACGACACTGGGGGACAGGAAGATAAAGGGGGGCAAAGATAACGACAACAAATACTTTAGAGGAATTGACAAGGGGGACAAAGACAGGGTGTTCCAGAGATTGGACACAGAAAAAAGGGAAAACAGTTGGAAGGGTAAGACACAGATGAATCACAGGGATGTTTAAAGGGAAATATTTCTTCAGCCACAAGAAATAGCCAATTTTGGGAAAAACTTGGGGAAACGATGTATGGGGGCAGGGAACCAACATACTTTAAGCAGAGGTATGATAAAGCTTTACGGCCCCAAAGGGGGGAGTGAAACCTTTGTACGAACATGAAGAGGCGGGGGGCCCGGAGCTTTTGGACCGACCCTCGCAACCTCAACTAGGTGAGAAAAAACTAGGTGAGTACACACACACACCAAAACCACAAAACGGGACGCAAACCCCCAAAACAAAAGCATCACACACTCCCAAAGCATACACACACACAAAACACCCAACAAAACAAAAACCCCACACACACCTCAACCAACACAAACCCCAAAAACACACACATCCCACCAAAAACCGCAAACCACAAATCCCACACACACACATTTTCGAACCCCCGTAAACCCAAAAATTTGGTGAGTACCCCAACACACACACACCTCACCCCAAAACTGAGTCCCCAACCCCTTTAACCCCCAATTTGGAGTACCCACACACACACACCCCAACCCCCAAAACACACACACACACACACACACACACACACACAACACACACAACACACACACACCCACACATCACTTATGAGAGGCCCCTTTTGGGGCTAGCGATCATTTTGTTCTGAGTTTTTGACTAAATAGTAAGTTTCAAAATGGAGAAGGTAAAAGAACGAAAAGGGGGCAGGGCCCAAAATATAAAAAGGGGGGCTACACAGGTTTTGAAAACCCCCCTGCAGGAGGTTCATTTGGGGCAGAGAAAGGTAAAAATCAGTAAACGAGATGAAGGAATATGTGGCAACAAAGTGCAAGGGGGCAGAGGAAAGTTTTGTTCCCCCCGGGGAAAAGGAAAAATAGGAAAAACCAAAAAAAGAGTCCCCTTTGGGTTTTCCCGAAGGTTAAGGGGGGGCAAAAACAAGTGCAAAAAAAGAGAATGGAAAAGGATAGGGGGCATAGGAACCCCCGGGAAAACAAGGGGTTGGGAGAAGAGCAAGAAACGGTATGCACAGATAAGGAGGGAGGCCCACCCGGCAAATATGAAAACGACATAGCATCAAAGTCAAATCTGACCCAAAAATGCTTTATAGCCCAAAATTAGGAGGAAACAACGTTAAGGACCAGGGATAAGGCGGGGGAAAGAAAAGGGGGAGAACTCACAAGAAACGATCCCCCAGGTTTTGGGGAGGAGCTCAACCGAGATTTAAGAATTTTACAGAAAAGACCGGAAGGACCCCTGGGGGGGCCGGGCCAATGGGGACACCAGCAAGGAAAACACCAACAAGTGTTTTGGGCGACATACAACAGATAGGAGGAGGTGAAGAAAAATGGGTAAGGGGCATCGATACCTCAAAGGCAATGGGACCCCGACAACATCTCCCCCGTGGGTTTCCTTTTGAGAGGGAGCAGATAAAGTTGTTTCGTGCCACTTAACCCCCAAAAAATTTAACACATCCCTGGAAACTGGGCAACTACCTGAAAGGGAGGAAGAAAGGGAAAAAGTAGTTCCCATTTTTAAAAAAGGGGGACAGAAAAGAGGGACTAAACAATAGACCTGTGTTTCCTTTTAAAGGGGATAGAAGGGAAAATTAAAGGGGAAGATTATCAGGAGGAGAGTGGGGGACAAACCCGGAACGGAACAGGAGTATAAAAAGCCAACCAAACACGATTCAGGAAGGCAAATCCTGTGTCCCAAAACCTTTTGGAGTTTTATGATAAAAAAAAAAGAAGTAAGACAAGAGAGGGGAGGGGTGGGGTTTATTGCATCTTTTTTTGGACCAAGAAGGCCCCTTTTACACAGTTTTCCCCACAAGAGATTTGTGGGAAAAAGCTAGAGGGATCAGGGGCATTTTAACAAAGGGGACTGCAATGGGTCAGAGAATACCTGACAGGGAGGCAACAACGGGGTCCTGGTTTCGTAAAAGTGTAAACAAAATTTGGGGACCTGTGACGAGCGGGGTCCCAAAAGGGGGCGGCCTAGGCCAGTGCAATTTTTTGGGATAAATGAACGACATGACGGAAGGGGGGAACCCCAGAAGTTCCCTGTTTTTCAGATGATTTTGAATTAATGAGGAGAAATTTAAAACTGTAGGACCAGGCAGGGCTTCAAAAAAGACCTGGGCAGACGGGGCACCCCTTTTCCCCGCAAAAAGGGTTCCCCGAATTTAATCCGCCAAATGCAAAGTCCTGAAATGGGGGAGGGGCACATAAGAAACCCCAACAGAGTATAGGCTAGGGTTTCCAAAGACTGCAAACCTCACTCAAAGGGGGAAAAAATCTTGGGGTGGAAATATAAACACCGAGCATGTCTCCGGAAGCCCCAAAATCAATCAGGGAAAAATGCGCAGGGATATGGGCGCCCCGGCAAACCCGAGAAAAGCATTCGGGATACCTTAGTAAGGAAAACAATTTAAGACAATGTAAAAACCGTGTAGTCAGGCCCATACTGGAGTATGCAAACAAACCCGTTTTGGAACCCGCACTTGATAAAGCAATCAAAGAAACAAAGAAAGTACAAAGGATTGCGACAAGGTTAGTTACAGAGCTAAAAGGGGAAAGTCCCCATGAAGAAAAATTAAAAGGGGAAAACGGGCCCGACGACCCCGGGGGACAGGAGGGGCAGGGGAGACATGATAACGACATATAAAATACTGCGTGGAATAGACAAGGTGGACAAAGACAGGATGTTCCAGGGAGGGGACACAGAAACAAGAGGCCACAATTGGAAGTTGAAGACACAAATGAGTCAGAGAGATAGTAGGAAGTATTTCTTCAGTCATAGAGTTGTAAGGCAGTGGAATAGCCTAGAAAATGACGTAGTGGAGGCAGGAACCATACACAGTTTTAAGACGAGGTTTGATAAAGCTCATGGAGCGGGGAGAGAGAGGGCCTAGTAGCAACCGGTGAACAGGCGGGGCCAGGAGCTAGGACTCGACCCCTGCAACCACAAATAGGTGAGTACAAATAAGTGAGTACACACATACTCACACACACAGTCTCGTCCTCTGCAACCACAATTAGGTGAGTACCCCCACACACACACACACACACACACAGCCACACGCACGCACACTGAGTCTCAACCCCTGTAACCACAATTAGGTGAGTCCCCACACACACACACAACACATACACCCCACACACACACACACACACCCCACACACACACACACACAACCCCCACACCCAAACAACACACCTCACACACACCAGTCTCGAACCTCTGTAACCACAATTAGGTGAGTACCCTCACACAACACACACACACACACACACCCCCACACCCCACATAACACTTGCACGCACACGCCACAAACGCACTCATATACAACAGGCCTAGTGTCTAATCGACATGTGCCTAGGACAAAATGGTAACTAACAGACAGACACACACACACACACACACACACACACGCGCGCGCACACACACACACACACACACACACACACACACACACACCCCACACACACACACACACAAAACAAGCATGTAAAACTAATCTACTGGCTGCCCTCTGCATGAAGAATCTGTTAGGTTTTTAAAGCGTTTGAGTGAGGAACACTTTATAACAGTGTTAATGAGTGCTGAGTGTGTATGTGAGTGAAGAACACTTTATAACAGTAGTAGTGATGATTTCTACAGAGTGGCTCATTCTACAGAGAGGTCCATTTCCCTGAGCGGTCCCTTCTACGGGAGCGGTCCCTCCTGAAAGGCCCTTCTACAGAGTGGCTCATTCTACAGAGTGGCTCCTTTTCACACCTATATGCTAAGGGACCATGACCCCACCACGACCCCACCCATGACCCCCCCCATGACCCCACCACCCCCCAAACCCACGACCCCACCCACGCCCCTTTTCCACCCACGACCCCACCCACGACCCTCCACGACGACCCCACCCACGACCTCCCCCACGACCCTCCACCCACGACCCCACCCACGACCCTCCACCACGACCCACCCGCGACCCCCACCCACCCCCGCCCTCGCGCCGACCCCCCGCGCCTGCCGCGCCCTCGGGCCCGCCCGCGCCCCCTCGAGCCCGCGCCCTCGTGCCCGCCCGCGCCTTCTGCTGCGCCTTTTGCAGTGTCGTCCGGATCGCCCCCGCGCCCCGAATTTTTTTCGGATTTTTTTTCGAATTTTTTTTTGAATTTCATTTTCTTGTGGTCTCCTCGGATCAAATTTTTGAGGTTACCCCTCCCACTTCTACCCCCATCCCAATTTTTTTTTAATTTCATTTTCTTGTGCTCTCCTCGGATCAAATTTTTGAGGTTCCCCCTCCCACTTCTACCCCCATCCCAATTTTTTTTTCTCGATTATACAAAGACTCTACTTCCTTGGATCAAGTTTTTGGATTCCCCCCTCGTATGGGGTTTCGAAATTCTTATATCCTTGGATCAAGGTTTTCTCCTCCATCTCCTCGGATCAAGTTTTTGGATTCCCCCCTCTCAGGGTAAGCATTCAAATGAACTCCTATGGGGCATGGTACTTTCTCTTACTACATTGTCCTTTTCGCTTTCGGGCTGAGTGGACGCACTGCGCAAACAGCTCTTGCTTTCTCTGGTGCGCAACTTCCTGTTTTCACCAAGATGGCTGCCAGCTACCGCAGGAGGAGCAACACCGTGTGTGTTGACCTTGTTAAAGGGGCAATTTACCCTACGAATGCCCCTGTTTTATTACCAACGATTATTCGGGACACGTTTGGCATTGAAGTTGAAGAATTGCACGGAGTAGCACTTAATGGATCATCACGAATCTTCATAAAGTTCTGCACAGTGGAGGCATATGAAAGGACGGTGCCCTCAGTACCAGGAGAAGACATCAACCGTATCGTCTGGTCTGGAGGTAGCCTGCGAGATGCCTCAAAATACTACACCTGGGTGAGGACCGCAACGTTCCTTTCGAGGCAGACGATGTGGATATCCGAGAGACATTTCAAAGATATGGTGAGGTGCATGGTATAACTTTGGTTCGATGGACAGGGGGAATCTATGAAGGGTTGCGGCTGGATCTTTACACCGTCAAGATGTCTTTAAGAAGACCTATTCCATCGTTGTTGTCCTGGAGGATTTTAGGACACAGCTGTACGTGACCTACGGGGGGACAACGAAAGACTTTTTGTCGCCTGTGCGGCGCTTTTGACCACATGGCGGCCGGATGTGGTAAAGCAGCGGGCGCCGGCCTTGGGAACGGCAAGTAGACACAGAGTCTCAGGCGGAAACCTCTCCCGAAGTCTTTGAGCGAAAGCAGGCAAAGGTAATTGGGCGGATGAAGTGGGGGGTTTGAGTTAGAGAATTGTGTGACACTACCAGTGGCTTCGGATTGCTCCCCGCAAGCGGGCGCGGGAGTTGAGCAGCAGCCTGTGGGGGTGGGAGAGACGGTGATCCACAGGAGTTATCTACCCCCCTACAGGAGATGATTAAGTCTTTCCGGGAGGGGCCTGCGGAGGAGAACCCAACTACAAAAGGAGAATTCTGATGGTTGAGAAGGACTTGATTGAGCAGATTCCAGAGCCTCTGGGGTCAGAGCCTGGCATGTTGCAGTTGCTACAGGTGGAAGCTGAGGTGCACAAGGGCAATGGAAATACTGATATGGAAATTGAGGGCACATCTAGAAAGAGGGTGGAGGCTCGTCAGATGAGGATGTTATAACACCAGCTCAGCGTACAGGGAAGAAGACGGGGGCAGAGGATTAAAGAAAGGGGCAGGGTAGTGCACAGGGGGGGGAGGGGGCACAGGTGGGAAAGAGTGCACGGGAAAAGACAGAAGCAGAAAAAAAGTGGAAACAGACAGGACACAGGACATAGAGGAAAGCCACCCTTTCTGAATCTTTAAAGTGTCTAACGATAAACGTGAAGGGCCTTAGAGCTGACGGTAACGAGTATGGTTGGAGGATGTTTTGCGGCGTTTTAACATTGATGTGTTTTTTATTCAAGAACACAATTTCAAGTATGGAGAGAGTTGAGGCTGAACGGTTTTAGGATGTATGTTGGTAGTTCAGGGAAATTAAAGGGTGGGGTGGCAGTGGCAGTGAGGGGAATCCACCCCATTCCACGTGCTCAAGTGGGAAGAGGGAGGGGAGGGGGGGGGTGGTGAGGGTGGAAAAGGGATATGGGGGGTGAGATTAGAGTATGTTTTCTGGGGATATATATGCCGGCAGATAGTAACATACGGGTAAAGGTGCATTTTGAAAGGGGAGTTTTGCTTTTTAATGCGGGGTTTACCAATGGTTTCTATAATAGGTGGGGTTTGGGAAATTTGTGTAATCAGGAATAAGGATGTGGAGCCGAGAGGGGCCCAGGGTGTGTATTTGGAGTATTGAGGGTTTTGTTGAGGGATGCAGGGGTTTATGACATAGTCAGGGGCGATGGGTGGAAAGTAGAGCACACGTTTATGCGGAGGGGTTATGCTGCCCGGGTTTTGGATCGTATATATATAACTCGAGATATAACAGTAGAACGTTTAATGACGATAGATTTAGGTTTTTCGGACCATCGTGCCGTTTTGGCAGAGATGGCATGGGAAGGGATGGTTCGTAGGTATGTGGGTTATTGGAAAATGAATGTGGGGCTACTTCAGGGAGAGGGGGAGGGGTTGTTTTTTAGGGAATGGTGGAAGCAACTATGGGAGGCTCGAAAACGAAGAGGAGGAGGGTCTTGAATGCTGGGAGACGCACGCTAAATTGCAGATTAGGAGTATTACCGCATAGAGGAAGGGATGAGGCGAGGTGGAGGTATGGGTTACAGAAATATTTAGAGGGGCAGCTAAATGTTTGTTATGAAGGGGGAGGGGGAGCTAGACATGGAGAAATAGAGGTTTTAAGGGGAAGATTGGGGGATATACAAAATTCTCGTTTTGATGCGAACGTGTGAGGGAAGGTTTAGAGGAGGTTCTATGGGGTGACAAACCGTCAGGATGTGTTTTGAGGAGATTTAGGAATAGGCAACAGATGCCCACGTTTTATGGGATTAGAGGTGTGAAAGGGTGGGGGGATATAGGGTGGGGCAGGTACTTAGTACCACGGATGAATGAGCAATTATGCTGATTTTGGTTTAGGGAGAATTTTAAGCAGAGGAGGGAGGAGAGAGGGAGGGAGAGATTTGGGAGAAGGAATTCGGGTATTTTAGGGGAGGAGGAGAGTGCAGTAATAGAGGGTAGGTCAGTGAGGAGGAGGTGGAGGAGGCGATAATGGGCTTGAGTAGGGGAAAAGCGCGGGCATTGATGGAATTCCTAATGATTTCTATATTACACATTGGGATTGTATGAAAGGGAAAGTCTGGTCCGGTTGTTTTAACTGTATGAAGGAAAGAGGAAATGTTGGGGGAATCGCAGGGCACGGGGGGGTAGTAGTTTTGGTCTATAAGGGAGGGGGGGGGGAAGACCTTGGGAGCTTTTAGGGCGATCTCCCCCATGTGTGCAGATTATAAAGTTTTTGCGAAGGTTTTAGGTAACCGTATGGGAAAAAGGTGCTTGACCGAGTCCTACATAGAGGACAGTGTGGGATTCCAGGTCGAAGTATGCGTGATGGGCATGGGAGAATTTTAAAAATTTTGTGGAGGGTAGACAACGGGGGGGGATCTTGGGGATTGATTGGGGGGCAGGCTTAAGACAGTGTAGATAGACATTTTGTTGTGGTGTATTTTAAAAAAAAAAAGGGTTTTGGTGATGAGATTGTGCGCTGGGCGACTACTTTGTATACGCCTGCAACGGTCAGGGTACAGGTTAATGGGAAAATTAGGGTTGCCGGTGCAGATGGGGATGGGTTTGCGACAGGGTTGCCCCTTGTCTCAAATCCTCTTTGCAGCATGCAGGACCCTTTTTATAGGCTTATTTGAGGAAGGAGTGTGGGAACAGGGAGAGGTGGGTCCTGGGAGATGTGGTTTGTGGGGTATGTGGATGACACCACAGTTTTGGTAGGAGGGGAAATAGGATTGGGGAATGTGGGACGTTAATAGAGATCTTTGGTGGGGCGACAGGGATGGGGTTAATGGAGCAAAGTCAAAGTTTTTAGAAGTAGGCACGTGGGTGGGGGGAGGGTTGGGGGAACGTATGGGTGGAACGTAGTGGATTTGAATTAAGATATTGTTTGGGGGTTTTGGTATATGGCGGACGCTGGGAGGCACAGAGAATAAATTCCCAAAGGAAGATAGGGGAGTAGAGCGATGGGTAGGATGCGCGGTGGAGGGCTGGGGATGTAACATTGCAGCGAGGGGGTGGTAGTAAATACACTTGTGTACAGTAAAGTGTGGGGCGTGGCAGAAATATATCCCCTGAGGTGTGTGATATTCAGGAACTGGGAGAGGGTGGTTTTGAGGTATGTGTGGGGTTATGGGAAGCCATGGCTACGGAAGGAGGTGGTGATGAAAGGGCGTGCGGCAGGGTGGGTGGGTCTTATACCCTTTTACACACGAGTGAAGGCAGTGGGATGTGAAGCAGCGATACTTGAGGGTGGGAGGGGAGAGGGGTAGAAGGGTGGGAGAGGTCATGAAGGATGTGCAAAAAGGTGGAAGGGGAAAAGGGAAATACCGGGAAATGTGAAGATATGGTGCGAAATTTGTTGGCAGTAAGGGAAGCAAGAAAAGTAAGGGTAAGTAGGCTTGGAGGACAGGTTGGCAGGGTACAGTGATACAGGGGAGTAGCTACATACCCAATGTATGATTGGAGGGGGATTTGGGGAAGACTTTCGGAAGATCAGATTAAAGCCAAGGGTTCGTGAAGTGGTTTATAGATTCTTTATGGGAATTTTAGCTACAAGGTCAGTGCTATATAGAATGGGTTATGTAGGTGCTGGCACTTGTTTGATTGTGAGGAAGAGGAGCGGCCCTTTTTATTTCCATATATTTTTGTGAAAACTTGGGTTTAGTAAGGGCATGGTTAGCTAGAGTTCTGGGTATAGTGGCAGGAGGGGGGAGAAACATTTCGACTTTGAGGGCTTTGCATTTTGATGTGGGAGGGGTTTCCAAGGACATTCGGAGGGCAGTGATGTATGTTGTGGCAGATTTTTTGTATGTGTCTTGGTGCATGCGGGAGGTGGGGGGTGAATGTAGGGTGCGGGCGCTTGCGGCGAGTGTGTATCGTACAGTATGCAGAAATAGGCTACTTTAAGGGTGATGGACTGATTACATCGTCTTCAAGTATCTTCTGCTTCTATCAACTTTTCTGTACTCGACTGAAGAAGCCTACTGTGTAGGCGAAACGTTTAAAATAAAGATACCTAACTGTTGCATATGTGTCTTACCTAATAACAGGCTACTATATGGGAGGTTGTGGGTAAATAGTTTTCCCTTGGGTTATCGTAATCTGTCGGTTGGTGTAATGTTAGGGTTGGGTGTAGTTTAGAGCTGGATTGGGCTGGTTCTCCCTAAACTGGCATTCTTGTTTTTTTTGAGACTAGTGGAGGATGGAAGGTGGAATAAAAGTGTGTGGTAGTGGAGCATATGGGTGTAAAGTCGTTAGGAATAAGGGGGGGCGTAGGGGGGGTGAACTGGTGACTTTTGGTTAAGAGACAGGGGTTTTATGACTTTCGACGTCAGGTATGAACTTGAGCATGGAAGGGAACGTGAGTTTGTGTTTTTCTTTTAATACAGTTAGCATGGGGTCAGGGGATGGCAGGGGGTGGCTTTCTGAAGTGTCTTTTGCCAGGTTGGTTTTTTTTAATGATTGAGGTAGTACTGCCCGGTACATTTTTTTAGGAGCCATAAGTTATATTGTGTAACTTAGTGCGTGACAGAGTAAGTCTGATATTGCTCTGGAACATTGTTAATAAATATATATCTTGTTGAACATAATACATAAAAAAAATGGGAATATGTATTAGTGAGAAAAATAAAAAAGTATCTGGAGTTGTTAGGAGGATAGAAGTTATTTGTAGTGTAGATGTAATTTTTTATTGTCTCAGGACTTGAATATGTTAATTTTTTTTTAGTCAATGTAAATGTGAAAGTTTATTATTAATAATAATATTGATGTGTCAGAATGGTGAAAAAGTTTAATAAGCTCAGACGGTGAAGATGGGGTTTTTTCCCTTTTGATACTAAAAGTGTATTTTGCGTTGAAATGTAATTTATAAGTTTGGTTCAAATTTACTTAGTACGTCTTTTAGTTATTCTGTAATAGTATGTTGGTTTTGATCATGTAAATTATTAGTTATTTCTTCTTATGTATCCTTTGCTGCGCCAGAAGTGTGGGACTCAGGGCAGTCCAGCAAAGGGGGTGGGGTAGGGATTGCTATATAAAATTCAAAAGTATAATAGGATGCAATAGAAAAAACTGTTAAAAAAAATGTGAAGGTAATGTTCTTGAAATGTAATCTGTTTGTTTTTTGTCCTATTGTCTTATGTATGGTTTAAATAACATATAAGTACAATTCTTAAGTGTTATGTAACACTTCATTAAATATCTAAGTTAGTACTGATAGTTCTGGTATTTCTTACCGTGATTATTTTGTAATGTACGTCGTAAGTGACAATATTATGGTTTGGAAGCCTCGAGTGTAAGGCATTTTGGGAGGTCAAGGTGGTGTTTAGTGGTGCACTGTATATAACAGACACATGTAAAGTAGGATGGTTGGGTTAGAAGGTTCACTGGACCTCGTGTATTATCATGATGTCAGAGTTACCATATATGGGAAATGTTTAGTTCAGGTATAAGGATGCATGTTTGCATGGTAATTATATGGGGTACTGTGATTATGAATTATATGGTGTACTGTGATTATGAATTATATTTTGGATACCTGTTTGTTCAGGGATTGTGGTCTTCTATATATTTATTCTTTTATGTTGTAATACAAAGTTTTAAATAAAATATAAAAAAAAAAAACTTTCTCTTACTACAGGTCTAAACATGTGTGACGTCACCCCACCTGTGTTTACTCGGCGGTCAGTGACGTCACGTGATGACCCCGCACACAGGCTGAATCTTGTCGACTTTCCCCTACACATTTCATATACAGCATAGGGAAAACATTTTCACTCTTAACCCAGGATAACCCAAATGATTTCACATTTCAGGATAACACTAATGCACAATATTTTCATTATTTATTTATTATACAACCATTACATTTCATATACATTTCTGGTAATACAACATGGGAATCACTCTATTCTCCTACGTTTAGATGGTGGAATATCAGGGTGTCCATAAGCCAAGGATTTATTAGTATTCAAATGATACCTTTTATCATCAAAGGCCGACAAGCCTCTCTTGTTAATTCTTACTGTACATATTTCACCTTTTACGTTACTTATAGACTTACACGTGAATAATTCCCTAACTACATTTGTTAAAACATTCTTGTATCTTGTATGAGTTAATAATGACATAATATGTGGCAGGATACCCTTGGCTCTGCTGACAGTAGTTGATCTTCCAGCAATCTTTACAGAATACATTTTAGCTTTCTGGGCTATCATCTCACTAATATGTTTATCACACATTTCAGATTTCAATAACCCCAGCTCACCTTTTCTACTATTATCATATAAGGGATGATCAGGACTGAAATTTGAAAAATCCATATATCCTAACAAAGGTTCACTTTTTAACTCGGTGTACAAATCTTTGCATTTTAAGCTAAAAATATACGAGTCAGTATCAGAATAAAGAAGTTTAAAATCATCACAAAAAATTTTTGTTTTAAAACTTTAAAAAAAAAAAATTTGATACAATTTTTTTTAAAAGAAATCTCAAAAAATTTTAAAACCGAGATAAAGTGGTTTTTTTTAACTTTTTAATTTTCTCTTTTTTTGAATGTACAAATCACTCTGTCTTGATTAAAAAGTGTGATTTTTTAAAAAGAAAAGGTTTCTTTACCCCCGCTCTAAAAAAATGTTTTCCCTCCATTATTAAAAATAACTATAATTTTTCAGCAAATTTTGTAATATTAAAACCCAATGTTTTTTCCCAAATTGGCTTTTAATTAGTTAATTTGAAAGCTTTTAACTTAAATGGGACTTGGGGGTGGCTGTTCTCTTTTCGTTAAAAGTTTTTTAAGAAAATTTTTCTAAAAATTTTGACTGAGTTTATTCATATAAAAGCTAAACCTTTTCCCCCTCAAAAACCCAATTCCAGTAATAATTGTAAAAAAACCCTAGACTGATCAAATTTTTCTGAGGTAAATGACGGGCCACTATTTCGCTTTTAAGATTTGAAAAAACTTTCTCCCCCTCATTTTCAATATAGATTGCAATAAGGGAAACATCTCTTCTGATATATTCATGTGGATAATAAAAAAGGGAAGTTCATCAGACGCCCTAGCTACCTCGGGGGACAGGGGTTTTGGTATCACTTTCTATCCAATATCCCTTTTGCCCAAAAATCTTATCCCCCCTCTTTTCAAAAAAGGGATTACATGATACTCTCTTCTATACTTTTTTTTAGTCCATTCACCACTAACATTTAAAATGAAATGATTAACAGCATCCTCCCCCTTATAAACTCTTCATACACACAATTTCTCCTTTGCGATCAAAATATAATATAACAATAGGCAATAGCTTATGACGAGACTCAATTTTACCTGCCGGGAGACTGTGTCTAAATGCACAATTCGAAATCAAATACACCGATATATTCGCTGGAATGTGTATGACTAAAATTTTAAAGTGCACTGTTGTTCCTTCCGGGAGGAATACGAGAATCTGATTGATTTTACATCCATCTTCGTGAATATCTAACTCTTCCTGTGTATTCAATTCATCAAACAACTATGACAGTGCTTTTTTACACCATGATCCTTCATTATCGTTCTAACATACCCGTCAAAATCTTTGATTAAAAATCAAATTGACTTTCATTCAACAATAACGCACACATGTGTCCTTATATTTCTTATTCCCCTTACGACACATAGCCCAAATGTCCCCCTGAATCCATTCTTAATTGATAAACATATAATGAAAACTTTAATTTTCCTTTTCTAATATACCTAACTTATCACGTGTTATGGGGAAATCATCTATATAAGATTTTGCATGATTAAGACATCTTTCCTTAGTATTAACTGCTCTGGGGATATGTTTCCAGACATGTTCTTTATGCATTAAATAGGCAGCAAAAGCACGCAGTACACACATCAAATCATTAATCACTGGATTAAAATACAAAATGGCTCCCTCGCAGTTTCTTGGATATGCCGCATATGATCCTACTTTACTCTGAATTCTACTTTAACGTATTCGATACTGAAAGATTCGATTTGATCATGATCCAACCAGATCCTTCCTGATCTTGCAATCCCGTCTCGTATCTTTCTAATATCGTTCCCACCCATCGATCAAATACTTCAGAGATTTCCTCTTCACTTACTAACTCAAACGCTAAAAATTTTCACAAATTGACCATTTTGATCATCACCCATATGTTTTGACGTAATGTGTTATAACTATAATCGGGTGGATTCTGAGCGACATTGCTAGAGGTGATCTATCATACATATCTCGCATCTGATCTGTAAAATAATCCCTATAAGCATGTAAATACATTCATTAACTCCCTGTTATAAGTTGAAGGAACACTATATTTCCTCACTGTATGTCTACCTCTAAAATTCTGGATGTATGTAATAATTTCTGGTCTCTCATCTTCACCTCCACTATTGTGTGCGTCATTACTGTCAGACACGTCATGGGAGGTAGTTGCTCTCATCATCTCTCATTAATGGGGACAGAAGTATCCACACCTCCTGCCGCACCTCCGCGTTGTGAGGTACCAACACTAGCAGATCTACCTGCACTCTCATCTTCATTCCCCGTCACACCTCCATGCTGTGCGACATTACTCTCAGTTTGATTCACAACAGTACCAGGTGTATTTCCTGCAGAGGAAAAAAGTATATCCAATTCATAACCCAAAATATTTTTATATATTAAGATTTCAATGAATAGAACAAAATCTTTCACCCTTCTCAGTTTTTACATAATACGAATTAAGATTTAATGAATGGAAAAAAAAAAATTCTTCTCGAGTGACTAACTCATTTTACGATAAATATTTTTCACAACAAAGTAAAAAGATCACAATTGGATACATACCTGTTTCTACAGCCTTCTTCCATAATACATCTATGCGTTCCCACTCATTCTTTAATTCTAACAACCTCTCATCGCGATGTACACCACCTTTCTTGATTTCCAACGATCGTCGCCTTCTAATCGACAATCTCCTCTTCACTAATGCTTCCAAGTAATTCGCGTATATTATTTTCTTATCCTCTGTTAAGAATTTCACTTATTAACGCACTAACCCAGTAAAAATTTCACTCGTATGCTCCAACAACAAAAATTAACCCAAAACATTTTTTCCCTCGTTATATCATTAAACATGTTAAATAATATCTGTTTCACCACATATCAAGATTTTCTAAGTACAACTTACCTTTCTCCATGATGTGTGGTTCAGCGTTGGAAGATGAGGTCAGCCGGGCTTGACGGATGGAAACACAATCCTCGCTCTGAGAGACTCCTTGACCTTATATGGGTCACCCCAAAGTATTGCGTCATGATTTTTGTACACCCCTTTCCCCCTCCGACGACGCCATGAAATGCGGTTCACATCCAAGGTAGAAAATCACAGTCATCTCCTAACCGAACACCTGCGTCAACTCAGGTCAGACAGACGCCATGAAATGCGGTTCACATCCAAGGTAGAAAATCACATAGTCATCTCCTTATCGAACACCTGCGTCAACTCAGGTCAGACAGACGCCATGAAATGCGGTTCACATCCAAGGTAGAAAATCACACGGCCATTACGTATCTCCTTACCGAACATCCGTGTCAATCGGTACCATAAAGTAACTAATTTTGTGAGGTTAGTCCCGCTCCGCAACAGGAGGTTACTCCTCATTAACTTAGCTGTTATATATCTTGAAAACCCATTAACACTACACTGTACAAGTCACCTCTGTATGGTAAACTTAATCTCTTTCGACAGTACAATGACCTTGACAACATACACATCGGCTGATGTTGATATATTTCGTTATCCATCAAGGATTATCATTGCCGGTTATTCGAATAGTGGCAAATCTTATTTCACATCAAAATTATTAAAGTTATACCATGAGAAATTTCATAACATTAAAATATTTCGGGGTGACATCACACGTCTTAGAACAAGATTCAGAGTACTCATAATTAACATTAATAAAAAT
>NC_069498.1:8587782-8757782 GCF_026875155.1 Cherax quadricarinatus
GCCCGATTCCCTAAACCTTTCTTCGTAGGACAATCCCCAGCTGGGGACTAGTCTTGTTGAAAAACCTTTGCACTTTCTTATTTTCTTACGGCTTGATAGTTGGATTCCAAACTGGTGCTGCATACTCCAATGGGCCTGCATAAATGTATCATGTCTTGAACGACTCCTTATTGAGGTATCGGAACGCTACCCGTAGGTTTGCCATGCGCCGATGCTGCAGCATTATCTGATTGATGTGCCCTGTTTGTGCGTGTGTGTGGTGTGTGTGGGGTGTGTGTTGTGTGGGTGTGTGTTGTGTGGGCGTTGTGTGGGGTTTGTGTGTGTGTGCGGGGTGTGTGTGGGTGCATCTGTCTTTCCTCTCTCCTCTCCCCCTCTCTCTCCTCTTCCCTTTCCTTCCTTCTCTGTCCTCTGTCTCTTTCTCCTCCTCTTTTCCTCTCCCCCTCTCTCTCTCTCCCCTCTTGCCTTAAAGTAATTTTTTATCTAAATTTACACTCTCCCCTTCAATTCTTTTTTCCGTTTGTTCTTTGCTTGTTCCACCAATATATTTTAATTTTCCCTTAATTTCCCTTTTAATTTACCCTTTTTTCCCTTTCATTACCGGTGGGAAAAAAACTGTCTTAATTAAAGTAACAAAGAAAATTACATTTAAGCACTAAACATTATTCTTTTGGGCCCCCTTCCTATAATATAGTTTTTATACATATTTTTTCTTTGAGTTGGGGAAAACCTGGGGGGGACATTATTGCCAGGGTAACAGGGGTCAGCGGTTTGCTCAGGGAGAGTGACTCGTTTCCATTTTACTGATCCTGCAGTATTTTTGTCATTTTAATAATTTTTGACAGTAACGAAAATAATCAAATAATTATTTTTATTAAATTATTTCCTTAAAAAAAATATTTTTCCTATTTTTTCTGTTTAATAAATTGATTGATCTTGCATCTTTCATTATCACTGGGTCAGTGGGAAGTGCGGGCATACCCCAAGCTCTTTGGGGGGGTTTGCGTGGCTATTACCCATACCATGGCTTGTTGTAGGCTTTAAACCCCCGGTTCATGTGTTTAAAAGGAATTCTATTCTTCAGGGGGAAAATGGAAGCTGAAGCTTCGCTAGATGATTTTGGGAGCGGTGTGAGAAGGGTTTGCTGGGAAGGAAGGAATGGTCACCCGCATGATAGTGGCAGCCCCTCTAAGTGGAAAATTTCACAGTTTGGAAGAAGGGAAAATGAGGGGGTTAAAAGAAAGATGTGAAGGTAGGGAAAACATTCTCTGTTCTCCCAAAACAGTGTACTTTCAGTGGTTGTGAGGTTGAAGGGACCCGTTCCCCCGCAATCATGGTAAGAAAATTTTTTTTAAATAGCGATTCTCAGGTAAAATATATGGGCCGTGCTTTTTAACAGAGACAGAAAAGGGCGACAAGAGTGGTCTTCCTGGGCTGGTGTTGGGCAAAAGTCAGAGGTGATAATGATAAGGATAGTGGGAAAATTTTAAAAAACCTACTTCCTCTCATTTTTTTACCCCGGAAAATATACGATATTCCGAAAAAATAGTTAAAGTAAACAGATGGGAAAACTATGTACAATTGCGGAACAGTGCATGTCCTCAACAAAAGAGAAACTAAAACCAACAAATCCCCCGGCCATGATGAACGTTTGCAAAGGGGGTTAAAGGGAAGTAAAGAGGAATTAGCAACCCTTTTAACTATTTAACATATCACTTCAAATGGCAAAAGCCTGTAAGTGGGAAAAAGGCAAAAGTAATACCTATTACAAGGCAGGTGACGGGCCTTTGGGTCGAACTGTAGACCCAAAAGGGCCCTTTCCTCCATATGGGAAAATTTATGGAATCAATAATTTCCGAAAACAATTCGTAGCCCTCTTACAGGCACGATGATTAATGTTCCAAAAACGGGTTTTTCAAAGGGGCGTTCCCGTCTACGAATTTATAACTTTTTTTACTAAGGTTTGAGGAGGGAAAACATAAGAAAATAAAACATAGAAAGGGGGAAACGCAGCAGGCCGTTGGCCCATACTAGGCAGGTCCTTTACAATTCATCCCACTATACAAACATTTGACCTACCCAATTTTCAATGCTACCAAGAAATAAGCTCTGATGTGCAAGTCCCACTCAAATCCAATCCATCCCACTCATGTATTTATCCAACCTAAATTTGAAACTACCCAAAGTCCTAGCCTCAATAACCCAACTAGGTAGACTGTTCACTCATCTACTACCCTATTTCCAAACCAATACTTTCCTATGTCCTTTCTAAATCTAAACTTATCTAATTTAAATCCATTACTGCGGGTTCTCTCTTGGAGAGATATTCTCAAGACCTTGTTAATATCCCCTTTATTAATACCTATCTTCCACTTATACACTTCGATCAGGTCTCCCCTCATTCTTCGTCTAACAAGTGAATGTAACTTAAGAGTCTTCAATCTTTCTTCATAAGGAAGATTTCTAATGCTATGTATTAATTTAGTCATCCTACGCTGAATGTTTCTAACGAATTTAAGTCC
This sequence comes from Cherax quadricarinatus, assembly GCF_026875155.1. Classification (NCBI taxonomy): domain Eukaryota; kingdom Metazoa; phylum Arthropoda; class Malacostraca; order Decapoda; family Parastacidae; genus Cherax; species Cherax quadricarinatus. The sequence goes on from NC_069498.1 coordinate 8,590,302, forward strand.
ATTCTGTAATATGGAGACCAGAATTGAACTGCATAATCTAGGTGAGGCCTTACTAATGATGTATAAAGCTGCAGTATGACCTCTGGACTTCTGTTGCTTACACTTCTTGATATAAATCCCAGTAATCTATTTGCCTTATTACGTACGCTTAGGCATTGCTGTCTTGGTTTAAGGTTGTGCTTACCATAACCCCCAAGTCCTTTTCGCAATCTGTATGGTTAAGTTCTACATTATTTAACTTATAAGTGCTAGGGTTATGGACACTCCGAGCTTCAGAACCTTGCATTTATCTACATTGAACTGCATCTGCACTTTTCTGAACAAGAGTAGAGTTTGTCTAAATCCTCCTGAAGTTCCCTAACATCTACGTTTGAATCAATTATCCTACCTATCTTCGTGTCATCGGCGAATTTGCTCATATCACTAGTAATTCCTTCATCAAGATCATTGATATATATTATAAACAACAACGGGCCCAAGACTGATCCCTGTGGAAACGCCACTTGTTACTGATCCCCACTCGGATTTAACCCCATTTATGGACACTCTTTGCTTCCTGTCTGTTAGCCATGATTCGATCCACGAGAGCACCCTTCCCCCAATGCCATGAGCTGCTACTTTCTTCAACAGTCTTTGGTGCGGAACTCTATCAAATGCCTTACTAAAATCTAAGTAAATAATACAAATTCTTTATCGTGGTCAACAGCCTCAAAAGCTTTTCTGAAGAAAGTTAATAAATTAGTTAGACAAGACGGCCTCTTGTGAATCCATGCTGAGTATCATTAATCAAGCTATGCTTATCGAGATGGCTTCTTATAATCTCAGCTATAATTGACTCTAGTAATTTGCCTACAATTGAGGTCAGGCTTATTGGGCGGTAATTTGACGGTAACGACTTGTCCCCTGTTTTAAAAATAGGAATTACATTAGCCATCTGCCACATATCAGACACTGCACCTGTTTGAAGAGATAAATTAAAAATATTAGTTAATGGTTCACAGACTTCCATTTTGCATTCCTTTAGAACCTTGAAAAAACCTCACAGGACCCGGTGACTTATTTTGCTTCAGTCTGTCTATCTGCTTCACAACCATTTCACTAGTGACTGTGATGTTACATAATTTATCTTCTTCTGATCCACTATAAAAATTAATTACCGGAATATTATTAGTGTCTTCCTGTGTAAAAACCGAGAGAAAATAATTTTTAAAATCGAGCACATTCATTCTCTTTGTCAGTAAGATGCCCATAGTTATTTTTAAGGGGACCTATCTTATCTCTGACTTTTGTTCTATAGACCTGGAAAAAACTTTTTGGGTTAGTTTTAGAATCCCTAGCAACTTTAATTTCATAGTCCCTTTTAGCTTTTCTTATCCCTTTTTAATGTCCCTCTTAATGTCAATATACTGATTCATAAGATGACCCTCGCCTCTTTTGATACGCCTATAAAATTCCTTTCTATGCCCTAGTAGATATTTAAGCCTATTATTCATCCATTTGGGTCATTTCTATTTGATCTAATTTCCTTATAAGGGATAAACGTTCTTTGAGCAGCATGTATTGTGTTCAGAAAACTGTCTATTGATAGCTCTCTTCGTTACCCCAGTCAACAGATGATAAGTGTTTCTCTAAGCCCATCGTAATCTGCTAAGCGAAAATCTGGGACTGTTACTGAGTTATCCCTATTATCATACTTCCATTCAATTCTACATGTAATTGATTTGTGGTCGCTAGCACCCAGTTCCTCCTGAAACTTCTAAATTATTAACAAGGGATTCATTGTTTGCCAGAACTAAGTCAAGCAGGTTATTACCCCTTGTAGGTTCTGTCACAAACTGCTTCAAAAAACAATCCTGAACTACTTCTAAGAAATCGTATGATTCTAAATTCCCAGTCAAGAAATTCCAATCAATATGACTAAAGTTAAAGTCTCTAGAATTACTACATTATCGTGCCTTGTGGCCCTAACAATTTCCCCCATAGTAGTCTCCCTGGTCCCTATCTAAATTTGGGGGACGGTATATCACACCTAAAATTAATTTTTCATGCCCCTCTGAAAATTCTATCCAAACAGACTCTGTATGTGTTACTTCAGACTTAATACCCGTTTTTATGCAAAAGTTCAAGCGATCTCGGACATACAATGCCACCCCACCCCCTTCCGATACTTCTATCTACTTGGAACACTTTAAAAACCCTGAATGTGACATTCTGCAGGCATGTCCCGACTTTTTGAATTAAACCACGTCTCAGTAATGGCAAATACATCTATGTTACCTGCACTAGCAACTAGTCTCAACTCGTCCATCTTATTCCTAGCACTGCGACTATTTGTGTAATAATATTTAATGACCCTCCTATCTCTTTACCCTTCCTGCTCCTTTCTGTTATTCCACTAAACCTATTACTGTCATTGTCAATTAGTGCCACTGGCTTTCCAATATCCTCCTCATTTTGCCTATTACTAGTTCTCCTAGTACTCATGTTACTACCCTGTGACTTCACAGTTTTCCCGCAGAAACCATACCACTAAACTATTCCTAGTTTAAAGACCTAACAGCTCCCTCCACTGCGTTGGCCAGTGCTCCCACCCCACACCTAGACAAGTGAACCCCATCCCTGGCATACATGTCATTTCTGCCATAGAAGAGGTCCCAGTTGTCAATGAATGTTACCGCATTTTCCTTACAGTATTTGTCCAGCCAGCAATTGACACCAATTGCTCTGGACAACCATTCATTTCCAACTCCTTCCTTGGCAAAATGCACATATGACAGGTTTGCCACCCTTCTTCTAATTATCTCTATTGCTGACTATACCTGCTAATCAGGTCCTCACTCCTACGTCTGCCAACATCGTTGCCTCCAGCACTGAGACAGATAATAGGATTGCTCCCATTACCTCTCATGATGTCATCCAGACGGCTAACAATATCCTTCATCCCAGCCCCAGGAAAACATACTCTCTGCCTCCTACTCCTATCTTCAAACAGAATGCCCTATCCATGTACCTAATCTGGCTATCCCCAACAACAACAATGTTTTTACCTTCCTTGGCGTCGTCCGTAGTGATGCTCCGAGTAGTCGACTCACATTCGCCAGGTAGCATTACACCACTTGTAGAATTCGTCATGACGTTCTCGATGGTCTTCGTTGGGGTTTCTAGGGATGTTCACTCACGTCTGCCAATGCTTCCTTGCTGCTCGTTGTGGCATTCCCAGTAGAACACTCACATTCGTCAGGTAGCACCGAGAATGAGTTGGAAGTTTCCACGGCAGTCTTTGGTTCTCGTTGTTTTCTGCCTCTCCAACCGTTTTCTTAATCTTCAGCTTGGTTCCATGTTGCCCGGCCACTGACCAAGCTCCCCTCTTAACCTGGGGACTCACAACAGGTGGATTACTACGAATCCTCTTGTTCTCCTCCGTTAATCGCCGTATCTCCAGTTTAGCAACTCTGAGTTCTTCTCTCAGCTGCTGGTAAAGCTGCTCAAGAGAGGGCATCCTGGTTCAGATTCACAGAGAGCACACAAACAGGTCTTCACAGAGCTAAGTACACGTGGTGACGTGTACTTAGCACAGTGGTGACGTGTACTTAGCTCTGTGAAGACCTGTTTGTGTGCTCTCTGTGAATCTGAACCAGGATGCCCTCTCTTGAGCAGCTTTACCAGCAGCTGAGAGAAGAGCTCAGAGTTGCTAAACTGGAGATACGGCGATTAACGGAGGAGAACAAGAGGATTCGTAGTAATCCTCCTGTTGTGAGTCCCCAGGTTAAGAGGGGAGCTTGGTCAGTGGCCGGGCAACATGGAACCAAGCTGAAGTTTAAGAAAACGGTTGGAGAGGCAGAAACAACGAGAAACCAGAAGACTGCCGTGGAAACTTCCAACTCATTCTCGGTGCTACCTGACGAATGTGAGTGTTCTACTGGGAATGCCACAACGAGCACCAAGGAAGCATTGGCAGACGTGAGTGAGACATCCCTAGAAACCCCAACGAAGACCATCGAGAACGTCATGACGAATTCTACAAGTGGTGTAATGCTACCTGGCGAATGTGAGTCGACTACTCGGAGCATCACGACGGACGACGCAAAGGAAGGTAAAAACATTGTTGTTGTTGGGGATAGCCAGATTAGGTACATGGATAGGGCATTCTGCTTGAAGGACAGGAGTAGGAGGCAGAGAGTGTGTTTTCCTGGGGCAGGGATGAAGGATATTGTTAGCCGTCTGGATGACATCATGAGAGGTAATGGGAGCAATCCTATTATCTGTCTCAGTGCTGGAGGCAACGATGTTGGCAGACGTAGGAGTGAGGACCTGATTAGCAGGTATAGGTCAGCAATAGATATAATTAGGAGGAAGGCTGTTTTACCCTTGAAAGCAACCATAACTTCATCAACAGACTGCTTGGGTGTAGCTGGAACTTTCAAGCAAGCTTTAGTCAGTCCATTGTAAAGAGGCCTTATTTTGTAGAATCTGTCATTATCCTTCTTTTTTGTGTTATCATTGAAATGAATGGTACGCCTCAGCAACCTAAACCTCTTTGATCCCATGACTTCTGCAACTTGAATTGTCCTACTTGCACTTCTCCAATAGTCCTCAATGGATGGCTGTACAGTGTAACCCATATACAACAGAATACCTATAAACCTAGTCATTTCCTCAGAATCTGTTTGAAAAGTAGTATGTATGTCTTTTTGCCTGGCATACAAATTAGTTTGAAATGTAATGTTGTCTATCATGTCTTGAGTAAAAAAGTCTGTAAAATAATCATATGCACACCTAACTTCAACAGGCTTTTCATGTTCATATTTAGGCAAAGGGTCATTGTGGATGTCCTCATTCTTCCATTTGGTGTCTACTTGAGAAGCAAGATCATCTTGAAGCACTTCTTCATCAGGGTATTCCTCCATAGTAATACGTTTCTTCCTCTTGTTCAATTTTTTTTTTTTTTGGTGGTGGCGCAGCTTCCTCCTCCCCATCTGTTGACACCTCTGCATCTGGTGGCAAGAATTCATCCTCACTATCCAGGAAATCCATGTCATCTGAGTCTTGATCTGAGTCAGTATCATCCCAAACACAGACAAATTTCGAGGTAGCCTTGGAGGACTCACCGTAGAACAATTTCTTATTGATCTGGAAGGACAATAAAAACATTCTGTACACACCCAGACCATTACTGAATTCATATATACACTACCAAATTTTATGGAAATATTTATATACCGAAACTTGAAAACTGCACCTAAAAGGGCAGGAACGGCCGTGCATGGTCCTATTTTGTTGCACTTTTTTCATTTGCATGGTGCACTCGTAATATGCTTCACAACGCCTTCATATATATATCAAAATATGGCTAAACTATTCATTTACACACTAGACACACAAATCAGTACTTACCGACATTGTATTGGGTGAAATGCTTCAGTATATAAGGAGCACTATACCGAGAAACACGAGTTTTGGCGCCGGCAAGGTAGAAGTGTTTACATTCTGCTGTCTCGACCAATGGGAAGCGAGCAGCCGCCATCACCGCTCAGCCTGGGCGACTCAGGGAAGGTCTGTGATTGGTCAGAAATAGAGAATGGGAACCTAGATGCGCGGCGGGAGTTGTAGGACGTGCGCAAAAAACCACGCTATGAGGACCGACTTCACTCGGGTCTGCCCGGTAAAGGGATTATTAATATAAAAATTTAGTAATCGTCTGTCAAACCAATCATGAACATAGTCCAAATCGTTCTGTAGTCTTTCCTGGTCTTCTCATGTCTGCATTACTTTCATTAATTTCATATTATTTACGAACTGGGATTCCTCTAGCTATTTCTTCTGTCATGGCGTTTACGTAGAGTGCTGATTCTCGTGAAGATCCACTAGTCCCCCATGCCGATGAGAGGCTCTTGATCTACTGAATCAGAACAGTCTTCTCTTTCCTTGGATAAACAAGAATGTTTTATATTCCCCCAGGAGCTATATAAGAACCTAAGAAAGAAGGAACAGTGCAACAGGCCTACTGGCCCATGCGAGGCAAGTCCATGGCACCCCCTCGGCTTAGACTAATGGCCCACCCAGTCAGGTCACATCAAACCTAGCAATACAAGCTAGTCAGGTCCAACTCACACCCACCCACACCCACTCATGTATTTATCTAACTTATTTTTTTTAAACTACTCAAAGTCATAGCGTCTATGACGGTACTCGAGAGTTTGTTCCACTCATCCACAACTCTATTACCAAACCAGTGCTTTCCTATATCCTTCCTGAATCTGAATTTTTCCAACTTGAAACCATTGCTGCGAGTCCTGTCTATGATAGATATTTTCACTACACCATTTACATTCCCTTTATTTATTCCTGTTTTCCATTTATACACCTAAATCATATCCTCCCTAATTCAACGCCTTTCTAGAGAGTGCGGATTCAGGGTCCTCAGCCTATCCTCATGGGGAAGATTTCTGACACATGGGATCAACATTGTCATCCTCCTGTAGGTTTTCCAGTGCATTTATATCCATCCTGTAATACGGTGACCAAAACTGTGCAGCATAATCTAAATGAGGCCTAACCAAGGATATATAGAGGTGAAGAACAACCTAAGGTTTTCTATTATTTATGCTTCTTGATATGAAGCCAAGGATTTTGTTAGTTTTATTGCGAACACTTATGCGCTGTTGTCTTGGTTAAAGATTACTGCTAACCAAACAACCTAAATCCTTTTCGCAATCAGTAATATTGAGATCTACATTATTTAGCTTATATGTCGCATGGTTATTTTCCTGTCCAACATTTAGAACTTTGCATTTGTCTATATTAAACTGCATCTGCCACTTCTCCGACCACTGCATCAGTCTATTCAAATCATCCTGGAATGCTCTAATGTCCTCATTAGAATTAATTGGACGGATTATTTTGGTGTAATCAGCAAATTTGGTTATGGTGCTATTTATTCCATCATTTATGTCGTTTATGTTAATTGTGAACAAGAAGCCCAACATTGACCCCTGTGGAACACCGCTTGTAACGTGCCCCCATTCTGATTTCTCCCCATTTATGCAAACTCTCTGCAGCTTGTCAGCCATGCCTCTACCCAGGAAAAAAATTCTCCTGTTCCGTGTGCCTTAAGTTTCGTCAATAGCCTCTGATGTGGAACTCTATCGAAATCAATATCATATTCATTACCATGATCTACCTCCTGAAACACCTTCGTGAAAAAAGTTAGTAAATTCGTAAGACAGGAACGCCCCTTTGTAAAACCGTGTTGAGATTCATTAATCAATTTATGCCTTTCAAGATGGCTACAAATTGCCTCGGCAATTATTGATTCCATAATTTTTCCCACTATGGAGGTAAGGCTTATTGATCTATAGTTCGAAGCTAAGGACCTGTCACTTGCCTTGTAAATAGGTGTTACATTTGCTATTTTCCACTTATCAGGCAATTTACCAGTTTGTAGTGATATGTTGAAAAGATTAGCCAAAGTTTTGCCAAATTCCTTTTTACATTCATTTAAAACCCTTGCAAACAATTCATCAGGGCCGGGTTTCAATTTCTCTAATTGTCTGAGGACGATGTCACTAGTTACCCTAACCGTGCATGGTTTATTATCGTTCAGTGATCTGACCAGAGTTACCCTTAAGTAGGCCTATCTTGTCCCTATTCTTACTTCTGTATACCTGAAAGAACTCTTTTGGGTTAGTCTTCGAATCCCTTGCGACCTTAGCCTCATAATCCCTTTTTCCTTTTATTCCTTTTTGCATTTCTCTCTTTAATTGAATATATTGACTCCTTAACTGCTCTTCCCCTCTTTTGATACGCCTATATATGCCTCTCTTTTGACCAGTGAGATGTTTTAATATATTGTTCATCCATTTGGGATCATTTTTGTTAGATCTAATTTCCCTACTCGGAACAGAAGTTGCTCTGAAAAATGTCATACTGGCAACCAACACCACCTACCTGACCCATAGTCAGGTCATCCCAATTTAGGCCATCCAGGTAATTACTCAGTCCCATGAAATCGGCCAAGAAGAAGTCTTGGACAGAGACTTTATTGTGATTATCTGGGTAATTCCATGATATACTGAAACTAAGTGATTTGTGATCGATTTCCCCAAGCTCATCATTAACCTAAAGATTATTAATTAGTGATTCTTTGTTGGCAAGAACCAAGTCAAGCAGATTGTTTCCTCTAGTTGATATTGTCACAAACTGTTTTAAAAAGCAATCCTGAACCGTATCAAGAAAGTCACTAGACTCAAGATTTCCTGTCACATTGTTCCAATTTGTCTAAAGTTAAAATCACCCATTAACACAACATTTTCTTATCGAGATGTCTTATGAATTGCATTCCATAGCAGCTTACTACACTCCTTATCAAGATTTGGGGGCCTATAAATGGCACCCAAAATTAATTTGTCACGACCCTCGAGAAACTGAAGCCAAAGAGATTCTGTGTCCAGTGTTTCTAATCTTATATTTTATCTTACCTAACACAACAATTTAAATTATCTCTGACATACATCACCACTCCAAGACCCTTCCTATTGACCCTATCATGCTGAATAGTTTTAACCCTGTAAGTTGCATTCAGAAGGTATTTCTTTATCTTTCAGGTTGAATAAGGTCTCCGTTATAGCAATAATATCTATATTACCTACACTTGCAAGTAATCTTAGCTCATTTATATGATTTCTTAGACTCCTACTATTTGCATAGTCACTTGTTGCCCTCTACTATCTCTGTTGATCAATTGCTTTGCCTTTACTAGCAACTTTATTTTGAATATTGTCTTTTAAGCATATCCCTGAGATATCCTGGTAATATCTGCTGTTTTCAACCCTGGTACTGCAGCCTGATTGTTTCCCACAAACACCCATACCTCTATAATCTATCAGTTTAAAGTCCTAGACAAGTCGTCAATGACCCCCTCAATCGAACTGGCTAATGCATATCACGTTTCCCATAGAATTTGTCCCAGTTATCAATGAAAGGGATTGCAAGTTCCTTGCAGTACCTGTCTAGCCAGAAATATATACTAATTGCCGTAGACATTCATTCATTGCTCACCCCCCTTCTAGGCAAGATGCTACATATGACTTCTATGGGTTTAGTGCTCCCAGATAATTATAATAATAATATTATGGTCACCATTGTGATCACATGACAGAAAAGATCTAGCTCATGTCCTCTCAAAGTCATTATTAAAAGTATCGCGATAATCACAACACCAATTGTAAACATCTCAGCAAATGGGCACTGTTCGATCCCATGTGAGGTTAATCCAAAAATTGGCAGGTCAGTGTTTTTGTTAGAAATCTACGTGGAAAGCAGGATTCTGAGGCTAAAGGAAGCAACAAAATACAAGCGGGTGTCCCTCGACTGCAACAGAATGTGAACAGAATGACAGAAACTGAGAAAGAGGATACAAAGATGCAAGGGTCATGAAAGAGACAAAGACAAAAACAGCCAGTGGCACCCAGAGTCGGTAGGACCAGCAAACAAAATAATTGTTAAAATAAAAATGGAAAAGTTGTAAAGGCATCCCAAAAAAGTAGGTCAGCCATTGGAAGCAAACACGACCACTCAAAGAACCACCCACAGAATGTTGCAACCAAACAAATTAACCCAACACAAACTAACCTCCACATTCACAGTCCCCACAACCCCAGCACAAACACCACACCTACACAGAAGCCTCCCATAGTTTCCTTAAAGTCTCCCACTCCCCCTACCCTCCATAAACTCCCCAGAATACATTTTTTGGAAAAGAAGCTGAAGCTATGGTACATCAATGCTGATGGAATAATGATTGAGTGCGGGGAGTGGCAGGGAAGAATCATGGAGGGATCCCCAGACATCATAGCACTCACAGAAACAAAGTTCATGGGAATAACAGACATGAGCTTTCCAAAGGATATCAGATCATGAGGAAAGATAGATGGAACAGATGGTGGTGAAGAGAAGTTGCAGTTTTCATCAGAAACCAGCGGAGTTTTAAGGAACAAGAAGGAGTGGACAAAAGGGAAGCAAGGGACTATATAGTAGGAACACTTCAGACTGGGGGTCCCAAGGTAGTGATTGCATAGATGTACAACCTGCTACTGAATAGCAAGAGGCCAAGACATGAGTACAATGAGAGCAACAGGGCAATGGTTGATCCACTAGCTGAGGTTGCCAAAGGGCCCACATAGTCAGGACAAAGTTACCAGTTGTTGGTGATTTGAGTCACAAGGGGAGTGACTATGAAAACCAGTAGCCACACAGGGGACCAGAAATATGGAGGGGTAAGATAATGGAGGGACTATTGGAAAACCTCATGTATCAACATGTTAGGGAGACTACCAGAGAGAGAGAGAGAGAGAGAGAGAGAGAGAGAGAGAGAGGATGAACCAGTAAGGCTGGACCTCATATTCATCTTTAGCTCGGACATTGGGGACATCACATATGAAAGGCCCCTCGGAGCTGGTGATCACATGGTTCTGAACTTCGAATACACTATAGAGCAAAAATTGAGGAGGGAAGCAGCATGAGTAGGACGGGATAAGCCAAGCTATAAAAGAGTGAACTACACAGGGATGAGGAATTTCCTGCATGAGGTACAGTGGGAAAGAGAACTGGTGGGAAAAACGGTAAATAAAATGATAGAATATGTGACTACAAAATGAGAGAAGGTTCGTACCCAAGGGCAACAGAAACAATGACAAGCCTTGGACGAGCCCTTGGTTCACCCTAAGGTGTAGAGAGGCCAAAACTAAGAGTAGAAGAGAATGGAAAAATATAGAAGACAAAGGACCCAGAAGAATAAGGAGATTAGTTGAAGAGCCAGAAACGAATATGCTTGGATAAGGGGGTAGGCCCAACGGCAATACGAGAATGACATAGCATCGAAAGCTAAATTCACCCATAGGTATTGTACAGCTACATCTGGAGGAGGAAAAGTACAGTCAAGGACCACGTAATCAAGATAAGGAAGTAGAGGGTGATCACAAGAAACGACAAAGAAGTATGTGAAAAACTAAACACGAGATTTGTGAGAGTTATTCTTTGCAGAGACAGAAACGATTCCAGTAATCTGAGGTCGTAGGGAACACCAACAAGTGCTGGACACACTACACACAGCAGAATAAAAGGTGAAGGAACTGCTATGTGTAGTAGATACTTCAAAGGCAGTGGGCCCAGACAACATCTCTCTGTGGATCCTGAGAGAGGGAGCAGAGGCACTGTGTGTGCCACTAACAGTTTTCAACAAATTTATTGAAAGGGAAACTAAAAGCGTTGTGTAAGGCAGCAAATGTAGTTCCAAGGTTTAAGAAAGGAGACAAACAGGAAGCATTAAACTACAGATCAGTGTCAATGACATGTATAGTATATAATGTCATGAAGATTATCAGAAGAATGTTGGAACACTTAGAGAGGAATGAACTCAAATACAATAACCAGCATGGTTTCAGGAATGAGAAATCTTGTATCACAAACTTACAAGTGTTCTACGACAAGGTAACAGAAGACAGCAGAGAGAGAGAGAGAGAGAGAGATAGAGAGAGAGAGAGGTGGGTAGACTGCTTTTTATTGTGCTGTAAGAAAGCTTTCGACAAAGTTTCACAGAAGAGATTGATATAAAATCTAGAGGAGCAGGTAGGTACAGCAGGTAAGACACTGCAGTGGTTCAGGGAATACCTGACAGGAAGGAAACAACGAGTGATGGTACGTGACGATGTGTCAAAGTGGGCACATGTGTCGAGCGCGGTTCCATAAGGGTTAGTCGTAGGGTCATTGCCTTTTCTAGTATATGTGAATAACATTAGAAAAGGGATAAATTCAAAGATGTCCCTGTCTGCAGAACACCTGAAGCTAATGCTGAAAATTCAAGTGAACGAGGACCAGGATTTGGACAGGCTACAATCTTGGTCTGACAATTGCACTAAGTGCAAAGTCATGACGCTTGAGGAAGGACTAAGAAGACCGAGGGTGGAGTACAAGCTCGAGGGTCAAAGACTCCAAACCCAGCTCAAGGAAAAAGATCTTGGGGTGAGCTATAGACCGAACACATTCTCTGAGGTGCTTATCAACTTCCGCAGCACATGGGCACCTGGCAAACCTAAGAATAGCGTTGTGACACCTAAGTAAGGAGTCATTCACGACACTGTACACCTTGTACGTCAGGCCCGTATTGGAGTACACTGCAGCAATATGGAACCCACATCTGGTCTAGAACGTCAAGAAATCAGAAAAAGGTTAGCAACAAGACTATTCCTGGAGCTCAGGGGTATGGCTTCTAGGAGAGGTTAAGGGAACTCAACCTGACGACACTAGAGTACAGGAAATATAGGAGAAACAAGATAACGACGCATAAAATACCGAGAGAAATCGACAAGGTGGACCGGGACAGAATGTTTCAGAGAACGGACACAAGACAAGGGGTCACAACTTGAAGTTAAAAACTAAGATGGTTCATATGTATTTTTGGAAGTATTTCTTCAGCACTAGAGTTATCAGGAAGTGGAACAATCTAGAGAGTGATGTAGTGGAGGCTCTTAGAGCAGGGAGAGAGTGATGTAGTGGAGGCTCTTAGAGCAGGGAGAGAGTGATGTAGTGGAGGCTCTTAGAGCAGGGAGAGAGTGATGTAGTGGAGGCTCTTAGAGCAGGGAGAGAGTGATGTAGTGGAGGCTCTTAGAGCAGGGAGAGAGTGATGTAGTGGAGGCTCTTAGAGCAGGGAGAGAGTGATGTAGTGGAGGCTTTTAGAGCAGGGAGAGAGTGATGTAGTGGAGGCTCTTAGAGCAGGGAGAGAGTGATGTAGTGGAGGCTTTTAGAGCAGGGAGAGAGTGATGTAGTGGAGGCTCTTAGAGCAGGGAGAGAGTGATGTAATGGAGGCTCTTAGAGCAGGGAGAGAGTGATGTAGTGGAGGCTCTTAGAGCAGGGAGAGAGTGATGTAGTGGATGCTCTTAGAGCAGGGAGAGTGAATGTAGTGGAGGCTCTTAGAGCAGGGAGAGTGATGTAGTGGATGCTCTTAGAGCAGGGAGAGAGTGATGTAGTGGATGCTCTTAGAGCAGGGAGAGAGTGATGTAGTGGAGGCTCTTAGAGCAGGGAGAGAGTGATGTAGTGGAGGCTCTTAGAGCAGGGAGAGTGATGTAGTGGAGGCTCTTAGAGCAGGGAGAGAGTGATGTAGTGGAGGCTCTTAGAGCAGGGAGAGAGTGATGTAGTGGAGGCTCTTAGAGCAGGGAGAGAGTGATGTAGTGGAGGCTCTTAGAGCAGGGGAGAGTGATGTAGTGGAGGCTCTTAGAGCAGGCAGAGAGTGATGTAGTGGAGGCTCTTAGAGCAGGGAGAGAGTGATGTAGTGGAGGCTCTTAGAGCAGGGAGAGTGATGTAGTGGAGGCTCTTAGAGCAGGGAGAGAATGGGCTCGGTAGCTATTTGATTTTTTATTTTAAATTTCACAACAGTCTTTAGCTTTGTCTTGAAAAAGCATTTTATAATGCATTCAGTTTTAGCTTAATATTTTCTGTTTTTCAAACCAGATCCACTTTTCGTTCTTGAGAGAGTCTAGAAATTTTGAGACATTCTGGGATTCTTTGTCTTCACCTATAGAGGGAACATCTTCCTCCAATACCCATCTTCCAATCTTTTTCTTCACTGTTTTTTATGGAGGAGACTTTTAGTGTTATTATGCTCAGCTATTTGGAGACACTGGTAAAAAGGGCAAAGACAAAAGACCAAGTGTTGGCCGACTCTCGTATGTGGTCAGAATGTTGTCTCCCTCTCTCTTGTGGACAAGGACTAACACACTAACCCCTTTGTATCAAGCACTGGCTCTTGCTTCCTTGTAGACCAGCTGGACTAAATGTTAGCCAGCTTCACTTTGTGAACCAGCAGGATCATAGACTAATCTGCTCTGTTTCATAGATAAGCAGGACCAAAGACTAAGCACTGGCTCCATTTAGCTTGTAAACCAGCAGAACCGATGGCATGTACACACTAGTGTAATCCATCAGTACTCTAACTTACACTTCCTCTCAAACCATGAGCTGGCTAATTTTTCTTTGTAAACCAAATTCTGGTCTACTTTCCCCAATGAACCATCAACACCAGAGCTGGCTGCTCTTTCTTGTAAACCTCTAAACCTAGGTGTCAGGGAACCGCCTTTCACCTGATCAGAAATATGGAAAAGCAATTAATGAATAACCTCGAGGAATAATAATAATGAAAATATTAAAAAGTATTGAATAAAATAAAAAAAATCTGGTCGCCGTAGGTTCCATTGTGATCTTAAGACAGGAGATCTTCTTAGGATGTCTTGAAGAATTAATGTTAGTTATCCTGGCAAGGCAGTGTTAGTCCGATGTTCAGGAACTCCAGTCAATACTGGCTCGTAGTATCTCACTCCAGATATCAAAGAAGAGATAAGGAGTCGCAGTGTCCCACTTCAACCCACCAATAACACAAACACAAGATCATGTGACCTGATTACATTCCTCAGCACTTTGATCATTTTTTCTTATTTTTTTATTATAAACTCATAAAATGAAGTATAACACAACTGTACCTTTACTAAACAATGGACCATCTCTGGTGAACAAGGGGGGAGTTATGGGAGGAAGAAGGAAATTAAAAGCATCCCTAAAGAAATAAATCACTCTGACTTTTTTGAGTTAGACTAGGTAATTTACACTATGCATGATTATTATACGAGCCTGGCGCATGGCCGGGCTCCGAGAGTAGAAAGACTCTCGAAACTCCCATATATCAAGTGCCGACTCTGGATGACCATGCCAACAGCAGAGCTGATAACGAAAAACAAAAACACTGGATGCAAGATTATTATTAAGTATAGCATTGAAGGATGACGAAGGGTGGTAATTTTGCTTCACTGTCATTACTGGTAACCAAGTTAAAAAAAAAAGTGAAACAATACTTCTGGTAGATCACCCTACCTGATCAGCAGAAGAGTAGTGGTGAATTGATTTCCAAATCTTCAACGCACACCAGGTAAAGTTAATACTACCAGGAGTAGAAGCTAAAGAAACTCAGACCCGAGGAGATCTGGAGTCTAACAGTGACCCGCTAGATAATAATAATAATAATAATAATAATAATAATAATAATAATAATAATAATAATATCTTTATTTACTTCAAGTACATGTACAAGGTATACAGTCCTAGCTGACAACAATGACATACTACTATATAGAAACTCCCTTGTTATGCTCTGCATTTCGGGCAAATTAGGTCAGTGTCCCAGGATGCGACCCACACCAGTCGACTAACACCCAGGTACCCATTTTACTGATGGGGAACATAGACAACAGGTGGAAAGAAACACGTCCAATGTTTCTACTCTGGCTGGGAATCGAACCCAGGCCCTCGCGTTAGCCACCAGGCCACCAGAGCCACCATGGCCACCACGGCAGTGAGGGCGGAGACACACTGTAATAGCTCCTCGGAGTCTAATCTACCATAATCCAATTTCAATGACTTTTCCCTCACACTATAGTTGCTCCCTCCCCTTTCACTGTAAACCAGCGAGACTAGGGCCAGTCTACTGAATCTTATGAACAACCAGGAACATTGCTGGTTTGCTATTCTTTGTGGATCAGCAGAACCAGGGCTAGCACACACACTCCCTCTTGAATCAGCAGGTGCTAAGCAGACATCCTCTACCTTGGGGACTAGCAGGACATGGCTGGACCACTGTCCGGTGTGAACCAGCAGGACCAGGACAGGCCTGATCTTCACCAGCAGGTGGGTCGGCGCTTCTTGCAGCAGCCCAGGCAAAATAAAACGATTATTCACCGTTGACTGTCTTCACAGCTCCTGCGCCAAGGCTCACTGCCCGGGCGGGTTCAGACAGTGAAGAAAAACCCCAGTGAGGGAGAGAGGAAAGAGGGAGGGAGGAAGGGGAGAGGAGAAAGACAGGAGGGGAGAGTGAGGAGAGAAGAGAAGAGAGAAAAGAATGAGGGAAGGCATGAGGAGGATGGACAGGGTGAAGAAGAGAGATGTGAAGGAGAGTTTTAAAATGGAGATAAGAGAGATATGTGAAGGAGAGTTATGAAATGGAGATAAGAGAGAGATGTGGAAAGGGAGAAAAGAGGAGAGAAAGAGAGATGGGGAATGAAAGAGAATAGAAAAAAATTGGAAAACCGAGGCACGAGAAAAAAAACAAGATGGTTGAAGGAGAGAAGGGACAGAAAATCAGATTGGGAAGGAAACGGGTAAAGAGAAAGAGAGATGGAGGGAGAGAGAGAGAGAGAGAGAGAGAGAGAGAGAGAGAGAGAGAGAGAGAGAGAGAGAGAGAGAGAGAGAGAGAGAGAGAGAGAGAGAGAGAGAGAGAAAAGAGAGAGGGGAGAGAGAGAGAGAGAGAGAGATGGACAAAAAGAGTACACATAGTTTAAATTAAATGCTCCCCATTTTCTTTATACCACTGGCACCCCCAAATTTACCTACTCCCCCTCTCCACAACATTTTTACCTACTTTAGCATTAAGATCCCCAATCACAAGTACTCTCCGACTTGGTTCAAAATTCCCCACGTATTCACTCACAATTTCCCAAAATCTCTCCTTTTGCAGTTTTCTCGTCTCCAGGTCCCATAATCACTTACTATAACCCACTTTTTACATCCAACCCTTATTTTACTCCACATAATCCTTGAATTTATTCATTTATATTCCCTCTTCTCCTGCCATAACTTATCCTTCAACATTATTGCTTCTCCTTCTTTAGCTCTAACTCTTTTAGAAACCCCTGTCCTAATCCCATTTATTTCTCCCCACTGAAACTCTCCCACCCCCTTCAGCTTTGTTTCACTTAAAGCCAGGACATTCAGCTTCTTTTCATTCATAACATCCACAATCATCTCTTATCATTCGTACAACAACTACCCACATTCAGACATCCCACTTTGACGGTTACAAGCCCATTGTTCCCGGCATTACAGTTGACTTTTACAACACGCATAGCTTACGGAGAAAAGATTCTTATTACACTTCCTCATGGATATAAAAGGAAACACATTAAGAGCAAAAACTATTAAGGTAAAATCAAAGAAAACTCAGATAAATATTTACAGTGGTGTAACAAAAAACGCGATCTCCATTGTATACTAGAAAGGACTGCCCTTCTAGCATCCAGCCTGTTACTGGGTTTTAGTAACAAGTAGTCAGTATCCTGGTCCAATTATCCATTAGAATTCAATAATAATTATTAGTGCTTCAGGATTGCAACTGGTAGGTTACTAACTAAAGAAATTAAAATTTAATAAGTTTATTAATAATAAAATTGTCTAGGCGTATATTATCAAATTAAATTAAATTAATCAAAGTAATCACAATAATAATAATCACTTCTCTCGTGTACAGTAATATTGTGCTGAAGACACATGTCACATTTATATGTCTTATGTACCGTCTGGTACATTAACATTTAATAATACATATATATACAAATAAGTTTGTGTGTATGTGTGTAAGTGCTCTTAGTAGTTCCCTATGTCTCACGACTCGACTAGACTTAAACCAGTGACTGACAAAGTCCTCACATCAACTAACTTCTTGACCAACCTGGCAACAAAACAGCTTGCTTGAACAATAAAACGACTGATAAGCCGAACAACAATATAGTAAGCAATAGCGACACAATCAGGAACAAGGAGATAATATAACGACACTAAGTAGGGACCATCTGCAAATCCTCCACGAAAGTCACAAAACTCCCATACTACTGAATCTAAGTTCAGCATAAGAAAATCCCCGACTGTGACAATACACAGATTTGTTTTTCAACAAGTCGGCCGTCTCCCACCGAGGCAGGGTGACCCAAAAAAGAAAGAAAATCCCCAAAAAGCAAATACTTTCATCATCATTCAACACTTTCACCACACTCACACATTATCACTGTTTTTTCAAAGGTGCTCAGAATACTACAGTTTAGAAGCATATACATATAAAGATACACAACATATATCCCTCCAAACTGCCAATATCCCAAACCCCTCCTTTAAAGTGCAGGCACTGTACTTCCCATTTCCAAGACTCAAGTCCGATAATATGAAAATAACCGGTTTCCCTGAATCCCTTCACTAAATATTACCCTGCTCACACTCCAACAGATCGTCAGGTCCCAAGTACCATTCGTCTCCATTCACTCCTATCTAACACACTCACGCACGCTTGCTGATACCAGGACAAATTAGGTCAGAAACTACAGCTCAGGACCTGAGTTGCTCAGAGTGACTATGCGACACACAACCTCAGTACAACGTCGAAAATCACTAAGTCTAGGCTATGTTCTGTGAACAGAGTTCCACAGAACCAACAACAAGAAAGCAACAGAGATGATCTTCCAACAAAGGCCCACAAGAGAGAGGAGTGTGGGGCGACTTGCCAGGAGAACGTCCAACAGACAAGAGAGCTAGCAGCCCAGACCGACTCCTCCAGGCGAGGTGTGATCACCCCCCCCCTCATCACATGACTGCTCGGTGGACTGCTGCTGCCCAACAACACAGAGAAGCCGACACGGAAACGAGCAACGAGCGATAATTACAGTAGTTAGACAATCAAGACTTGAACTATGAGCACTGAGTAATATATATAAATGTTACATCCTACCTAATAAAATAACTAAATCAAATAATAATATAAAGCAATATATTTACGATTTAGCTATTATCGCAAATATAAGCAATATAAAATTATATGAACAGGTGATATACATTACATACATTGTGACCCATTCAGGGGTCGCAGCAAGTGGAACCTCGGTACTCGAGCTTAATTCATTTCAGAAGATTGTTCGAGTTCCGAACAAATTTTTCCAATAAGGAATAATTTAAATTAGATTAATCCGTTTCAGACTCGCAAAAATACAATTATAGCGACTTTGTAGGGTATTTTCGTATGGTATTTATGAGTGTATTTCGTTTCCTGGGCCTAATTTGATAGAAGGAAAGATATGTTACAGAAATAGAGATGATTTTTAACGGTTTACAGTCTAAAATTACCTTGAAATTGAGCTCAAAGTACCGGAAATGTTCAATTTTTGGTCATTTTCAAGAAATATTAGTATTAAAGGGGTATCTATCTATCACATTTATTCCAACTTGATATTGGAGACACGATAGACAGCCTAGAAGCATAAAAAAAAGACGCCAAAATTAATAATAAGAGCCATATTATATGGAGAGGCGGAGGTGTTTACATATGGTCAAACACTCTCTAAGCAATTTTCTTTTTTGTTAGCTGATATCACTAATCTTCTTAAGCCCCATGGTAACTTATTTATACGAATACAACAAAAAAAAATTCGAAGAAACGCGAAATAGTTTACAGTGATGTTCAGCGGAGATTTGGACTAATAGACATCGGGGAGACTGAAACCAATGTTCTAACAGGTCGTGTTTGTTTGGTTAAGTGCCGAGCAAACTGTCGACTACTGAGCGATTTCTCTACCAAACAAAGCATATACATATGCATTTATAATATATATATTTATATATTATATATATTATATATATATATATAATATATATATATATATATATATATATATATATTATATTATACATATATTTATATATATATATATATATATATATATATATATATTATATATATATATATATATATATATATATATATATATATATATATATTATATATAAATATATATATATATATATATATATATATAATACATATATATATATATATACATATATATATATATATATTATATATATATATATACATATATATATATATATATATATATATATATATATATATATATATATATATATATATATATATATATATATATATAATATATATATTATATATATATATATATATATATATATATATGTCGTGCCGAATAGGCAGAACTTGCGATCTTGGCTTAAATAGCAACGCTCAACTTGCCATATAGGACAAGCGAAAATTTGTGTATGCAATAATTTCGCCAAAATCATTCTGAACCTAACGAAAAAAATATATTTCACTGTGTTTGTTTAGTATTAAATTATTGTAAACAAATCTAAAATATATTTAGTTGGGTTAGGATAAAATAAATTGTTCTTATTATAATAAGGTTAGGTAAGTTTTCTAAGATTCTTTTGGTGCAAAATTAAAAATTTTTACATTAACATATATATATATTAACATACATACATTAACATATATATATATATATATATTATATATATATATATATATATATATATATATATATTATATATATTATATATATTTATATATATATATATATGTCGTGCCGAATATGTAAAACTTGTCAATTAGCAGAACTCATTTAAAATTAAGTCCTTTCCAAAATTTTCTCTTATACGTTTAAAAATATATTTTTTTCATTAATGTTAATGTCATTTTTTTTTAATTTTGCACCAGAAGAAACTTAGAAAACTTACCTAACCTTATTATAACAAGAGCAATTTATTTTAGCCTAACCCAACTAAATATATTTTAGATT
Organism: Cherax quadricarinatus; assembly: GCF_026875155.1. Lineage (NCBI taxonomy): Eukaryota > Metazoa > Arthropoda > Malacostraca > Decapoda > Parastacidae > Cherax > Cherax quadricarinatus. The sequence continues at coordinate 8,610,767 of NC_069498.1, forward strand.
TGTTTACATTAATTTAATACTAAACAAACACAATGAGATATATTTCTCTCGTTAGGTTCAGAATGATTTTGGCGAAATTATTGCATACACAAATTTTCGCTTGTCCTATATGGCAAGATGAGCGTTGCTATTTAAGCAAAGATCGCAAGTTCTGCCTATTCGGCACACATATATATTATATATACATATATATATTAATATATTAAACACGCTAGATAACAGGGATATCTTGCTACTCCTACTTACACTTTGGTCACACTTCACAGACACGCACATGCATATATATATACATACATCTAGGTTTTTCTCCTTTTTCTAAAAAAAGCTCTTGTTCTTCTTTATTTCTTCTATTGTCCATGGGGAAGTGGAAAATAATCTTTCCTCCGTAAGCTATGCGTGTCGTATGGGGCGATTTAAATGCCGGGAGCAATGGGCTAGTAACCCCTCTCCTTTTGACACTTACTAAAAAAAAAAGAAGAAAAAACTTTATAAAACTGGGATGCTTAAATGTGCGGGGATGTAGTGCGGATGACAAGAAACAATGATTGCTGATGTTATAATAAAGAAGTTGGATGTCCTGGCCCTAAGGGGAAACAAAGCTGAGGGGGTAGGAGAGTTTCAGTGGGGGAAATAAATGGGATTAATCTGGAGTATCTGAGAGAGTTAGAGCAAAGGAAGGGGTAGCGTAATGTTAAATGATCAGTTATGGAAGGAGAAAAGAGAATATGAATGTGTAAATTCAAGAATTATGTGGATTAAAGTAAAGGTTGGATGCGAGAAGTGGGTCATAATAAGCGTGTATGCACCTGGAGAAGAGGGAATTGCAGAGGAGAGAGAGAGTTTTTGGGGAGATGTTAATGAATGTATGGGAAAACCTTGAACCAAGTAGAGAGAAATTGTGGTAGGGGACTGAATGCTAAAGTAGGAGAAACTTTTAGAGAGGGTGTGGTAGGTAAGTTTGGGGGTTTTGGGCCAGGTGTAAATGATAATGGGAGCCCTTTGATTGAACTTTGTATAGAAAGGGGTTTAGTTATAGGTAATACATATTTTAAGAAAAAAGAGGATAAATAAGTATACAAGATATGATGTAGGCGAAATGACAGTAGTTTGTTGGATTATGTTGGTAGATAAAAGACTGTTGAGTAGACTTCAGGATGTACATGTTTATAGAGGGGCCACAGATATATCAGATCACTTTTTATTTTGTAGCTACACTGAGAGTAAAAGGTAGAGGGGATACAAGGAGAATAGAAGCATCAGGGAAAGAGAGGGTGAAGGTTTATAAACTAAAAGAGGAGGCAGTTAGGGTAAGATATAAACAGCTATTGGGGTAGATGGGCTAATGAGAGCATAGGCAATGGGGTCGAAGAGGTATGGGGTAGGTTTTTTAAAAATGTATTTGTTAGAGTGTTCAGCAAAGTTTGTGGTTACAGGAAAGTGGTGCGGGAGGAAGAGGAGCGATTGGTGGAATGTGATGTAAAGAGAGTAGTAAGGAGAAAAAGTTAGCATATGAGAAGTTTTTAAAAAGTAGAAGTGATGCAAGGAGGGAAGAGTATATGGAGAAAAAAGAGAGGTTAAGAGTGGTGAAGCAATGTAAAAAGAGAGCAAATGAGAGAGTGGGTGAGATGTTATAAAACAAATTTGTTAAAAATTTAAGAAAAATTTTGGAGTGAGATTAACAAGTTAAGAAGCCTAGAAACAATGGATTTGTCAGTTAAAAATAGGAGAGAGAGTATTAAATGGAGGGTTAAGGTTTTGGGGAAGGGATGGAGGGAATATTTTGAGGAATTGTTAATGTTGATGAAGTAGGGAAGCTGGGGATTTCGTGTATAGGGAAAAGGAGGAATAACATCTTGTAGGAGTGAGGAAGAGCCAGTTTGAGTGTGGGGGAAGTTCGTGAGGCAGTAGGTAAAATGAAAGGGGGGTAAGGCAGCCGGGATTGATGGGTAAAGATAGAAATTTTTAAAAGCGGTGGGGATATAGTTTTGGAGTGGTTGGTGCAATTATTTAATAAATGTATGGAAGAGGGTAAGGTACCTAGGGTTTTGGCAGAGAGCATGCATAGTTCCTTTGTATAAAGGCAAAGGGGTATAAAAGAGAGTGCAAAAATTATAGGGGGATAAGTCTGCTGAGTATACCTGGTAAAGTGTATGGTAGAGTTATTATTGAAAGAATTAAGAGTAAGACGGAGAATAGGATAGCAGATGAACAAGGAGGCTTTAGGAAAAGGTAGGGGGGTGTGGACCAGGTGTTTACAGTGAAAACATATAAGTGAACAGTATTTAGATAAGGCTAAAGAGGTCTTTGTGGATTTATGGATTTGGAAAAGGCTTATGACAGGGTGGATAGGGGGGCAATGTGGCAGATGTTGCCAAATGTATGGTGTAGGAGGTAGGTTACTGGAAAGCAGTGTAAGAGTTTTTACGAGGATAGTGAGGCTCAAGTTAGAGTATGTAGGAAAGAGGGAAATTATTTCCCATAAAAGTGGCCTTAGACAAGGATTTTGTGATGTCACCGTGGTTGTTTAATATATTTATTTGATGGGGTTTTTAAAGAAGTAATGCGAGGGTCTTGACAAGAGGCGTGGAAATTAAAAGATAAAGAATCACACACAAAGTGGGAGTTGTCACAGCTTTCTCTTTGCTGATGACACTGTGCTCTTGGGAGATTCTGAAGAGAAGTTGCAGAGATTGGTGGATAATTTGGTTGGGTGTGCAAAAGAAGAAAATTAAAAGTGGGAAAACAGGAAAGAGTAAGGTTATGAGGATAAAAAAAAGATTAGGTGATGAAAGATTTAATATCAGATTGGGGAGAGAGTTTGGAGGAGGTGAATGTATTCAGATATTTGGGAGTGGACGTGTCAGCGGATGGGTCTATGAAAGGGTGAGGTGAATCATAGAATTGATGAGGGAAAAAAAAAGTGAGTGGGCACTTAGGAGTCTGTGGAGACAAAGAACTTTGTCCTTGGAGGCAAAGAGGGGAATGTATGAGAGTATAGTTTTTACCAACACTCTTATATGGGTGTGAAGCAGGGGTGATGAATGTTGCAGCGAGGAGAAGGCTGGAGGCAGTGGAGATGTCATGTCTGAGGGCAATGTTGGTGTGAATATAATGCAGAGAATTCGTAGTTTGGAAGTTAGGAGGAGGTGCGGGATTACCAAATGTTGTCCAGAGGGCTGAGGAAGGGGTTTTTGAGGTGGTTTTGGACATGTAGAGAGAATGGAGCGAAACAGAATGACTTCAAGAGTGTATCAGTCTGTAGTGGAAGGAAGGCGGGTAGGGGTCGGCCTAGGAAAGGTTGGAGAGAGGGGGTAAAGGAGGTTTTGTGTGCGAGGGGCTTGGACTTCCAGCAGGGAGCATGAGCGTGTTTGATGGAGTGAATGGAGACAAATGGTTTTTTAATACTTGACGTGCTGTTGGAGTGTGAGCAAAAAAAACATTTATGAAGGGGTTCAGGGGGAAAAAGGCAGGCCGGGCTTGGGGTCCTGGAGATGGGAAGTACAGTGCCCGCACTTCGAAGGAGGGTGTTAATGTTGCAGTTTAAAACTGTAGTGTAAAGCACCCTTCTGGCAAGACAGTGATGGAGTGAATGATAGTGAAAGTTTTTCTTTTTCGGGCCACCTGCCTTGGTGGGAATCGGCCAGTGTGATAATAATAATCAAATATATATATATATATTTTATTATATATATATATATATATATATATATAAAATATATATATATATTAATATATATGTATATATATATATACATATATTTTATAATATATATATATATATATATATATATATTATATATATATATATATATATATATATATATATATATACATATATATATATATTTTTTATATATATATATATTATATATTTATATATATATATATATATATATTATATATATATATATATTATTATATATATAATGTGTGGGGTGTGTGTGTGTGTGTGTGTGTGTGTGTGTGTATATTATTGTAAAACCCCTAACGAGTGGTATTGATTGAATACCAACAGTGCGACTAGCTAAGGATTCGAGCTCATGTTATTTTGACCCGCTTCATGGTGAGCAAAAACCTCATGATGCTGAATCCCACAGGACCATCAAAATTCTACAAGAATCAAGCACGGTGGTGTGGGTGCCTCTGAGCTACTTTCATTCTCCTCCGTTGGTGTACTAGGACTCAACAAGCAGCATTTTATATTTTTATTTCCCACGAAACGAGTGATATTGATCAAATAAACAACACTGCGACTAACCAATGGATTCGATCCCTGTTGTTTTACCGGCCTCATGGTGAGAAATAACACATGAACATGTATCTGCAAAATTATGAGAAAGATGAACGGATGTGTTATTTTGCTTATCAGATATTGCCAGAGAAGGATATAGGCAGAAGTTTAGAGGTGTAAAGTTTCAGGAAAGAACAATCTTGGTGGAGTATGGAAAGATGTAGCTGCTGACTTAAAGTTGCCGTTCCAAGGATGTTGTAGGTGATTATAAAGTGCAATAGACTTTAATTTATTAAAGAGATCTTTTAAAATAGTGTAATTCTGACCTTAAGGCAAAACTTGACGAAAAGATATAATGGATGTTCTAACTATGACTCTGAGGTTTGGGTGAAAGGTTTTTTAAGCCAAGCAAAAAAGTTAATAATTTTTCTCCACAAACTAGTAGGAGTAAGAAATTTCAAAGGTCTAAGCCAAATTTTTTCAGCCTATATTATTACAATCAAAGGAAAAACGCTTAAACATTTCAGCCACATATCCAAAAAGTTTTCAGCCTCTTAACCACCTGTATCCTGGTTCCCAGGGACTTAAATCTGATTCTGAGTTTTGCTGTTCAGGGAAGCGATAAGTTAATTTCAGGTTCAGGAAAACAGGGAAGAGGTAGGAAAAGCCAGTTCCCAGGACACAGAGACGCAGTGCCTTAGTTTTACATTGTACTTTACTGTAATAAGAAGGATCACAGCAGTACTGCAGAGAAATGCTTGAGGACCAGGACTGCTGCCAAGTAAGTACCTCCAGTTACACATGCAGTAACTTGTATTGCAGGTTTACCCCAGAAGTACACCTGGAAGTTCAGATGTTTTAGGACCCTCGGATGGAGGTCTTTTCAGGGACAGATGTAGAACATTCTTATTATATTAATAATATTTAAAGATTCGGCGGTATTCTCCGGCCGGGCCTTTTCCAAGTGGTGGCCGGCCTTGGCTCCCTCTTTAGGGAGTGTCTGAGACTAGTCTCCCATCGGAGGAGGCACAATTACCTCTTCATCTTTGGGACCAACTGTCCCCAGGCCTAGGGATGAGATCTCTGAGAAAATAAAATCCACATAACGATCAGAAAAAACGTATGGTTTCCTTCATCAGCAATCTGAATGATAAATGAAGTACAAATTGAAAGTGAATTACAAGACTTTTGAAATAGTGACATGTTTTTTTTTTAGTAAGAAAAGGCTTGGTGCATTGGCTCAGCCACCATGGAACTTTGAAAGGAGTTTTTGATGCTAGAAAGGGGGCATGAATCCCATGAGGTATATGTCGCTGAGCCAAATTCATCAGGTTCTTCGTAGAAAAACTTAATTGAAAAAGTTGAGTATAAATTGTGGGACAGAGATGGTATAGTGGAAGAAGGGTGAAGCTTCCATTTTTATTTTTACATTTTTACTACACTCAGCCAGACAAGTGAGGTCTGTCTGTGAAGGTGTCACACTGCACGACACTCAGCCAGACTAAGTGGAGGTTGTTGTGAAGGGTGTCACACTACACGAACTCAGCCAGGACTAAGTGGATGTTGACTGTGAAGGTGTCCACTGCACACACTCAGCCAGACTCAGTGGAGGTTGTCTGTGAAGGTGTCACACTGCACGACACTCAGCCGACTCAGTGGAGGTGTCTGTGAAGGAGTCACACCTGCACGACACTCAGCCAGACTCAGTGGAGGTTGTCTGTGAAGGGTGTCACACTGCACGACACTCAGCCAGACTCGTGGAGGTTGTCTTTGAAGGGTGTCACACTACACGACACTCAGCCAGATAAGTGGAGAGATGTCTGTGAGGTGTCACACTTGCACGACATCAAGCCAGGACTAAGTGGAGGTTGTCTGTGAAGGTGTCACACTGCACCACACTCAGCCAGACTAAGTGGAGGTTGTCTGTGAAGGTGTCACACTGCACCACACTCAGCCAGACTAAGTGGAGGTTGTCTGTGAAGCGTGGTCACACTGCACGGACACTCAGCCAGATCAGTGGCAGGTTGTCTGTGAAGGTGTCACACGACACGACACTCAGCCCCCGGACTCAGTGGAGGTTTTCTGTTAAGGTGTCCCACTACACGACATTCAGCCAGACTCAGTGGAGGTTGTCTGATGAAGGTGTCACCACTACACGACATTCAGCCAGGACTCAGTGGAGGTTGTCTGTGAAGGGTGTCACCACTACACGACATTCACGCCAGACTCAGTGAGGATGTCTGTTGAAGGGGTCACACTACACGAAACTCAGCAAGACTCAGTGGAGAGTTGTCTGTGAACGGTGTCACACTACCACGACACTCTCTCCATGTTCAATGATGACCACAAAGCATATTTGATACTAAGGCTGAAGGGTTCCTCTTGTGATATTTCAATGGACGTACCATCAGGGAGGACACTGGACTACAATAGTAACAACTCCATCAGGAGAACTGTACCTACCAATTAGGACCACACTCCATCCAGGGACATGTACCTACAATAGTAACCCACACTCCATCCAGGAGACCACTGTACTTACAATAGTAACACACTTCATCCAGGAGACACTGTACCTACAATAGTAACTCCTCCATCCAGGAGACATGACCTACAACAGTAAACACACCACATCCAGGGAGGACACTGTACTAAAACAGTAACACACAACATCAGGATACATGGTTCCTACAACAGTAACACACCAAACATCCAGGAGAGCTTTTACCTACAACAGTAACAAACTCATCCAGGAGACACTGTACATACAACAAGTAATCACAAAAATCCCAGAAGACATTGTTCCTACAACAGTACACACACAAACATACAGAGGGACACTGTACCTACAACAGTTACACACACAACATCAGGAGACGCTGTACTACAGCAGTAACACCGCACAACATCCCAGGAGACGCTGTACCTACAACAGTAACATACACACCATTCAGGGCAAGACAGTGTACTTACACATCAACGCAAACACAACATCTTATACAGGAGACACTGTACCTTACAAACAGCAAACCACACCTTCCAGGAGGACACTGTAACCTGAAACAGATAACACACACAATATCAGGAGACACTGTACTTTACAACAGTAACACCCACCATTCAGGAGACACTGGACTTAAAAGCGAGTAACACAATAATCAGAGACACTGTACCTTACAACAGTAACATACACCTTCCAGGTAGACACCTGTACTACAACAGTAACACACACCATCCAGGAGACACTGTACCTACGACAGAAAACTACACATCCAGGGAGAAAACTGCTAACCTACAACAGTAACATACACAATCCAGGAAACACGGTACCTACAACAGTAACCATATACACCATTCCAGGAGACACTGTGCGTACAATATCAACACACCCCATCCAGGAGACACTGTACCTAGAACAGTAACAGGGACACCAACTAAAGAGACCACTGTACCTACAACAGTACACACACCATCTGGTGACCGTGCATACAACAGTAACATACACACCATCCAGGAGGTACTGTACCTACAAACACCAACACACCCCATCAGGAGACACTGGCCTAGACCAGTTAAAACACACACAAACACCATACAGGAGAACTGTACCTACACTCAGTAACACACACCATCCAGGAGGACACTGTACTTACAACAGTAACACCACACCATCAGAGAACACAATACCTTAAACTCAACCATAACAACTAACCATCAGGACACACCTGTACTACAACAGTAAACACACACACACACACCACCATCCAGGGAGACACTTATCTACAACATCAACACACCCTCATCAAGGAGACTCTGTACCTACAACAGTAACCAAACACACATGATCCGGAGACATTGTACTCTACAACAGTAAACCACACTCACACAACATCCAGGAGACACTGTACCTACAACTCAACACACCACACTCCAGGAGACACTGTACCTCCAAACATCAAACACACCCACATCCAGGGAGACACTGTTCTAACACATCAAAACACCACATCAGGAGACACTGCTACCTACAACATCAACACACCCACATCAAGGAACACTGCTCCTAAAAAACAGGAACACACACTATCCATTAGGGGCAATGTCCTAGACAGTAACACACTCCATTTCCCTAGAGACTCTCTACCTACAATAGTTAACACACACTTTCCGGAAGGACACCGTCCTACAACAGTAACACACACCATCCACGGAGACGTTGTACTACAGCAGTAAACACACACTCATCCAGGAGACCCTGTACTAAAAACAGTAACACACTACATCCAGAAGACCCACTGTACTTACAACAGTAACACACAATACCGGAGACACTGTACCTACAGCAGTAACATACACCATCCAGGAAAAACATACTACAACAATTACATAACCCCATCCAGGGAGACACTGTACCCAACTCCAGTAACACCCAACCATCCAGGAGACACCTGTACCTACAACAGTAACACTCACCATCCAGGAACATGTATCTAAAACAGTAACCCCCATCAAGAGATACTGTTTACATGGGTTTACATGGAGAGAGTTTCGGGGTAAACGCCCCCGCGGCCGGTCTGTGACCAGGCTCCTGTGGATCAGCGCCTGATCACCAGGCTGTTGCTGCTGGCTGCAGCAAACCAACGTACGAGCCCACAGCCCGGCTGATCAGGAACTGACTTTAGGTGCTTGGTCCTGTGCCAGCTTTGAAGAATGCCAGGGGTCTGTTGGTTAAATCCCCTTTGTGTGCTGGTGGCGGTTGAATCGTCTCGGGCCCTGACACTTAATGTATGGTCTCTTAACGTGCTAGTGTCACCCCTGCTTTTCATTGGGGGGATGGTGCATCGTCTGCCAAGTTTTTGCTTTCGTAGTGGAGTGATTTTCGTGTGCAGTTCGGTACTAGTCCCTCTAGGGAGTTTCCAGGTGTATATAATCCATGTATCTCTCCCTCTGCGTTCAGGGAATACCAGGTTTAGTAAACCTCAAGCGCTCCCAGTAATGAGGTGTTTTATCTCCGTTATGCGCGCCGTGAAAGTTCTCTGTACATTTCTAGGTCGGCAAATTTCACCTGCCTTGAAAGGTGCTGTTAGAGTGCCAGCAATATTCCAGCTAGGAATTTAGAACAAGTGACTGAAGAGCTGTCATATGGGCTTGGCCTCCATCAGTTTTGAAGGATTTCTTTTCATTATCCATCCTGTCATTTTTCTAGCAGATGCGATTGATACAATGTTATGGTCCTTGAAGGTGAGATCCTCCGACATAATCACTCCCAGGTCTTTGACGTTGGTGTTTCGCTCTATTTTGTGGCCAGAATTTGTTTTGTACTGTACCTACAACATCAACACACCCCATCCAGGAGACACTGTACCTGAAATAGTAACACACACCATCCCAGAGGACACTGTACCTCCATAGTTAACACCCACCATCAGAGAACGTCCATACAACCAGTAACACACACCATCCAAGAGACACTGTACCTACAACAGTAACATATACACAATCCAGGAGACACTGTACCTACAACAGCAACACACACCACCCAGGAGACACTGTGCGTACAACAATAACGCACACACCATCCACGAGATACTGTACCTACAACAGTAACACGTGCACCATCCAGGAGACACTGTACCTTCAACAGTAATACCCGCCATCCGGAGACACTGTAGCTACAACAGTAACATATATGTGTAACATATATGTTACACACACACATCATCCAGGAGACACTGTACCTACAGCATCAACACACACACACACCATCCAGGAGACACTGATCCTACAACAGTAACACAGCACATCCGAGGGAAACCACCATACTACAACAATAAACACACACAATCCAGGAGGACACTGTACCTACACCAGTAACACCACCATCAGGAGACACTCTTCCTACAACACAGCAACACACACCATTCCAGCGACACTGTACTACATCGTAAACATATACACATCCAGGAGACACTGCACGTACAACAGTAAACACACACATCCAGGAGACACTGTGCATACAACAGTAACACACACCATCCAGGAGACACTGTTCCTACAACAGTAACACACCATCCAGGAGACACTGTTCTTACAACAGTAACACACACCATCCAGGAGACACTGTTCTACAACAGTAACACACACCATCCAGGAGACACTGTTCGTACAACACAGTAACAACACCATCAAGGAGAACACTGTTCCTTCACCAGTAACACACACCTTCAGGAGGACATGATCCTACCAACAGTAACACACGCCACCAGGAGACACTGTTCCTTCATAAAACAGTAAACACACACCATCCAGGAGACCATGATCCTACAACAGTAGCACACGCCATCCAGGAGACACTGAATCCTACAAACAGTAACACACACATCCAGGAGGAACACTGTTCCTAAACGTAACACACACCATCTGGGAGACACTGTTCCAACAACAGTAACACACCATCAGGAGACACTCTATTTCCTAAAGAGTAGCACCACACCATCCAGGAGACACTGTTCCTACAACAGTAACACACACCATCCAGGAGACACTGTTCCTACAACAGTAACACACACCATCCAGGAGACACTGATCCTACAACAGTAACACACACCATCCAGGAGACACTGTTCCTACAACAGTAACACACACCCATCTGGAGACCACTGTTCAAAACAGTAACACAACACCATCCAGGAGACATGATCCTACAACAAGTAAACACACCACCCTCCTGGACACTGTTCCAACAAACAGTAACACACACCATCCAGGAGACACTGTTCCTAAACAGTAACACACACCATCCAGGAGGGACACTGTTCCATTACTACTGTAAACACACACCAATCAATGAGACACTGATCCTACAACAATCACACACACCATCCAGGAGGACACTGTCCTACAACAGTAACTCACACTCCAGGAGACACTATTTCTTAAACAGTAACCTCACATCCAGGGAGACACTGTTCTTACAACGTAACACACAATCCAGAGACACTGTTCGTAAAAACCAGTAACTCACACCATCCAGGAGACACTGTCCTTCAACGTTAAACACACCATCCAGGAGACATTGTTCCTTCAACAGTAACACACACCATCCAGGAAGACACTGTATTACAGCATCAACACCACAACATCATCAGGAGACACTGTACTACAGCATCAAAACACACCACACAACACCATCAGAGAACTAGCAATTACAAACAGTAAACACGCACCATCCAGGAAAACACCATACTTACAACAATAAACACACACAATCCAGCGAGACACTGTTCCTACACCAGAACACCACCATCCGGAGAACTCTACCTACAACAGCAACACACACCATCCAGGAGACATGTACCTACAACAGTAACTATACACATCCAGGGACACTGCACATACAACAGTACACACACCATCCAGGAGACACTGTAACTTACATAACAGTAACACACGCCACTATCCAGGAAAACACTTTACCTACACATCAACACACACACCGTCCGGAGACACTGTACCTACAGCAGTACGGGAACCATCCCGGAGACATTGTTCCCCAACAATAAAAACACACCATCCCGGAACACTGTTCCTACAAAAAGTAACACACACCCCTCCCGGAGACACGATCCTACAACAGTAACACACACATCCAGGGACACGTTCCTAAAAAACGTAACACACACCCTCGGGGGACACTGTTCCTACAACAATAACAACACCCTCCGGAGACACTGTCCCCACAACAGTAACACACACACCATCCAGGAGACATGTTCTACAACAGAACACCCCCCCCAAAACCAAGAACATGTTTTCAAAACGAAAACCACACCATCAAGGAGACCTGTTCTTACAACAGTAAAAAAATTTCCCGGAGACACTGTTCGTAAAAAAGTAAACCCCAACCCCCAGGGACACTGTTTCCCTTAAAAAGTAACAACACCATCCGGAGACACTTTCCTACAACAGTAGCCAAACCATCCGGAGACCGTTTCTACAACAGAACACACACCTCCAGGAGACCTGATCCTAAAACAGTAACACACCACCTCAGGGAACTGCTCCCACAACGTAAACACACCTCCGGAGACACTGTTCCTACAACAGTAACACACACCATCCAGGAGCACGTTTCCCAAAAAGGTAACACAAACCATCAGGGCCTGATCCTCAACAATAACACACACCATCCTGGAGAAATTTCCAATAAACAGAACACACACCATCCAGGGGGGACCTGTTTCCTACAACAGTAATACACCATCCAGGGTAACTTTCTACAACTTAAACACACACCATCCAGGAGACACTGTCTCTACAACAGTAACACACACCATCCAGGAGACACTGTTCCTTCAACAGTAACACACACCATCCAGGAGACACTGTTCCTACAACAGTAACACACACCATCCAGGAGACACTGTTCCCTACAACAGTAACACACACCATCCAGGGGGACACTGTTTTCAACAGTAAAACAAAACCCCTCCAGGAGAACTTTCCTACAACGTAAAACCACTCCATTTAGGAGCCTGTTCCTACAAATTTCATTTGCCCTGGACGGGTTTTCCCGTCATTTTCCATTGTTCGAAATGTTTCTATGTCATATTCGGTGTTCCTTGGGGTTTCCCTTCACACGGGATCCCGTCGCGGGTTTCCTGTCATTTTTTTCGCGTCATTGGTTTTTGCTCTCTATCTCCCTGGACGGATTTCCATGTCATACTCCATCGTCCTGTATGGGTTTCTCTCTTATGTTTCATCACCCTGGACTGCTTTCACTGTCATATTCCATCTCACTGGACTGATTTCACTGTAAATTTCCCTCGCCCTGGACGATTTTTTTGTCTATTCCATCTCTCTGGTCGGTTTCACTGTAAAATTTTTTCATCTCCCTAGGGGGGTTTTTTTTATCTTTTCCATCTCCCTGTCCGGTTTACTCAGCTTTTCCCTTTTACCTGCAGGGTTTCTCTGCCCTTTCCCATCTACTTGGACAGTTTTCCTTGTCATAAATTTCGCCTGAAAGATTTTTTCCACCTTTTCCATAATGGAAAGTCGTCCTCCATCGGACTGGTTTCTTTTTCATTTTCCTTTCCCCTGTGCTGGTTTCTCATATTTTCCATCTCCCTTTATGGTTTCCCTCCCGTACCCAAAAACCTGGCGGGTTCCCCGCCCATGCCAATCCCAACAACCTGGACGGGTTTCCCTGCCATATCCCAACAACCTGGACGGGTTTCCCTGCCATATCCCAACAACCTGGACGGGTTTCCCTGCCATATCCCAACAACCTGGACGGGTTTCCCTGCCATACCAAAAAACCCTGGAGGGTTTCCCTGCCATATCCCAACAACCTGGACGGGTTTCCCTCCTGAGATAATGGGAGAATGAGGTGATCATCTCTTTTTCGGATAATCATAAGTGTCTTATCCACAGCCCTGGGTTAATCTTTTTAAACAAATATAACAGGGGTTTAGGGCACAAATGAAGGGGGAACACAGAGTACATCCACAGCTGTAGTCAACGAATTTAAAGGATCCCAAAACTAGAAAGGGCCTGAGCCATATTTTTAAAAGCGAATTTTTTTTTACATTTGTGCTTCATATTTTTTAAACTCAATTAGCTTTAGGCACTAGGAGAGACGCCCGTGTAAGAATGTTCTTCACATGCTGTTCAACCGGAAGTGGCTTCATTGAATGTTTAACTAGTGAAATACTATAGTACTTATTGAATAACGAAAGAAGTACTAACACGGAGGCTCTATACAACATTATTAACTCGCAGAAGATGTTTTGGTTGGGGCAAGAGTTGTTCAAAAAAAATATAATTTAAGAAGACTGCACTTACTGGGAACTGTCTTGGAGCGTGACAATACTGTTATTAGTACTAAGTTGAAACATGGTTGGCTTGTCTTGTCAGGAAACAAATGACAGATTCGGGTTCACGTCGCGCAAAAATGTTTTTTTTTTTTTTTTTTACTGGCTGACATCGTAAGTCAGTTGATCATAATTGTAGCAGGGCACATTTCGTGTAATCTGGAAATTCTAGAAAAGAAAAAAATATTTTATGTCCATAATATTTAGTCGGTGGATAAAGTATGTTGTATGCTATCAAAGTGGCAGTAATTATTTCTTTACATTGTATTTGCTCTATACATTTTTTCTGACTTCATGTCCCCGGTGGAACAGTTCTTGTAGTTTCCTCTTGGAAAGAAGTGTTCAAAGCGTCTGTGAACTACCAGATGGAGAGGACATTGTTGTGTCAACAGCAGATGATTGAGAGGCTACATGTTGTGGTAAAAGCAGATGCAGAGGCACAGGTTGTGTCAACACCAGATGATGATAGGCACCATGTTGTGCTCAACCACCAGATGAGAGCGCAATGTTGTGTCAACCACGCAGTCTGGGGAGGCAAATGTTGTGTCAACACTAGATTTGCAGGCACAAGCTGTAGCAAAACTACTAGATGAGAGGGACATGCTGTAGGTAGCAATAGATGTATGAGGCACATGCTGTTAGCAACACTAGATGAGAGGCACAATGCTGTAGACATACAGTCATAGATGAGAGGCACATGTTGTTAGGTCAACACTAGATGAAGAGGCTAAACATGCTGTAGCAACACTAGTGTGGAGAGGAACTTGACTGAGCAACACTAGATGAGAGGCACACGCTGTAGCAAACCAATAGATGAGGGCACATGCTGTAGCAACACTAGATGAGAGGCACATGCTGTAGCAACAATAGATGAGAGGCACATGCTGTAGCAACACTAGATGAGAGGCACATGCTGTTGGCAAACACTAGATGAAGTGGCACATGCTGTAGCAACACTAGATGAGAGGCACATGCTGTAGCAACACTAGATGAGAGGCACATGCTGTAGCAACACTAGATGAGAGGCACATGCTGTTAAGCAAAACTAGCATGATAGGGCACACTGCTGTTAGCAACACTGTTGATGAGAGGCACATGTCTGTAGCAACAGAAGTGATAGGACATGCTGTAACAAACACTTAGATGAGAGGCACCACATTGCAGTAAGCAACACTAGATGAGAGGCACATGCTGTTAGCAACTTGATGAGAGGAACATCGCACTGTAAGCATCAGCTAGTGAGAGTACATGCTGGTAACAACACGAGATGAAGAGGCACATCGAGTAGTACACAATAGATGAGAGGGCAATGCTGTAGAAAACTAGACTCAGAGGCACAGACTGTAGCAACACTGATGAGAGGCACATGCTGTAGCAACAGTATGATGAGTGGGCACATGCGTGAACAACACTAGAGTGAGCAAATCCTGTGAGTACACTATGTTTAGAGGGCACATGGCTCTGTAACAACAATAGATGATAGGCTCATTCCTGTTAGTAACAATAGTATGAGAGGAACATGTGTAGCAAAACACTAGATGAGAGGCACATGTGTTGTAACAAACAGTCAGAAATTTTGGAAACACTACTCTCCTACAAGAATTTTGGAGCCTTTTAGAATGTCTGGCTGACGACACAGTCACAAAAGGGGAAGAGAAAGCAGACAGTTTCAAATACATTTTCAACAATTAGAATTAGTTTTTATGTAAACTTATTTGTGTTTGAAATTTTTGTAAAAATTTCAGAGTAATTCAAGTTCGAGCAGCAAAACGGAAGATGTACTTAAAAAACTATGTGCCAGATCTTAAGGGTTATATTTAAGCTGACAAATTATGCACCTTAAGATATTATTTCGAAAGATCTGAAGCACTTGTAAATGAAATACTGCCAGATGTTGATCAAGTGAAACTCAAACTCTCCGAAATACGTATCAGAAAGAAGGGAAACCCATGCGGAGATGCTTGTGACTTGAAAGGCTAGATAAATTTTCATATCAAGTCTATTTGTCTACAATTGTTGACAAAATGAGAAACTCGAGACGAGGATAGAGGTTGGATGAGAGTACGCTCAGAAGAATATTAACAGATTTTATTTCTAAGTTATTTAGCAAATAATGTAGTTCATCTAGTGAAACAAAAATTTTACTTGAGTTCTCAAAACCTAACTGATGTTTACCACAGAGGTGATGGAAACTAAACTTTATACTGTGTTTTCATCAGTATTCACTATATATGCGTCATTAAGTTCAGTGAAGCAAAATTATTAAAGAACTGTGATTCATTCATGAAGAACTAGTTTTCAAAATAATTTCAGAGGACAAACTTGTAGTGTGATGTTTCCTAAATATAAACATTGTCTTGGGTAAATTTTAATAATTTAATGGGTCACAAATTGCAAACATGAATCTTTGTTTTATCACCTCACAAATATATTAAAACATTCCAACAGTACGACCCAACGCCAAGACAGGTATGGTAATGATTGTCTCGCAAGACAGGGCTGGATGACTTGTCTCCGCCAAGACAGGCTGACTGACATTGTCTCGCCAGACAGGTCTGCGATGACTTGATTTCGCCAAGACAGGCTGGATGACTTGTCTCGCCAAGACAGGCTGTATGACTTGTACTCGCCAACGACAGGGATGGATGATTATCTCGCCAAGACAGGCTGGGCATGTAATTGTCTCGCCAAGGACTGGGCTGGATGACTTATCTCGCCAAGACAGGACTGATTTGACCTTGTCTCTCCAAGGACAGTCTGGATGACTTATCTCGCCACGACAGGGCTTGGATGGATGATCTCGCAAGACAGGCTGGATGACTTGGTTCTCTCCATAGACAGGCTGCATTGACTTATCCTCGCCAAGACAGGTGGATGACTTACTCGCCAAGACAGGATGTAGGACTTATCTCCCCCCTGTGTTGTGGTGACAGGCTGGATGACTTGTCTCTTCCAAGACAGGTTGGATGACTTATCTCGACAAAGACCAGGCTGGATGACTTGTCTCGCCAAGTAACAGGCTGGATGCATTGTCTCTCTCCATGAACAGGCTGGATGAATGTCTCGCCAAGACAGGCTGGATGAATTGTCTCTCCAAGACAGGTGGACTGACTTATCGGTATTCGCAAGACAGGCTGGATGACTTGTCTCTCAAGACAGGCTGTGATGACTTGTGTTCGCCAAGACAGGCCTGATGTACTTGATCTCGCCAAGACAGGGTCTGGATGACTTGTCTCGCCATGACAGGCTGGTTAAATGACTTTGTCCTCGCCAAGACAGGCGGGATGACTTGTCTAGCCAAGACAGGCTGGGATGACTTGTCTCGCCAAGTACAGGTGGATGACTTGTCTCGGCAAAGACAAGGATGGAGACATTGTCTCGCCAAGAAAGGATGGATGCCTTGTCTCGCCAGACAGCGGATGACTTGATTGGTTCTTAAAGACTTGATCAAAAACCTTTGCGATTTTTTTAGAAAGGTATGAGGATGCGTTTTTTAATTGATGACAGCCGGAGTTTTTTTCCCAGGAATAGGATTCTACCATTGACCAGTAAATACTAATTTACCATTCCAGGTGTAATACATAATTATTTTTTTGCCTGATTTTGTGTATGCAGATCTGATTATTTTTTATGGAGTTATTTAATGATAGAAATTATCTAACAGTATTATCAAACTTTATGTAAAAAAGTTTAGTGCTTTGTTTTATTGTGGTTTATTATCTTAGATCACTTTATTTTGCTGTAATAATAAACTGTGATTGGTTCTTATTTTTATCCTAAATGTGTAGATTATAGCAGTGAGATGAACAGTAGTGGTGAGGGGATTCCTGAGCGAGAAGATACTGGATCGAACTGATGATGCTGCAAGTAATGAAGGAGAGATTTTTATGTTGAAATTAACCATATTCTAGGGACCGCGAAAAAAAATTCTGAGATAGCTTGAACAGTCAAAATGATCCAGGATGTTATAAAGGAAAGTTTGAAATCCTTAAGGCGCTGTCGAGAGAGAGAGAGAAAAGAGGAGAAGAGAGAGATGAAGTCGATGACGAGAGAGTGGAGGAGAGATGAATACGGGAGGAGTGGATGAGATGACGGGATGAGAGGATGAAGAGAGAGAGAGAGAGACACAGATGCATTACTGACAGACAGATAGACAACAGGGAAATTTACTTCTCAAGGGAGCAAATAAAAGCTATAAAGTTTACTCCCATATTTTTGGAGAAATGCCCAGATAATTTTTGTTATCATTATTTGATATATAACTGAACTAGGTGATCAACTCTCGGCCAGACTGTGAATGGGCAACATTAGAACGAACCCAGTTAATGGGTAATGGGTTACAGTTAGTTCTCTTGATGTACATAAATCATGAGGGTGTAAGTGCTTAATGTTTGACTAGAGGAATTCTTTTCCAAACATTGTACCTCCTGACTTTAGTACAAGCTTCATGATGATAACGGCATTAAAGGTTTTAATAATGCTTCAGGTTGGGTGATTAGATTTTTTGGTCATCCTCAAAAATCTGAAAAAGATTATAACCCATTAACCCTTCTAATAATGGTAAATTTTCTTCAGCAACCAGTACAAGAAATTTCAAAAGTTCTAGCCAAATTGTTTCCGTCCTCATGATTACGAGAGTTTTCAGCCTACTTACCACCAGAATCCTGGTGGATGTTAATTCCTGTTTCCCTAAATATGAGGGTAATATGTGTGTGTGTGGTCGTATTTTTCTGACTGATGTATCAAATGGACATACAGACACTTAAGGTATCACTCAGTAGTATCCCAATTGCATACAGGTAGCTGAGTGAGACTCTGTCAAATCGGTTGGTCAATAATTGTATAAATATCGTCATCAACTTGTGGTTGCTTTAAAGGAGTGAAGTCACAACGTGATTATTGTAGCACTGCGAGGATGAATTAAATAGTGAGTGGTGTATTTATTTATTTTTTGGTAATGTTTAAGCCATAGTCTTTTTTGGAACAATTTTTTTTTGTACTTTTAAATTGACCTTAGCTCTGGGAAAGGCCCTGGTGTTTATGTGGGGACTGTATAAACTGTGGTGAGAGCAGAGTTAATAGATTTTAACCTGCAGTTTGGACTGGCAGAAAAGGAGGTAGGGGGGGGAAGGGATCGTACTGTGTGAATAAGTGAATTTAGCTGTGGTTATTTTGGCAATATGTGAAATGTATTGAAGGAAGGTTTTGTGTTAGTTTGTTTATATTTGTTACGATGTTATAGTGTATTTATCATTATGTGAGTTTATTGCTCGTCTCATAATCCAAACTTAAAAGAACTGGACCACTTGTTTCACATTTGTGTGCAGAAGTTTTAGATCGTAATCGTGCGGGGCGTAACGAAGGCTTTTTTTTAATTTACTATATTTATACCCTAGACAAGGTATTTTTACACCCCCCCTTCCCCATGTTATTTGCGATAACTCCTAGATTCATTTTCGCCCCTAATCTTTTCTCTCGTTAGAGACATTTAAAACGCCCTTTTTAATTTCAGCGCAATGTCAATTAGAGTAAATTATGAGAAGGGACCAGAACTGGTTCTGTGCGGAATTAACCACTTTGTTTATTTGTCTAATTTAATCTCACCCAATTTATGCAAACTTTCTGCTTCCTGTTAGTCAGCCATGCCACGTTTCATGAGAAATTGTTCCTTCAGTATCATGCACTGTCATTTCTTTAATATTCATTCAGTATGGAACTCTATCAAAATCCTTAGTGAAATCTAAATAAAAAAGAATTTTATTCCCTTTATTCCAGTTCATTACCTAAAATAATTACTGAGAATGTTTTTTTGTGAATTCGTGTCGAGATTCGTTAATAAATAATGGCTTATCGAGGTAGCTTTCTTATTAAAGTTATAAGGAACTACATTGTAGGTTATGGCATATTTTATGTGAAGAGTTTCGTCAGTATGTGACTTCATCTGATTTACAGGCATATTTTCTCAAAGGAAAAAGGAAGAAAAGTAAAGTGGAAGAGAGAGAGAGACGCTCCCTCTACGGAAAAAGATAAGAATCATGAGGCTCCTCAAGAATGTAGGTTATCTGAAAACACGGAAGTGAAGTGCTAACCAGGAAGTGGAAAATATTGATGACTTTAGTTAAAGGAACTCATAAAGATCCATGGAGAGTCTAGAGAGTTATAAGAGATTAGCGAGAATTGAAAGAAATTCCAAATAATTTCTTTTCAGATGCGAATACACGGACAAAAAACCACATAAAATTATGGGCCACTGCTCGAGAGAGATGAATCATACACAGATGACAACAAAGAAAATGAGTGAGATACTCAAATATGATTTGATGTAGGACAATACACAAATAACCCGCACATAAAAGGACAGAGCTTCGACGACGTTTCGGTCCGACTTGACCATTGACAAAGTCATCACACTAAACAGAGGAGGAGCAGGGACGGCTATATATAGGCAGGTAGAGGATGGAGGTAGTAGTAGTGGTAGTTAGTAGTAGTAGTACGTAGTATCAAGAATTGTATATAATAACGACAGGATGATATGACACATGCACAACACCCGGGCATCCCCACCGTATGACTTTCGCCATCAGCCAGCCCACTGATGTGCGACGAAACGTTCAACAACAAAGAAACCAGACGCCGCACATGTGGTCTAATTTCATCAGTAGAGTAGTAGAAGAAGAAGAAGAAAAGATGGTAAGTAGTAGTGGTAGGGTTGACAGTGGGAAAATAAGGAAGACGAGCCAGTCAAGTGTACAAAAGGAAGGGTTAGAGAGTAGCACTCGCAAGAAGAAGAGACTAGAAATACACACTGAGGTGAGAGCAAGCGTCACAGTGGTGCGTGAAAGGGAAGTGGTGTTGAAATAAAATAAAGATGGTAACAGAAAACACGAGACAGGACGAGAGAAGACAACCAGAGGAAGGGCGAAAAGGAGAGAGGAATAAGGGTGAAAGAGGAAGAAGAAAAAGAAGGATGAAGAAGAAGAAAATGAGGGATTCAGTTAAGTCACGGGTCGGGTGTTCTGAAGTTTGGAGCATTTTACAACTGTAAGTGGGAGATCCAAAAACATCATCGTTAAGACACGTAGTCCTCACCCAAGAAGTGTCCTTCGATCCCGTAGGCGGAGGGGACCTATAGTCATCGTTCCAGCGCCTGACTTACTCCTTCATGATGCTTGCAAACCGGTAAGGATCTAACCCATCAGTGGAGTAATAATGACTCTACTAAACTTGCCATTGCTGCCGTTGTAAAAGAATTGCATACAGGTTTAAAAATTTTCAGCCATCAATAGACGAAGACTCATTCATCGTCGTCTGTACCGACGATATGAGCACACAAAGCTGATCGCGGCACTTCTATGAAAACCCTACAAGAGACCGACAGTTCACCATCTCCCCTTCACCTTTTTTGCTGGCGAAAACGTCCGTTTTCGTCAAACGGCCTGGACAAAACTAGTCACTTTCTTTATCAACTGAGGAGATTCTCAAGACCTCTATCGAGGAACAAAATACCTGGGCGTCGATTATTGAACATAATCACCAAAATCCCCAACGCCTCTACAATGATCCCAAGCTAAAACAATCCTCCAACATCGCGATGGATACTCGAGCACTGTCTGACGGCCTTAGATTCTCCTAATTCATATCATCCAAGTCACATAGAACCGAAACGTTTTCGCCCACATTCGCCATGCTGGGACCTGCTACTACTATCACCCACTCAACGCCTGCACTGTCCTCTGAAAGGGAAAAAAGTACGGCACAACTGCGGTATAGACGGCCATGGAAATTTCAAGGAATGTTATACTACCACTCCTCTCCCTACCTGCCTCTACTTCAGGGTACTCACCACACCCTTGCAGCAAATGCCCTTGACACTCTACGTAAAGAGGGTCATGTCTAAGACAAATCATTTGAAAGGGGAAACCAAAGAGAAAACCCTAAATCGCCAACATACGCGCCATTGCAAAAACAATTCAAATCAGCGGGTACCACCGAAATCCTTCAAGTCACAGTACACAACAATCATCCCAACCCAGCCAGTCCCTCCTTAGTCTTCATGACGCTGTTCCATCCAAAGGTCTATAACGTATGATGTATGCACACTTAATAATGCTGCAACCCTGGCCATTCAAACACGACAATCAATGAACTGTTTCGCATAAACAACATGCCAAACTTCAACTTCTCCAGACTGCCTCCATCACAAGACCTCCTCAAGCTTAATGTCCTCAGATGATATGTTAACTTAACCTCAACCCATGGTCCTACTCGTATCTCTGAACAGACTCTACTCCTAGAACCAACACCACCGTCTACTGCCACCTGACTCACCACCCACCACGGTCAGCCCCACAATCACAAACCGAACATATAACTCCCCTGCATCTCTCAACACAGTCACTAGAAGACGAAATATTACCAGAACATTATGATACAACCCTCGGACATCGGGACGAAGTAGTAGTCGAGATGAAACCACACGCTGTAAGCCAATTTTTAAACCCCCTCCCATTGTCTTCCAAATTTATATCCTGGGAAAACCTCAGCACCGATGACTTCCGCCGATGTTATACCTATATTATCTAGTTTACCTGCCTTAACTCTCACAGGGTTTTGCACCATCAATAAGTGCCGTAACATTGCTTCGCACCTTGTGAGGTCCTTCCCCACCCACCATCGTCGAACCTCCCTCATCACTGCATCAACTCTCACTCCCCTGACCCCACCCCTTGTTAGGTATTCCTGTCGTACATATATGCCCATTAGTCGACTGTGTAGTGGTATTTAGCCCCAAACCTCCTCGAGTTACGTGCGTCATAACTATGTCTTTCCCTAACCAATGCCTACGGTAACCCCATATGAAATCCAAAGCCTTCCTCTGTAACCGCAACGCATCGTCCGTCATCAATGGATAGACCGCTGAAACAAACCATAATTTACTATACACCAGTACGTTGACAACTATTACTCTTTGGTGTAATGTTACATCACCTGGTCTCCATCCCGCCATCCTACGAATTGCAGCTGTAACTACAATGGATGAATTAAATGCACGCGCTGCCTGTTCGTCATTGCAAAAATGCACACCACAGATCTTTATCCGCTCAACGGTTCTCCACCCATACTCCGTACCTAACGTCCCGCCCACCAGGACCCCACCTCCAAAAGTTTGGATTTTTCTCTATTAATGCGCATGGAAGACGCATCGCTAAAAAACCTTATAACCTTATTTATGAACGCTAAACCATTCCTACTATGCACCAAGATGGTGGTGTCGTCCACATAACCTAAAATTTCTACTGCTTCTTCCTGTGCACAATCCTCCCCCCCCACCCCATCCATTACCAATCTATAAAAGGGGTCCTGCAAACAGGCAAACAAAAGCTGCGAGAGGGGACACCCCTGCCGCAGCCCCACCCCAATGCCTATCGCGGACCCCACCCTCCCATTAACCTGGACTCTTACCTGTGCCTCCGTATATAACATACGTACCCACGCTACTATTTCTTCCCCGAAACCCTGCTTCAATAATATAGCTAATAATGTTTCCCTATCCACATTGTCAAAAGCCTTTTCCCATCCAATCCCTACTACTCTGCCTCCACTACAATCTTTCCCGAAACTTTTGAGGCGTCGATGACCATCTCTCATAGATCGGCCAGGAATCCCGTATTGCCCTTCCCATATTACCTTGTCCAAAACTCGTTTCATCCGGTTTGCCAAAATACGCGCAAAAATCTTATAATCCGCCCCCATCAATATGATGAGGCCTATATGCCTCCAAAGATTCACAGACCTCGGCCTTTGGTACCAATACTACAACACCCAAACCCCCGCTTAAAACCCCCCCCCCATGTCCCTCTAGTTTTCATTAAATTGTAAAGTGAACCAACATGGTTTTTAAAACTTTTTTTTTCCCAATTTTGAACAACTAAAAATCACCTGGTATCCCTCCCAACCGGGGTTTTTCCCCTCAGTGCCTGTCCTGAACACCCTTTGGGGAAAACCTCCCCCTCGATATAAACCCTCCAGTCCCTCTCATCCCGTCTCTCAAATTTTGACTATGCACGCTTTAAAGTTCCCTCGCCTTCGCCCCCCTCTCTACCCTTCCATTTTCTCTAAAACCCTTTGGCGCATGGGGTCCCAATGCTCTAGTGTAACTACCCTTTGTCCTTTATGAAAACCCACCCAAGGCATCACCGACCCCTACGAAAAAAAACGTCGTCGCCTCCGTCGCTTTCTGAAACTACGCAGAACCCCACTGGGGTTTATCCCCCCAAAGCACTCCCAATCCCGCTCGCACCCTCAAACCCAAAATTTATCTTTCTGGAAATTTCCCGTAATTGACTATGTAGACACTTATTTTGCTAGGTCATCCCCGCCTGACCAAACAGTCCCTCAGCTGTCCCCTAAATTTTTTTGCTTCCCATACTTAAACGCCTCCTCCTTCCCAAACCGTTTAAAAAACCCTGTTTTGCATGTTTCCCTTTTTGAATGCCACCACTCTACAAATCCCTACCCCATTCCCGTTTTCCAAAGTCAAACCCCCAAAACCCCTAAAAGTTCCACAGCATCGACCCTTAAAACAAGCTGCATTTAATTTCCAATAATATAAATACACGGATAGCGCCCTCCCACTCAGTGTTACCAAACCCACGGTGACGGAAAAAAAAACCCAGCAACACAATCGACCCTGCCACCCGGATTAATTTGGGTAAAAACCCTGTCCAACCACCCAGCGAAACCCCTTCTACAAAACGTATTTCCACTTCCCACCCGTCGCTCCCCCAAAACATCACTAACCAATCGCTTGCAACCCATGTAAAACTTAAATTACACCCCCCCCCACGCTTTTCAAGTCTTTTTCCCGGATCACACAATTTCCCAATCCCTGCCACGACAGAAACTAAGGTAGGACTTTGAGAAAAAAAACCCAAAAACATCGCGCAAAATCCTCTTTTATCGTCGATTTTTTTGTCGCTGGATATATAACTCCCACAAAACCCCACCTGAATGTTCCCCCAAAAACCCCCCACACGCACAACCCCCGGCCCCCCTCCCCCCCACCCCCATGCTACAAGTTTAAAAAGGTGGTCCCCCTTATCCCTATCAAAACCCCCCACCTTTGAGATTTCCGAATTTTCCCAAGCACTTACCCCCTTGCACACGTAATTCATACCAACCCCGAAAATTGTGTTCCTGTTAAAAAAAACGTAAACATTCATACTTTTGAGCGATACTTCTCCCCAACGTCTTTTGACCCTGCTCGATCCATTGCTTCATTGTTATAACTTGAACTCTTGGTTGGTTTCTCATTTGTTTTCCCATCACCTTTTACCTGACTTGGACTTGCCACTGCTGCACCGCCCGTTTTCCCACACCCCATTTATTTCTCAAAGGGGGGTCCCTTAACCCCCTTGGCTACGTCAGCCCACACCATTTTACCAGACCTTTGCCCCGGGTGT
The DNA here is from genome assembly GCF_026875155.1 of Cherax quadricarinatus. NCBI lineage: Eukaryota > Metazoa > Arthropoda > Malacostraca > Decapoda > Parastacidae > Cherax > Cherax quadricarinatus. The sequence continues at coordinate 8,636,332 of NC_069498.1, forward strand.
TAAGACTCGTCCTCCACGTGTGTACGGGGCCTCTTCCCCGACACTCCTCTATCCATGGGCCCCATCGCTGTTGTTTATGTCCTGACATCCGTACCCCACGACGAAAAAAGTCGTACCCCTTCTTAAAACCGCCCACAGTCCCGTAGACCAGGGTCGCCACAGGCGACCCCGCTAATGTAGGGGGTTTAAACCTCGTCGGGGCTATCGAGGATCCTCTGTAATCTTCAAAATGGGCAATATCAAGGGCGTTTGTGCCTCCTCTTCCCCCTGGGGTGCGCACTGCCCACCCCCACCAATCCCTCGATTCCCGCTGGGGTGCGTCGAGACGTCCCCTCTGCAGAAAACCCACTGCTTCACTCCCCTTTACATCCGGGGTAAAATCTGCAGCACTTTGTCCACCATTGTGGGTTCTGATGGCCCAGCTCACCCCCCTCCTCGTATCTTTGGATGCAGTGTCTGCAGGGCCGACCCTTGTTTTCCCCCGTCGGTGCTCACAAAACCCCCCATATGCCCTTGCACCACACAGGCGGGACGTCCGAACCTGGCCGGGTAGGTTACAGACCTGCGTCTGAAAATCTTCCAAAATGACAAAGAGGGAATTGGATGTCTCAATGTTTTTTCATAGAAAAGGAACCCGCGACATACCAGCTAAAAACCCCCGGGGCCAACGCCCAATTTTTGGGCAGCTTGTACGGGGCCATAGCGCCCCAAAAAATCCAACGGAAAGTCCACCCGTCTGCCTCGAAGGGGATATTACGTGACGAACCCCCCGTAAACTTTTGGCGATACATCAGCGGCGCCCTCCAGACTGCGTTTATACAATCCCTTTTTTTCCCGAAAGGCACCACAACCTCCCAAAACGCAGCAGCACACAAAAATTTTACAAAAATTCTTGCGTTGCGTTCGAAAATCCCCTATAAATCCCCACGTGGGGTTCCTACTATTCTTTCACAAAAGCAGAATGACTCACGGTGTCCTGTATATTGCACCTTCAATAATTCCACACGACAGTGTTGCTTTTTCCCGCATTCCGCCTCTTCAAAAATTTCAAACCCGCACCAGAGGGCACCCGCCGCACGCTCTGCGTCCGCCCTCACCAAAAATGGGGCGGCAAAAATTATAGTTATGGGTGATTTCAACACAAGGAATTGATGGGAAAACCTGGAGGGCCCCCTGGGGGGTTTCCCAAAAAGTGGAGAGCCCCGATGATGGGGGTAGTACGGAAAACCTCATGCATCAACAGTTAGAGACATACCCGAGAGAGAGGAAAGATGAAACCCGCAAGACTGGACCTTTTATTCACCTTGGTAGTTCAGACATCGAGGATATCTTGTATGAAAGGCCCCTGGGAGCTAGTGATCATGTGGTTCTGTGCTTCGACTACTAGTTGAGCTCCAAGTGGAGAGAGTAGCAGGAATAGGGGGGGAAAAACCAAAAAAACAAAAAGGGGGGAAATACTAGGGATGAGGGAAATTTTTTCAAAAAAACAGTGGGAGAGGGAAATGACAGGAAACAGTACAAGAAATGATGGACTAGTGGCAAACAAAATGCGGAGGCAGAGGAGAGGTTTGTTCCCAAAGGGAAAAAGAAAAAATGGGAAGAAAAAAACGAGTCCTTGGTTCACCCCAAAGGTGTAGGAGGGAAAAACTAGGTTACTAGAGAAAGGGAAAAAAGGACAGAAAACAGGAACTCAGGAAAATAAAGAGTTTAGCCGAAGAGCCAGAAATGAATAGCCAGATAAGAAGGGAGGGTCAGCGACAATATGAAAATAAAATAGCATCGAAAGTCAAAACTGACCGAAGCTGTTGTACAGCCACATCAGGAGGAAAAAAAAAGTCAAGGACCCGGAAACAGACTGAGGAAGGGTGAGGGGAATTTACAAGAAAAAGACCGGAGGTATGTCAGGAGCTAACACGAGATTTAAAGAAGATTTACAGTGGAAAAACCCTAGGACCCAGGAAATCAAACAGGGGGGGTACACCAAGTGCTGGGTGAGGGGACAAAACCCCAAAGGAAAGGGAAGTGAAGAAGTGCTATGCAACTTGACACTCAAAGGGGGTGGACCAGACAAAAATCTCTGGGGTCCTTAAAGGGGAGCAGAGATATTGTGTGTGCCATTAAAAAGATCTTCAACAATCTTTGAAAAATGGGCAATCCCTGAGGTATGGAAGATGGCAAAGTAGTCCCCCCAATTTTTAAAAGGAGACGCATGAGGCACTAAACTACGACCCCGTATCCCCAAAGGTATGTAGCAAAGGGCATGGAGAAATCATCAGGAGGAGAGTGGTGGAGCACCTGAAAGAAACAAGTGTAAATTGACAACCGCATGGTTTTAGGGGGGAAAATCCTGTGTCACAAACCCACTAGAGTTTTTACAAGGTGACAGAAAATAAAACAAGAGAGAGGGTGGATCGACGCTTTTTTTGGCTGCAAAAAGGCCCTTCGAACAGTTCCTCACAAGAGGTTACTGAAAAAGCTAGAAGATAGGCACCATAACGGAAAGCACTGCAATGGATCAGGGGGTACCCGACAGGGAGGCAACAACAGTCTGGACGTGACGAGGTGTCAGAGTGGGGGCTTGTGACAAGCGGGGTTCCACAGGGGTCAGTCCTAGGACCTGTGCTGTTCTTGGTATATTGTGAACGACATAATGGAAGGGATAGACTCAGAAGTGTCCTTGTTTGCAGATGATGTGAAGTTAATGAGAAGAATCAAATCGGATGAGGATCAGGCAGGACTACAAAGAGACCTGGACAGGCTACAAGCCTGGTCCAGAAACTGGCTCCTTGAGTTTAACCCTGCCAAATGCAAAGTCATGAAGATTGGGGAAGGGCAAAGAAGACCGCAGACACAATATAGTTTAGATGGCCAAAGACTGCAAACCTCACTCAAGGAAAAAGATCTGGGGGTGAGTATAACACCGAGCATATCTCCTGAGGCGCACATCAATCAGATAACTGCTGCAGCATACGGGCGCCTGGCAAACCTACGGATAGCGTTCCGATACCTCAATAAGGAGTCGTTCAAGACACTGTATACCATTTATGTCAGGCCCATACTGGAGTATGCAGCACCAGTTTGAAATCCACACCTAGTCAAGCACGTCAAGAAATTAGAGAAAGTGCAAAGGTTTGCAACAAGACTAGTCCCAGAGCTACGGGATTGTCGTACGAAGAAAGGTTGAGGGAAATCGGCCTGACGACACTGGAGGCCAGGAGGGTCAGGGGAGACATGATAACGACATATAAAATACTGCGCAGAATAGACACAGTGGACAAAGACAGGATGTTCCAGAGATGGGACACATACACAAGAGGTCACAATTGGAAGTTGAAGACTCAGATGAATCAAAGGGATGTTAGGAAGTATTTCTTCAGTCATAGAGTAGTCAAGTCGTGGAATAGTCTAGAAAGTGAAGTAGTGGAGGCGGGAACCATACATAGTTTTAAGGCGAGGTATGATAAAGCTCATGGAGCAGGGAGAGAGAGGACCTAGTAGAATCAGTGAAGAGGCGGGGCCCAGGAGCTAGACTCGCCCCGCAACCACAAATAGGGAAAAAAATGGGTGAGTACACACACACAACACACCACACACACACACACCACACACACAAACACACCACACACACACAAACACACACAAAAGGCCTTCACACAGACGGGCCCCTTAAAAATCATTTTTATCTCACATACACCACGGGAGCACCCACCATTTTTCCCTTCTACAATCATCCCCAAAAGTATAATCACCCCGGAAGCCAACCCCTTGCTCCCTTTTCCCGGCACCAACGGGAGTCGTGCCACGTCGCCCGAAACTCCCCGGAAAAAGAGCAACCCACTGACACCCATATAAGCTCCTATTCCACCCACCCGGTCCGGGGGCCCTGGTGGCTAAAGCTCCCGCTTCACACACGGAGGGCCCGGGGTTCGTTTCCCCGGGGGGGAAACATTTCGCACGTTTCCTTCCCCTGTTGTCCTTTTCACCTAGCAGAAAATGGGGTACCGGGGTGTTAGTCGACTGGTGTGGGTCGCACCGGGGGGGAAAGTTTAAAGGACCCCAAGGAAATAAGTTAGACAGTCTCGAGAGCCTGACTTTTTTGGGGTTATCCGGGTGGAAACCCTCGGGGTTAAAAACCCGAACGAAATCTTATTTTATCTTAAACTCCCGCAAGGCCTTGATCCCCCATTCCCCCCCCCCCCTGTTTTTATTTTAAATTTGATGGGAATTAATATTTTTGTAAAATTCCTTCATGTGTCATCATACACCCCCGTCCTTCACACGCTCTTTTCCTTTCAATTTCTTGACGTGTTTGTAAAGTTTTCCATAAACCGTAAGGGCTGATGTACATGTTGTGGGGGGGGGGGGGGGAGGGGGATTTCAACGACCGTGGATAAAACCCCCCTTGGTCTGTTTGTTTTCTCCCCCAACTCCCGTCTTTGTCCCCCCCTCTTTTTTTGCCGTGTAATCCTCTTGCTCCCATCATTTTCCCTTTTTCCCTCACCCCTGCCTCTCCCTACCGGAGGGAATTGGGGGATAAAACACCCCCGGGGCCCCGGCCCACGCCCGGGTTTCCCCGGGGGGATCGGGCCTGATAAACGGGCTGTTACTGCTGGCCGCACCAATCCAACTACAAACCACACCCCGGCTGATCCGGCCCCGTTTTTAGGTATCTGTCCAGCCCCCTTTTGAAGACAAACCAGGAGGGGAAATAAAGGGTTTAAAAATACCAACAAAAGGGAAATAAAACACATAGCTAAATGTGATCCTTTATTGATACGTTTCGTCAAAACCCGATTGTTTGTGTTTGAAAAAACCCCCACGTGGGGGCAAAACTTGTAAAATAAAGGATCACATACTGCATGTGTGTTTATATTTCCAAAACCCCAGGAGTCTTCCCGTAATGCCCCTTTATTGCTGGGGGGAAAGGGTTTTGAACAGTTTTGGGGTCACGGACACTTACTTTGTTTTCTTATGAAACCAGTGCCCCCTATTTTTCACGGGGGGGTATGTTGCATGCCTGCCAAGTCTTTGTTTATATGGAGTGATTGCTGTGTGATATTAGGGACCCTCCCTCCAGAAACTTCCAGGTATTTTTTTTTTTTTTAAAAAATGACATTTCCACGGGGAAAAAAGCTTATAAATTAAGCTAAAAATTAAATTTTAAAGGCTTATTCTGGTTATTGAAATTTAAAAGCAAAGACAACAGCGCATAAGAGGGATGTTGGTTGATACCGACAAGATGTGGAAGAAACACTTGTGTACATTCAGGACATTTTTTAAAGGGAAATTTCGCCACGATGGCTTTTCAGTCCCAATGGACTGAAGAAGCCCAGAGCACACAAAAAAGGTCTTCACTGACTAAGTACCGTCACCCCTGAGAAGTACAGTCACCCCTGAGCTAAGTACACTCACCACTTATACTTTCTTTTCTTCGGTAGGGTTCATTTGATTATGCCCAGTTTTAGTCTCCATATTAAAGAATGAAAAAATGCGTTGAATGTTATGCCCTCATCAGAAATATTTTTTTAAAAAGGTAAGGAACTGAAATTTTTCCCTCTGGGGAAAAACATGGAACTAAAAGGGTTATGATTGTAGTGTGCAAAACAGTAACATGGTGAACAACCCATTTTGTTTCCCAAGTAATAGCTTTTTATATCCTTTTTCTCGGTAAAATTAATTGCTCTACCCTATTGTATTAAGTTTTTCACTCTACTTACTATGCCACTAGTGAACTCGAAATGGGACCTACTAGTACTGCACCTCGCTCTGAGCCCTTTTATACCCTCTGTGTCCATGATTGTTTTTAGTGACATTTTATTTTGGCAACGTTTCGCTTCCCGGAGCTTTATCAAGCCACATTGTTTTTTAGGGGCTTGATGAACCCCTGGAGGGCGAAAAGTTGCCACAATAAAATTCACATTAGTTTTTACTTGTATTTTACTTTACATAATTTTGCGGGGAATTCACCAACTTTATTACAAATCTAACCAAGACAAAAACTCGCAACAATGGATTCAAGTTGGACAAATTTAGATTTAGAAAGGATGTAGGAAAATCCTGGGTTTTGTAAAAAATTGTAGATGATTGGAACAAACTCCCTGTAGCGTATTGAAGGGGGAGCTTTGCGTAGCTCTAAATGTATTTTATTAAAAGGTATAAAATACCGACAATTGTTAGGTAAGACACATATGCAACAGTTAGGTATCTTTATTTGAAACGTTTCGCCTACACAGTAGGGTTCTTTATCGAGTACAGAAAAGTTGATAAACGAAGATACTTTAAAACGATGTAATCAGCCCATCACCCCTTTAAAATTTTGAGGGGGTCAGTCCCCCCAGTTTGGAGAAGACTTTTTTCCCGGGCGAAACAAATTTTTTTCATACTATGGAACAATGCTCTTCTCCAAAATGAGGGACTGACCAAATTTTAAAGGTGATGGCTGATTCTCGTCTTCAAGTTCTTCTGTTCTATCAACTTTCTTACTCGACTGAAGAAGCCTACTGTGTAGGCGAAAAGTTTCGAAATAAAGATACCTAACGTTGCATATGTGTCTTTCCAAAAAAATGTATTTTAGATGGGTGTATGAGGGGTGTGGTTAAGTGCGAGTTCAACCTGTCTAGCATAGGCTAACAGGTCTAATGCAGTGTTCCTGCGTCATTCTGTTCTAATGTAATGGGAGCAGTCCCATTATCTGTCTCGGTGTTAGAGAACGTGATGTTGGGAAGCCAAGTGTAGGATAGCAATAGATAATAGATCAAAGGGAGCGATCCAGGATGAATGTAGCAGTTTTCAGGAAGCAGTGACTGAATCTCTAGGGTTGGTTGGGTCATTGGCTTAAGCCGGTGGGAGACTTGGACCTGCCTCGCATGGGCCACCAGGCCTGCTGCAGTGTTCTTTCTTATGTTCTCATCTCTCTCGCCTGCGCTCTAGTGAGTACAAGTCAAGTGCTTCCAGGCGCTCCCAGTAGTTAAGGTGTTTGATGGAACTTATAAGTGCAGTAAAGGTTCTCTGTACATTCTCTAGCTCTGCAATTTCACCTGCCTTGGATGGGGATGTTAATTTACAACAGTATTCCAGCCTAGAAAGAATAAGGGATTTAAAAAGGATCATTAGCTTAGCATCTGTCTTGAATGTTCTCATTATCCATCCTGTTTCCTAGCAGATGTGATAATGGCATTGTTGTGGTCCTTGAAGGCGAGATCTTCGGACATTACCACACCCAGGTCCTTCACATTACTTTTCCGCTCTATTGTGTGATTGGAGTTTGTAGCATACTCAGTCCTAGTTATTTCCTCCAGTTTTCCAGACCGGAGTAGTTGGAATTTGTCTTCATTGAACATCATATTGTTATCTGTTGCCCATTGGAAAACTTGGTTTATATCTTCTTCGAGGTTTGCCGTGTCCTCAGTGGATGACTCTAATGCAGATCCTAGTATCGTCTGCAAAAGATGATAGTGCTGTGGTTTACATCTGTCTGATATGAGAATAAGGAACAGGATAGGTGCGAGTACTGTGCCTTGTGGGACAGTAAGTTTATTTAGGTATACACAAATAGTTACATAGATTGTCATACATAGCAGCATATGTGTAGAGAACCTAGGATAACCCAAAAAAGTCAGACTGGGTGACTTATTTCCATTGGGCTCATCACTATGGCATCTGATTTAACTCAGTTTACCACTACTCTTTGTGTGCGATTAGTTAGAAAGTTGAAGATCCATCTGCCTACTTTGCCGGTTATCCCTTTTGCACGCATTTTTTGTGCTATTACACCATGGTCGCACTTGTCAAAGGCTTTTGCAAAGTCTGTGTATGATACATCCGCATTCTGTTTTTTCCAGTGCATCTAGGACCATGTCATAGTGGTCTAGCAGTTGCGAAAGGCAGGAGCTACCTGCTCTGAAACTGTTGCCCTGGGTTGTGCAATTTTTGGGAGTCCAGGTGGTTTGCTATCCTGCTTCTTAGGACTCTTTCAAATATTTTTATAATGTGGGACGTTAAAGCTATTAGTCTATAGTTCTTGGCTACTGCTTTGCTGCCACCTTTATGGAGTGGGGCTATGTTATTTTTAGTGACTGTGAAATCTCGCCTGTGTCGAAACTCCTTCTCCATAGCATACTTAGGGCCCGTGTTTTTAATGAACACAGAGTTCCACGAGTCTGGGCCTGGGGCTGAGTGCATGGGCATGTCGTCGATTGCTTTCTCAGTCTAGTGGAGTTGGGGTTACGTCATAAATCTGGCCTACATTGGCAGGGTTTTGAGGCTCGTTCATGAAAAAAATTGTTTGGATTGTCTATCTTTAAACTAGTTAGTGGCTCGCTGAACACAGTCGTACTGCAACTTCAGTATCTGGTTCATTTCTTTGTCGTCTGTAGGATCCGTCTTGTCTGAGCAGGGGCCCTATACTAAGTGGTTTTTGACTTGTTTTTGGCATATGAAAAGAAATTTCGAATTTCATTCAATTTCTTTAATCGCTTTTAGCTCTTCTTGTCTCTCCTGGATCCTGTATGAGTCCTTTAACTTCAGCTCGATATTTTCCACTTACCTGGTTAGCACTTTCTTCCGTGTATCACTTAATCTGGCATTCTTGATAAGCTTAATGATTCTTCTTCTCCTGTAGAGGGAGCATCTCTCTCTCTCTCTCTCTCTCTCTCTCTCTCTCTCTCTCTCTCTCTCTCTCTCTCTCTCTCTCCCGTTTACTTTTCTTTTGTCTTGTAGGAATATACCTTGAACATACCTCAGCTACCAGGAGGGTGATCTTTTCGAGGCATTGGTTAGGGTCCTTGTAATTTAAGATATCCTCCCAGCCTGTTTCATTTAGGGCATAGTTTACCTGATCCCAGATGATCTTGTTGAATTTGGTAAAGGTACCCTCATAAATGTATGCATCTTGCCGATCAGGACTATTGTGATTAGATTGTGATCAGAGTAAGGTTATGAGGATAACAAAAAGATTAGGTGATGAAAGATTGGATATCAGGTTGGAGGGAGAGAGTATGGAGGAGGTGAATGTATTCAGATATTTGGGAGTGGACGTGTCAGCGGATGGGTCTATGAAAGATGAGGTGAATCATAGAATTGATGAGGGGAAAAGGGTGAGCGGTGCACTTAGGAGGCTGTGGAGACAAAGAACTTTGTCCTTGGAAGCAAAGAGGGGAATGTATGAGAGCATAGTTTTACCAACACTCCTGTATGGGTGTGAAGCATGGGTGATGAATGTTGCAGCGAGGAGAAGGCTGGAGGCAGTGGAGATGTCATGTCTGAGGGCAATGTGTGGTGTGAATATAATGCAGAGAATTCGTAGTTTGGAAGTTAGAGGAGGTGCGGGATTGCCAAAACTGTTGTCCAGAGGGTTGAGGAAGGGTTGTTGAGGTGGTTCGGACATGTAGAGAGAATGGAGCAAAACAGAATGACTTCAAGAGTGTATCAGTCTGTAGTGGAAGGAAGGTGGGGTAGGGGTCGGCCTAGGAAAGGTTGGAGGGAGGGGGTAAAGGAGGTTTTGTGTGCGAGGGGCTTGGACTTCCAGCAGGCATGCGTGAGCGTGTTTGATAGGAGTGAATGGAGACAAATGGTTTTTAAATACTTGATGTGCTGTTGGAGTGTGAGCAAAGTAACATTTATGAAGGGTTCAGGGAACCAGCGGCCGGACTTGAGTCCTGGAGATGGGAAGTACAGTGCCTGCCTTCGTTTATGATGCCTACCTTCTTTTTATGATGGCATCTAAAGGGAAGTTGTTAGAAATGATTAAATTCAGTGAATAAGGCATGTGGGAGTTAATATGGCTCTGGGCCACAGTGTAGGTAGCCGGTAGGTGTAGCCCAGGCGGGCTACACCTACCGGCTACCTACACTGACTTTATACAAAAAAATTACTATTTCCCCTCTTTTCCCTATATTAAGACTACACATATTTTAAGGTAAATAATGAGTGTACTGTATGTGCATTTTTCCCCCTCTGGGATTTTTTAAAATATCGTATATTAAGTATGAGACGGGAGCCAGTGCTACCTGCACCTGACTTCCTACAAATAAGTACTACTCGCCTCTCTCCCTACATTAAGATTACAAATACTTTAAGATAAGTAATGATTTTACTGTGACTGTATTTTATTTTGTTTAATGCCTAGTTCTATTACTAACAATATAATTTAGTCCCAAACTTGTTGTCTGGCATTTATAAATGGAAAGAATGGAGTTCTGCCTTCCGGCGATGTCTGCTTTCCGGCGACAGCCTGGAGTTTACCTGGAGAGAGTTCCGGGGGTCAACGCCCCCGCGGCCCGGTCTGTGACCAGGCCTCCTGGTGGATCAGAGCCTGATCAACCAGGCTGTTGCTGTGGCTGCACGAAAAACCAACGTACGAGCCACAGCCCGGTGTCAGGAAAACTGATTTAGGTGCTTGTCCAGTGCCAGCTTGAAGACTGCCAGGGGTCTGTTGGTAATCCCCCTTATGTGTGCTGGGAGGCAGTTGAACAGTCTCGGGCCCCTGACACTTATTGTATGGTCTCTTAACGTGCTAGTGACACCCCTGCTTTTCATTGGGGAGATGGTGCATCGTCTGCCAAGTCTTTGCTTTCGTAGTGAGTGATTTTGGGTGTGCAAGTTCGGTACAAAGTCCCTCTAGGATTTTCCAGGTGTATATAATCGTGTATCTCTCCCCCTGCTTCCAGGGAATAAGGTTTAGGAACCTCAAGCACTCCCAGTAATTGAGGTGTTTTATCTCCGTTATGCGCGCCGTGAAAGTTCTCTGTACATTTTCTAGGTCGGCAATTTCACCTGCGTTGAAAGGTGCTGTTAGTGTGCAGCAATATTCCAGCCTAGATAGAACAAGTGACGGGAAGAGTGTCATCATGGGCTTGGCTCCCTAGTTTTGAAGGTTCTCATTATCCATCCTGTCATTTTTCTAGCAGATGCGATTGATACAATGTTATGGTCCTTGAAGGCGAGATCCTCTGACATGATCACTCCCAGGTCTTTGACGTTGGTGTTTCGCTCTATTTTGTGGCCAGAATTTGTTTTGTACTCTGATGATTTAATTTCCTCATGTTTACCATCGTTGAACTTCATATTGTTTTCTGCAGCCCACTGAAAGATTTGGTTGATGTCCGCCTGGAGCTTTGCAGTGTCTGCAATGGAAGACACTGTCATGCAGATTCGGGTGTCATCTGCAAAGGAAGACCCCTGTGCTGTGGCTGACATCCTTGTCTATGTCGGATATGAGGATGAGGAACAAGATGGGAGCGAGTTACTATGCCTTGTGGAACAGAGAAAACAAAAAGGACAATACTGTGACTGGAACGATACACAAATAACCCCCACATAAAAAAGAAGCTACGACGACGTTTCGGTTTCCCACTTGGACCATTGACAAAGTGTGACTTTGTCAATGGTCCAAGTCGGACCGAAACGTCGTGTAAGTTTTTCTTTTTATGTGCGGGTTTATTTGTGTATTGTGGAACAGAGCTTTTCACCCTAGCTGCCTCGGATTTACTCTGTTGACGACTACTGTGTTCTGTTAGTGAGGAAATTATAGATCCATCGATCGACTTTTCTGTTATTCCTTTAGCACGCATTTTGTGCGCTATTACGCCATGGTCACACTTGTCGAAGGCTTTTGCAAAGTCTGTATATATTACATCTGCATTCTTTTTGTTTCTAGTGCATTTAGGACCTTGTCGTAGTGATCCAATAGTTGAGACAGACAGGAGCGACCTGTTCTAAACCCCTGTTGCCCTGGGTTGTGTAACTGATGGGTTTCTAGATGGGTGGTGATCTTGCTTCTTAGGACCCTTTCAAAGATTTTTTTGATACGGGAATTAGTGCTATTGGTCTGTGTTCTTTGCTGTTTTCTTTACTGCCCCTTTGTGGAGTGGGGGCTATGTCTGTTGTTTTTAGTAACTGGGACGACCCCCTGTCCATGCTCCCTCTCCATAGGATGGAAAAGTCATGATAGGGGCTTGAGTTCTTGAGAACACAGAGTTCCACGAGTCTGGCCCTGGGGCAGTGTGCATGGGCATGTCATTATCGCCTGTTTGAAGTCATTTGGCATCAGGATAACATCGGATATGCTTGTGTTAATCAAATTTTGTGGCGCTCTCATAAAAAATTAATTTTGATCTTCGGGCTCTTTTGGTTAGCGGCTTGCTAAAAAACGAGTCATATTGGGACTTGAGTAGCTCGCTCATTTCCTTGCTGTCATCTGTGTAGGACCCATCTTGTTTAAGTAGGGGCCCAATACTGGACGTTGTTCTCGATTTTGATTTGGCATAGGAGAAGAAATACTTTGGGTTTCTTTAGATTTCATTTTATGGCTTTTAGTTCTTCCCGTGTTCCTGACTCCTAAAGGATTCTTTTAGCTTAAGTTCGATGCTTGCTATTTCTCTGACCAGTGTCTCCCTACGCATTTCAGATATATTGACCTCTTTTAGCCGCTCTGTTATTCTTTTCCGTCGCCTGTAAAGGGAAAGCGCTGTCTTTCTATTTTACATCTACTCCTTTTTCTTAGAGGAATAAGCCTTGTGATACTTTAGTGCCACGAGTTTAATTTTGTTCTAGGCATAATTTGGGGGTTTCTGTTGCTTTGTATATCTTCCCAGCTTATATCGGTTAGGACTTGGTTTACTTGGTCCCACTTTGTTTTTGTTAATTTAAGTTGAATTTGGTGAATGCTCCCTCGTGACTAGTCTCATTAGTCGGTCTGGGGCTCCAACATACATGTCTGAACCTCAATTATGTTGTGATCTGAGTATATTGTTTTTGATAGGGGTGACATTTCTTTTTCAGTTCATCATTGTTAGTGAAGATGAGGTCTAGTGTATTCTCCAGTCAAAGTAGGCTCTATTATTTGCTGGTTTAAATTGAATTTTGTGCAGAGATTTAAAAGCTCGTGTGAGTTTTCATCAGAGCTGCCTCCTGGTGTTATTTCTGCAACAATATTATTTGCTATATTCCTCCATTTTAGGTGCCTTAAGTTGAAATCCCCCAGGAGCAAGATGTTGGGTGCAGGAGCTGGAAGATTTTCCAGACAGGGGTTTCATTTTTACAGTTTGGTCCTGAATTGCTGGGATGCTGCATCCGGAGGCTTGTAGACTACCACAATGACTAGGTTTTGGTTCTCGACCTTTGCTGCTAAAACTTCCACTACATCATTTGAGGCATTAAGCAGTTCTGTGCAAACAAGTGACTCTGCAATGTACAGAACAACCACCCCCCACCTTTTGCCTGTTCACTCTGTCACATCTGTATAGGTTGTAACCTGGGATCCATATTTCGTTGTCCAAGTGATCCTTTATGTGGGTCTCGGTGAAAGCCGCGAACGTTGCCTTTGCCTCTGCAAGCAGTCCACGGATGAAAGTTATTTTGTTGTTTGTTGCTGGCTCTAGACCCTGTATATTTGCAAAGAATGTTATCGGACTGGTGGTATTGTTGGTACTGGGGGGGGGGCATTTTTTTCCGGCATTAGTATCTGTATCTGTTGGTTTGGAGTGAAGGCCATCGACTGTGGTTCCACTCCAAATTCAAAGTTTATTCTCTATAAGGATTACAATGCTGAGTTTACAGAAATTTGGTTCTTGTGTGGTTTACATCAGGGAGATAAGATGTTTTCTAATGGTAGTTTTGAAGGTGATGAATGTGTCTGCAGTTCTAGAGTTCTCAGGTAGGGTGTTCCAGATTTTAGGGCCTTTGACATGCATTGAATTTTTGTAAAGGTTTAGTCAGACACGGGGAATGTCGTAGAGATGTTTGTGTCTGGTGTTATGCCTGTGGGTTCTGTCACAACTATCAAGAAAGCATTTTAGGTCAAGGTTGATATTAGAGTTTAGGGCCCTGTAGATGTAGATTGCACAGTAGTAAGTGTGGATGTACTGAACAGGGAGTAAGTTTAGGTCTATGAAGAGTGGGGGGGGGTGTTGCCAGGGATGGGATTTAGTGATTATTCTTACTGCAGCTTTTTGTTGGGTTATTATTGGCTTTAGGTGTGTTGCTGCAGTTGATCCCCAAGCACAAATAGCATAGGTGAGGTATGGATAAATGAGTGGTATAGTGTGAGAAGGGCATTTTGCGGCACGTAGTATCGTATCTTGGAGAGGATCCCAACCGTTTTGTTTATTTTTTTTTGGTTATATGCTGGATATGGGTGCTGAAATTCAGGTTGTCAAGGTATAAGCCTAGGAATTTGCCCCCCATTATTTCTGGTAATTAGCGTGTTGTCAATCTTAATGTTAATTTGTGCATCTCCTGCTCTGCTACCAAACATAATATAGTAGGTTTTGTCAGTGTTAAGTGTAAGTTTATTGGCTGTCATCCAAGTCGATATTTTGATCAGCTCCTCATTCACAATGGTGTTGAGGGTGGCAAGATTAGGGTGAGATGACACAAGTCATGTCATCAGCAAAGAGAATGGGTTTCAGGTGTTGGGATACGTTTGGAAGGTCATTGATGTATATGAGGAAGAGCAGGGGACCAAGGACACTTCCCTGCGGAACTCCAGTATCAATTGGCCGTGTTGCTGATGCTGTGTCTTCAATGGTGACATACTGATACCTATCAGTAATGTAAGATTTGAAATAAGCAAGCGCATGGCCTCTTGTACCGTAATGATCAAGTTTGTGGAGTAGGATGTCGTGGTCTACTGTGTCAAAAGCTTTTCTTAGGCAATAAAATTCCCATGGATATAGCCTTTTCCACTCCCATCCCTACTACTCTGCCTCCATAACATCTTTCCCGAAATTTTGAGGCGTTCGATGTCCATCTCTCTAGATCGGCCCAGGAATCCGTATTGCCCTTCATTATTACCTTGTCCAAAAATCGTTTCATCGGTTTGCAAAATACGCGCAAAATTCTTATTTCCGCCCCCATCAATTATTGTATGGCCTATATGCCTCCAAAGAATTCACAGGACCTCGGTCCTTTGTACCGAATACTACAAACACCCAACCCGCTTCACGCCCATGTACTCTAGTTTTCAGTGAATTGTAAAGATGAACCCAACATGGTGTTTTAACAGTTAGCCCAATGAAGCAACTAAAAATCACCTTGTATCGCCATCCCAATGTGCAGGGTGTCTCAGTGTCAAGGTGTCCTGAACAGCCTATGGGAAAAGCCTCTCTCTACGATATAAACCCTCCAGTCCTCTCTATCCCGTCTCTCAAATGTTGAACTATGCACGCGTAAAGTTCCCTCGCCTCTCGATTTCCTCTCTACCCTTCCATTTCTCTCAAACATTGGTCGCATAGGGGTCCCAATGCTCTAAGTTGTAACTAGCCTTTGTCCTTTATGATAACACCCAAGGCATCACCGACCCACTACAGACAAAAACTGTCGTCGCCATCCGTCGCATCTGAAACTACGCAGAACCCCAACTGAGGGTTTATCGCCCCAAAGCTGACTCCTCAATCCCAGCTCGCACCCTCCGCAAAGCCGAAATTTATCATCTGGATTTCCCGTAATTGAACTATGTAGACACTCTATTTTGCTAGGTCCATACCTCCGCCTGTACCAAACAGTCCCTCAGGCTGTCTCTAAATATTTTTGCTTCCCATCACTTAAACCCGCCTCCTCACTTCCCTATCCGTCTATAAAAAACCCTGTATGCATGGTTTCGCCTTGAATGCCACCACTCTACATATCCGCTATCCATTCCCGATTTCCAGAAGTCAAACCCACATAACCTGAATGCTTCCACAGCATCGAACTCTTGCAACAAGCTGCATTTAATTTCCAATAACTAGTAAATAACACGGATAGCGCCCTCCCACTCAGTGTTACCAGAACACCACGGTGAAACGCGAAAACCCAGTCAACACCAATCGACCCTGCCACCCAGGATATAAGTTGTAAACCCTGTTCCAACGCACGCAGCGTAACCCTTTGCTACAAAACGTATGTTCCACGTTCACCCGTCGGCCTACCACAGGCATCACTACGCACCTCAATCGCTTGACTGAAATCCGCTATGTAAAACGTTAAATTACACCCCCCTCACGCGGTTCAACGTTCTGATTCCCGCGATCCACACCAATTCCAATCCCTGCCACGACAGAAAACTAGGTAGGACTCTGAGAGAAATAAACCAACTCATCGCGGACAAAATCCTCTTTTACTCGTCGATTTGTTTGTCGCTGGATATATAACTCCCACGAAACCACCTGAATGTTCCCCCACAAACCCACCACACTGCACAACCCCGGCCCGCCCTCCGCCCCAACTCCACCATGCTACAAGCTTAAAGGTGGGTTCTCCCTAGTTGCTATCACAACCGCACTTTGAGATTATCCGAAAGCATTCCCAAGCACTTATAGCTTGCACGACGTAATTCTATACCACACCGCGAAAATTGTGTTCCTTGTGTTTGAGAAAACAAAACGATCACATTTGCATACGATGCGAGAGCGATACTTCTACCAACGTTCTCTTGACCTCTGCTCTGATCCATTGACATTCATTGATTATAACTTGAAACTCTTGGTTAGGTTTCTCATTTGCGTTTTCCCATCACCTAGTTTACCTGACTTGGACTTGCCACTGCTGCACACCTGCCCGTTTTCCCACACTCCCACTGCATTTCTCTAAGGGGGGTCCCTTAAACTCCCTTGGCTACGTCAGCCCACACCATATTGATACCAGAGCCTTTTGACCCGGATGTTGTTAAGACATCGTTCCTCCACGGTGTGTACTGGCCTCTTCCGGACACTCTCTCATAGTCCATAGGCCATCGCTGTTGTTTATGTTCCTAGACATCCGTCACCCACCGACGTAAAGTCGTACGCTATCTTCAACGCCCACACGTTCCCGCTAGACCGATGGTCGCCACAGGCGACACGCTAATGTGTAGGCGGTTAACCTCGTCGGGGCTATCGAGGATCTCTGTAAGTCTTCAAAATGGGCAATATCAAGGCGCGTTTGTGCCTCCTCATTCCACCTGAGGTGACGCCACTGTCCACGCACCAATCCGCTCGATTCCGACGCTGGTGGTGCGTCGAGACGATCCGCTCTGCAGCATCCTACTGCTTCACTCACTTTACATCCGCTGTAAAATCTGCAGCCACGTTGTCCACCATTGTTGGGTTCTGCATGGCCCAGCTTCACCCTCCTCCATCGTATCTTTGGGATGCAGTGTCTGTCAGGTCCGACCGTTGTTTCCCTCGTCGGTGCTCCACAGACGCCGCCATATGACCCGTTGCACCACACAGGCGCAACGTCCGAACCTGGGCCGGGTAGGTTACTTAGACCTGCGTCTGAAAATCTTCCAACATGACAAAAGAGGGAATTGGATGGTCTCAATGTTTTTTCATAGAAAAGGAAACCTGCGAGCATACCAGCATAAAAAACCCCTTGGACCAACGCCCAATTTTGTGACAGCTTGTACGGTGCCATAGCGCAAACGTTCCAACGGATGTCCACCTCGTCTGCCTCGAAGCGGGATATTTACGTAGACGAAACCAGTATAACTTGTCGCGATACATCAGGCAGGCGCACTCCAGACTAGCGTTGAGTGACAATCTCCGGTTTTTCCTGAAAGGCATCCACAAACCCTCCCCATACGCAGCAGCCGACACCAAAATTTCACAAAAAATTCTTGCGTTTGCCGTTCAGAGAAATCCAATATAAATCTCACGTGGATTCCATACGTATCTCTTATCACAGAGCAGGAATGACGTCAGCGGTGTCCTGATATATTGCACCTTACAATAATTCCACACGACAGTGTTGCTTTTCCTGCATTCCGCAAATCTCTCCCCAACTTTCAAAACCAGCACCAGAGTGGCACAGCCGCACGCTCTGCGTCCGCCCTCACGCCAACAGCTGGGTGCGGCCATGCTCCCCCCCCTAAATAGTTATGGGTGATTGTCAATCACAAGTGAGATTGACTGGGAAAACCTGGAGGCCCCATGGGGGTTCCGAACGTGGAGAGCAGATGATGTTGTAGTACTGGAAAAACCTCATGCATCAACATGTTAGAGACCAGTACAGAGAGAGAGGAGGAAGATGACCAGCAAAAGACTGGACCTTGTATTCACCTTGAGTAGTTCAGGACATCGAGGGATATCTTTGTATGAAAGGCCCACTGGGAGCTAGTGATCATGTGGTTCTGTGCTATCGACTACTTAGTTGAGCTACCAAGTGGAGAGAGTAGCAGGAATTAGGGGTTCAATGGGAAAAACCAAATACAAAGGGGGAACTACTGAGGCATGAGGAACTTCTTCCAAACAATCAGTGGGAGAGAACTGACAGGGAAACAGTACAAGAAATGATGGACTAGTGGCCACCAAAATGCGGAGGCAGAGGAGAGGTTTGTTCCCAAGGGAACAGAAATATATGAGGAAGACAGAACGGAGTCCTTGGTTCACCAAACGTGTAGGGAGGCAAAAACTAGGTTGTACTAGAGAATGGAAAAAGGAACAGAGACAGAGAACTCTAGGAAAATAAAGAGTTTAGCGAAGAGCCAGAAATTGAATATGCGCAGGATAAGAAGGGAGCTCAGCGAACAATATGAAAATGAACGATAGCATCGAAAGTCAGACTGACCCGAAGCTGTTGTACAGCCACATCAGGAGCGAAAAACAGTCAAGGACAGGTAATCAGACTGAGGCATTTGGAAGGATGAGGGGAAATTCACAAAGAAACGACCGGAGAGGATATGTCAGGAGCTCAACACGAGATTTAAAGAAGGTATTTACAGTGAAAACCCAGTAGGACGCCAGGAAATCAGAACAGTGGGGGAGTACACGCAAGTGCTCTGGATGAACGTGGTACGAATAACCAAGTGAGAGGAAGTGAAGAAGCTGCTTATGCGAACTTGACACTCAAAGGCGTGGACCAGACAAACATCTTCTGGTGGTCCTTAAAAGCGCGGAGCCAGAGATATTGTGTGTGCCATGAACAAAGATCTTCAAACACATCTTTGAAACTGGGCAACTCCCTGAGGTATGGAAGATGGCAAATGTAGTCGGCCCCAAATTTTCTAAAAGGGAGACGCATGAGGCACTAAACTACGACCCTGTTATCCCTAACGGTATTAGTATGCAGGTCATGGAGGAAGATCATCAGGAGGAGGAGTGGTGGAGCACCTGAAAGAAACAAGTGTATAATTGACAACCAGCATTGGTTTCAGGGAAGAAAATCCTGTGTCACAACCTACTAGAGTTTATGACAAGGGTGACAGAAGTAAGACAGAGAGAGAGGGGTGGATCTCGAACTGCTTTTTTTTGGACTGCAAAAAGGCATTCGACACAGTTCCTCACAAGAGGTTACTGAAGAAAGCTTAGAAGGATCAGGACACACATAACAGGAAAGCCAACTTGCGTAATGGATCAGGGAGGTACCTGACAGGGAGGCAACAACGAGTCTGGGACGTGACGAGGTGTCAAGAGTGGGCGCTTTGTGGACAAGCGGGGTTCCACAGGGGTAGTCCTAGGACCTGTGCTGTTCTTGGTCTTTTGTGAACGACATAATGGAAAGGATGACTCAGAAGTATGTCCTTGTTTGCAGATTGATGTGAGTTAATGAGAAGAATCAAATCGGATTGAGGATAAGGCAGGACTAGAAAAGAGACCTGGACGGACTACAAGCTGTCCGAAATGGCTCCTTGAGTTTAACCCTGCCATGCAAAGATCATGAAGATTGGGGAGGCAAAGAAGACCGCAGACACAATATAGTTTTAGATGGCCCAAAGACTGCAAACTCACTCAAGGAAAAAGATCTGGGGGGAGTATAACACGAGCATATCTCTGAGCGACATCAATCAGATACTGCCTGCAGCACGGGGGCATGGCCCAAAACTACGGATAGCGTTCGATACCGTCAATAAGGAGTCGTTCAAGAAACTGTATACCATTTTGTCAGGCCATACCTTGGAGTATGCAGCCAGTTGTGAAATTCCAACACCTAGTCAAGCACAGTCAAGAAATATAGGAATAGAGAAAGTGCAAAGGTTTGCAACAAGACTAGTCAGGAGCTACGGGGATTGTTCGTACGAAGAAAGGTTGAGGAAATCGGCCTCGACGACACTGGAGGCAGGAGGGACAGGGGAGACATGATAACGACATATAAAATACTGCGCAGAATAGACACAGTGGACAAAGACAGGATGTCCACGAGATGGGACACATACACAAGAGGTCACATTGGGAAGTTGAAGATCAGATGATATCAAAGGGATGTTAGGAAGTATTTCTATCAGTCATAGATGTAGTCAGTAGTGGAATAGTCTAGAAAGTGAAGTAGTGGAGGCTGGGAGAGAACCATACATAGTTTTAAGGCGAGGTATGATTAAGCTCATGGAGCAGGGAGAGAGAGGACCTAGTGTAGAATCAGTGAAGAGGCGGTGGGCCAGGAGCTATGACTCGTGCTACCCAGCAACACCAAATAAGGGGAGTAGAAAATAGGTGAGTACACACACACAACACACCACACACACACACACACACACACACAAACACACCACACACACACAACCCACCAACACACCAAAAGGCCATCCACACAGACAGGCTTACATCATGTTTATCTCACATACACCACTGGAGCATCACCATATTCTTCTTCTACAATCATCTCCAAAGTATAGAGATCACTCCTCGGAAGCCAACCCTTGCTGCCTTTCCCGGCACCAACTGGAGTCGTGCCACAGTCGTCCCGATAAGCTCTCCGAAAAAGAGCATGACCCACTGACAGCCCATATAAGCTCCTATTCCTACCCACCAGGTGCGGTGGCGCTGGTGGCCCTAAAGCTCCCGACTTCAGCCACACGGGATGGGCCCGGGTTCGATTCCGGCGGGGGAAACATTTCGACACGTTTCCTTACACTGTTGTCCTGTTCACCCTAGCAGCAAATAGGGTACCTGGTGTTAGTCGACTGGGTTCGTGGGTCGCACTCTGGGGGAAAGATTAAGGACCCCCAATGGAAATAAGTTAGGACATGTCTCGATTGACGCACTGACTTTCTTGGTTATCCTGGGTGGCTACCCTCGGGGTTAAAAAATCGAACGAAATCTTATCTATCTTTAACCCCACCCCCCTCCCCCCCCCCGCCCACAAGCCTTGATCGCCCCCATTCCACCCCCCACCCTCTGATTTTATTTTAAATTTGTATGATGGAGATTAATATTTGTGTGAAATTCCTTCATGTGTCATCATACATCCGTCCTTCACCACGTCTCATCTTCCTTTCTATTTCTTGACGTTGTTTGATTAAAGTGTTTCCATAAACCGGTAAGGGCTGATGTACACTGTGTGTGGAGGGGGAGGGGGGTGGAGAGGGGATTTCACACGACCGTGTGACTATAACCACTTGGTCTGTTCTGTTTTCTCGCGAACTACGTCTTTGTCCCTCCCTCTTTTATTGCCGTGCTAATCCTCTTGCTACCATCAGTTTCCCATCCCTCACCCCTGCCTCTACATACCGGAGGGGAATTTCCTGGGGATGCACACCCCGCGGCCGGTCCACGACAGGCTTCCCGGTGGATCAGAGCCTGATCACGAGGCTGTTACTGGCTGGCCGCACGCAATCCAACATACTAACCACAGCCGGGCTGATCCGGCACGTCTTTAGGTATCTGTTCCAGCTCCTCTGAGAGACAGAACCAGGAGTGGAAATAAATGCGTATAAAATACCAACAAAACAATGAAATAAAACACATATGCTGTATAATGTGATCTTTATTGACTTACGTTTCGTCACAACGATTGTTTGATGTCTTGAAGAAAAGCCCACGTGTGGGCGAAACTTAGCTCAAATAAAGGATCACATTACTGCATTGTACTGTGTTTATTATTTATATTTCCACAACAGGAGTCTTCCCGTTAATGCCCCTTATTGCTGGTGGGAAGGCTGTTGAACAGTCTTGGTCACGGACACTTACGTTGCTTTTCTTAGTGTAACCAGTGACCCCTATTTTTCACTGGGGGTTATGTTGCATCGCCTGCCAAGTCTTTGTTTATATTGGAGTGATTGCTGTGTGATATTAGGGACAGTCCCTCCAGAATCTTCCAGGTATTTTTTTTATTATAAAATGTGACATTTCCACGGGAAAAATAGCTTATTAAATATAAGCTAAAAACTTAGAATTTGAAAGGTCATTAGTTCTGGTTATTAGAAATTTAACGCAAAGACAAAAACAGCGCATAAGAGGGATGTTGGTGATTGATACCGACAAGATGTGGAAGGAAGACCACTTGTGTACAGTTCAGGACATTTATTAAAGAAACTATTCGCCACGAGTGGACTTCTTCAGTCTAATGGACTGAAGAAGACCCCAGAGACACACAAAACAGGTCTTGCAACTGAGCTAAGTACCGTCACACTGAGAAGTACACGTCACCACTGAGCTAAGTACACGTCACCACTCTATACTTTACCTTATCTTCGGTCAGGCTTCATTTGATTATTGCCCAGTTTTAGTCTCCATATTAAAGAATGAAAAAATGCGTTGAATGTTATGCATGCCATCAGAAATATTTTTAAGGAGGCTGAAGGACTGATTAGCCCTCTGAAAGACATGGAACTAAACGGATTATGATTGACCACTAGTGTGCAAAAACAGTTAACATGGTGAACAACCCCATTTTAGTACCCAAAGTAAATAGACTTGTATATCCTTTTACTCGTGTGACAAATTAATTGCTCTACCATATTGTATTAAGGTGTCACTACTACTATACTAATGCCACTAGTGAACATCGAAATGGTACCTCACATAGTACTGCACCTCGCTCTGAGCTTTATATACCCTCTGTGTCCATGTATTGTTTGTAGTGACATTTTATGTGGCAACGTTTCGCTCTCAGGAGCTTCATCAAGGCCACATTGTTTGTAGAGGGGACCTTGATGACGCTCCCTGGAGGGAGCGAACGTTGCCACAATTAAAAATGTCACATTAGTTGTACTTGTATTTTACTTTACATAATTTTGGCGGGTAATTCTACCAACTTTGATTACAAATCTATCTCGCATAGACAAGACTCGCAGCAATGGATTCAAGTTGGACAAAATTTAGATTTAGAAAGGGATGTATGGGAAAGTCCTGTTTAGTTAAAAGAATTGTAGATGGATTGGAACAAACTCCCATGTAGCGTATTGAAGGAGAGCTTAGCGTAGCTCTAAATGTATTTTATTAAATTAACCAAAGTCTATAAAATACCGACAGATTGTTAGGTAGAGAGCACATATGCAACAGTTAGGTATCTTTATTTCGAAACGTTTCGCCTACACAGTAGGCTTCTTCAGTCGAGTACAGAAAAGTTGATAGAAGCAGAAGATACTGAGACGATGTAATCAGCCCATCACCCTTAAAGTTTTGAGGTGGTCAGTCTCAGTCTTGGAGAAGAGCATTGTTCCGTTGTTCTGAAGCAATATTTTTACCATACTATGGAACAATGCTTCTTCTCCAAGATGAGGGACTGACCTACTTTAATGGTGATGGACTGATTACTCGTCTTCAAGTTCTTCTGCTTCTATCCAACTTTTCTGTACTCGACTGAAGAAGCCTACTGTGTAGGCGCAACGTTTCGAAATAAAGATACCTAACTGTTGCATATGTTTGTCTTACCTTAACAAATGTATTTTAGATGGGTGTATGAGGGGTTGTGGTTAAGTGCGAGGTTCACCTGTCTAGCATAGGCTAACAGGTCTAATGCAGTGTTCCTGCGTCATTCTGTTCTAATGTAATGGGTAGCAGTCCTTATCTGTCTCGGTGGTTAGAGAACGTGATGTTGGCCGCCCCCCCACGAGTAGGATAGCATAGATAATAGATCATCTAAGGAGCGATCCAGATGGAATGTAGACAGTTTGCGTGAAGCAGTGAATGAATCTCTAGGGTTGGTTGGGTCATTGTGCTTAAGCTCGTGTTGGGAGACTTGGGACCTGCCTCGCATGGGCACCAGGCTGCATGCAGTGTTCTTTCTTTGTTCTCATCTCTCTCGCTGCGCTTAGTGAGTACAAGTTCAAGTGTTCCAGGCGCTCCAGTAGTTAAGGTGTTTGATGGAACTTATAATTTATAAAGTGCAGTAAGGTTCTCTGTACATTCTCTAGCTCTGCAATTTCACCTGCCTTGGATGGGGAATGTTAATTACAACGTATTCCAGCTAGAAAGGAATACAGGGCTATCCACACGGATCATTAAGTTTAGCATCTGTCTTGAATGTTCTCATTATTCCATCTGTTTCCTAGCAGATGTGATATTGGCATTGTGGGTCCTTGAAGGCGAGATCTAGGACATTACACACCCAGGTCCTTCACATTACTTTTCCGCTCTATTGTGTGATTGGGTAGTTTTGTAGGGAGCATACTCAGTCCTAGTTATTTCCTCCAGATTTTCCAGACCGGAGTAGTTGAATTTGTCTTTCATTTGAACATCATATTGTTATCTGATTGCCCATTGGAAAACTGGGTTTATATCTTCTTCGGAGGTTTGGCCGTTGTCCTCAGTGGATGACTCGAATGCAGATCCTAGTATCAGTCTGCAAAAAAGATGATAGTGGCTGTGTTTACAACTGTCTGATTGAGAATAAGGAACGGATAGGTGCGAGTACTGTTCTTGTGGACAGTTAGTTTGTTTAGGTTACACAAATAGTTACATAGATTGTCATACATAGCGCATATGTGTAGATGGAAACCTTAGGATAACCCAAAAAAGTCAGATGGGTGGTGAACTAATTTCCATTGGGATCATCACTATGGCATCTGATTTAACTCAGTTTACACTACACCCTAAGAGATGCCCCCCCCGCTTAGTTAGAAAGTTGAAGATCCATCTGCCTACTTTGCCGGTTATCCCTTTTGCACGCATTTTTTGTGCTATTTACCCATGGTTCGCACTTGTCAAAGGCTTTGCAATGTCTGTGTATGATACATCGCATTCTGTTTTTTCAGTGCATCTGGACCAAGTCATAGTGGTCTAGCAGTTGCGAAAGGCAGGAGCTGAGCTACCTGCTCTGAAACTGTTGCCCTGGGTTGTGCAATTTTTGGGAGTCCAGGTGGTTTGCTATCCTGCTTCTTAGGACTCTTCAATATTTTATTAATGTTGGGACGTTAAAGCTATTAGTCTATAGTTCTTGGCTACTGCTTGCTGCCACCTTTATGGAGTGGGGCTATGTTATATTTAGTGGACTGTGAAATCTCGCTGTGCTCGAAACTCCTTCTCACATAGCATACTTAGGGGCCGTGTTTTTAATGAACACAGAGTTCCACGTGATAGGGCCTGTGGGCTGATGTGCATGGGCATGTCGTCGATTGCTTTCTCAGTTCTGTAGTGGAGTGGGGTTACGTCATAAATCTGGCCTACATTGGCAGGGTTTTGAGGATCGTTCATGAAAAAATTGTTTGGATTGTCTATCTTTAAACTAGTAGTGCTCGCTGAACAGCGGCGTACTGCAACTCAGTATCTGTTCATTTCTTTGTCGTTCCATGTGTAGGATCCGTCTTGTCTTGAGCAGGGGCCCTATAACTAAGTGGTTTTGACTTGTTTTTGCATATGAAAAGAAATTTCGAATTTCATTCAATTTCTTTAATCGCTTTTAGCTCTTCTTGTCTCTCCTGCTCCTGTAGGATCCTTTAACTTCAGCACACGATATTTTCCACTTACTGGTTTAGCCACTTCTTCGTGTATCACTTAATCTGGCATTCTTGATAAGCTTAATGATTTTCTTCTCTGTAGAGGGAGCATCTCTCTCTCTCTTTCCTCTCTCTCTCTCTCTCTCTCTTCATCTCTCTCTCTCTCTCTATCTCTCTCTCCTGTTTACTTTTATTTTGTCTTGTAGGAATATACCTTGAAAATAACTCAGATGCTAGGGAGGGGGTCTTTTCGAGGCATCTGGTTAGGTTCCATTGTAATTTAAGATATCCTCCAACCTGTTTCATTTAGGGCATAGTTTACTGATCCAGATGATCTTGTTGAATTTGGTAAAGGTTACCTCATAAATGTATGGCATCTTGCCGATCAGGGACTATTAGTGATTAGATTGTGATCAGAGTAAGGTTATGAGGGATAACAAAAGGATTAGGTGATGAAAGATTGGATATCAGGTTGGAGGGAAGAGAGTATGGAGGAAGGTGAATGTATCAGATATTTGGGAGTGACGTCGTCAGCGGATGGGTCTATGGAAAGTGAGGGAATCATAGAATTGATGAGGGAAAAGGTGAGCGGTTGCACTTTGGAGCGTGGAGACAAGAACTTTGTCCTTGGAAGCGCAAAGAGGGGAATGTATGAGAGCATAGTTTTACAACACAAATCTGTATGGGTGTTGAAGCATTGGGTGATGAGATGTTGCAGCGGGAGAAGGGCTGGAGGCCAGTGGAGGATGTCATGTCTGAGGCAATGTGTGGTTGTGCATAGAATGCAGGAGAATTCGTAGTTTGGAAGTAGGAGGAGGTGCAGGATGCGAAAACTGTTGTCCAGAGGGTTGAGGTAGGTTGTTGAGGTGGTTCGGACATGTATGAGAGGATGGAAGCAAACATGATGACGCTTCAAGAGGTATCAGTCTGTAGTGGGAAGGAAGGTGGGGGTGTAAAAGGGGGGGGTCGGCCTAGGAAAGGTTGAGTGAAGGGGTTAAAGGAGGTTTTGTTGTGCGAGGGCTTGGACTTCCAGCAGACATGCGTGAGCGTGATTGATAGGAGTGAATGGAGACAGATGGTTTTTAAATACTTGGATGTGCTGTTGGAGTATGTGAGCCAAAGTAACATTTATGAAAAGGGGTTCAGGGAAAACCAGCGGCCGGACTTGAGTCCTGGGAGATGGGAAGTACAGTGCCTGTGCCTAACACGTTTATGATGTGCTCTTACCTTTCGTTTATGATGCATCTAAAGGGTAGTTGTTGTCGAAATGATTAATTCAGGGGACTAAGCATGGTCGGAATCTCAGTTAATATGGCTCTGGGCCAGTGTAGGTAGCCGGTAAGGTGTAGCCAGGCGGGCTCAAACCTACCGGCTACTACACTACTTTATTACAAATAATGTACTCTCCTCTCTTCTATATATTATTAAGACTACACATATTTGAGAGAAGGTAAATAATGAGTAGAGACTGTATGTGCATTTTTGACCCGCTTGGGATGTTTTAAAGTATATCGTATATTAAGTATTGAGACGGGAGCACAGTGTACTGCACCTGACTTCCTACAAAATAAGTACTACTCGCCTCTCTCCCTACATTAAGGTTACAAATACTTTAAGATAAGTAATGATTATACTGTGACTGTATTTTATTTTGTTTAATGCCTAGTTCTATTACTAACAATATAATTTAGTGCCAACTTGTTGTCTGGATTTTATAAATGGAAGAATGGAGTTCTGCCTTCGGCGATGTCTGCTTTCCGGCGACAGCCTGGAGTTTACTGGATTTACTGGATGAGAGTTCCGGGGGTCAACGCACCCGCGGCCCGGTCTGTGACCAGGCTCCTGGTGGATCAGAGCCTGATCAACCAGGCTAGTTGCTGCTGGCTGCACCGCAAAACCAACGTACGAGCCACAGCCGCTGATCAGGCGGTGGGGGGGTAGTGGGAAAGTGAACTGACTTTAGGTTGCTTGTCCAGTGCCAGCTTGAGACTGCCAGGGGTTCTGTTGGTAATCCCCTTATGAGTGCTGGGAGAGCAGTTGAACAGTCTCGAGGCCCGTGACACTGGAGTTGTAGGTCTTTAACGTCGCTAGTGACACCCCTGCTTTTCATTGTGGGGAGATGGTGCATCGTCAGTCTGCCAAGTCTTTGTGATGTTTCGTGTGAGTGATTGTTTGCGTGTGTGCACGTTCGGTACAAGTCCCATCTAGGGATTTCCAGGTGTATATAATCGTGTATCTCTCCTCTGCGGTCCAGGGAATACAGGGTTTAGGAACCATCAAGCGTTCCGGAATTGAGGTGTTTTATCTCCGTTATGGCGCCGCCGTTTCGAAAGTTCTCTGTAATTTTCTAGAGGTCACAATTGCACCTGCGTTGAAAGGTGCTGTTAGTGTGCAGCAATATTCCAGCCTAGATAGAACAAGTGACTGATGAGTGTCATATGGGCTTGGCCTCCCTAGTTTTGAAGGTTCTCATTTATCCATCCTGTCATTTTTCTAGCCGATGCGATTGATACAATGTTATGGTCCTTGAAGGCGAGATCCTCTGACAAGATCACTCCAGGTCTTTGACGTTGGTGTTTCGCTCTATTTTGTGGCCAGAATTTGTTTTGTACTTGATGATTTAATTTCCTCCAATGTATACCATCGTTGAACTTCATATTGTTTTACTGCAGCCACTGAAAGATTTGGTTGAGTCCGCTTGGAGTTTAGCAGTGTTGCAAGGGAAGACACTGTTCATGCAGGGATTTTTTTTCGGGGGGTTATTCTATCTGCAAAGGAAGACATGGTGCTGTGGCTGACATCCTTGTCTATGTCGGATATGTAGGATGAGGTAAAAGATGGTGAGCGAGTACTATGCTTGTGGAACAGAAGAAAACAAAAGGCACAATACCGTGACTGAACGATACACAAATAACCGCACATAAAGAGAAGCTACGACGACGTTTCGGTTCCGATTGGACATTGACAAAGTGTGACTTTGTCAATGGTCAAGTCGGTCCGAAAACGTCGTGTAAGCTTCTCTCTTTTATGTGCGGGTTATTTGTGTATTGTGGAACAGAGCTTTTACGTAGCTGCCTCGACTTTACTCTGTTGACGACTATGTGTCTGTTAGTGAGAAATTATAGATCCATCGATCGACTTTTCCTGTTATTCTTTAGCACGCATTTTTGTGCACTATTACGCCATGGGTCACACTTTGTCGAAGGCTTTTGCAAAAGTCTGTATATATTTACATCTGCATTCTTTTTGTTCTGCTAGTGCATTAGGACCTTGTCGTATTGATCCATATTGAGACAGACAGGAGCGACCTGTTCTAAACCCATGTTGCCCTGGGTGTGTAAAACTGATTGGGTTTCTGATGGGTGGTGATCTTGGCTTCTTAGGACCCCTTTCAAAGATTTTTATGATACGGGATATTAGTGCTATTGGTCTGTCTATCTTTGCTGTTGCCTTTACGCCCCTTGTGTGGAGTGGGGGCTATGTCTGTTGTT
The DNA here is from genome assembly GCF_026875155.1 of Cherax quadricarinatus. Classification (NCBI taxonomy): domain Eukaryota; kingdom Metazoa; phylum Arthropoda; class Malacostraca; order Decapoda; family Parastacidae; genus Cherax; species Cherax quadricarinatus. Next base: position 8,665,372 of record NC_069498.1, read on the forward strand.
TTTTAGTAACTGGGACGACCCCCTGTGTCCATGCTCCCTCTCCCAATAGATGGAAAGGTCATGATAGGGGTTCTTGCAGTCTTGATGAACACAGAGTTCCACGAGGTCTGGCCCTGGGGCAGTGTGCATGGCATGTCATTTTCGCCTGTTTGAAGTCATTTGGCATCAGGATAACATCGGAATTATGCTTGTGTTAAATCAAATTTTTGTGCGCTCTCATAAAAAAATTAATTTTGAATCTTCGACTCTGTCTGGTTAGCGGCTCTTGCTAAAAAACCGTGTCATATTCGGGACTTGAGGTACGCTCGCTCATTTCCTTGCCTGTCATCTGTGTAGGACCATCTTGTTTAAGTAGGGGCCCAATACTGGGACGTTGTTCACGATGTGATTTGGACATAGGAGAGAAATACTTGGTTCTTTAGATTTCATCTTTATGGCTTTTAGTTTTCCGCGAGTCCTGACTCCTAAAGGATTCTTTTGCTTAAGTTCGATTCTTGCTATTTCTCTGACCTGTGTTCTCCCTACGCATTTCAGATATATTGACTCTTTAGCCGCGACGCTCTGTTATTCTTTTCCGTCGCCTGTAAAAGGGAGCGCTGTCTTTCTATTTTACCATTACTACTTTTTCTTAGAGGAATAAGCCTTGTGATACGATTAGTGCACGAGTTTAATCTGTTCTAGGCATAAGTTGGGGTTCTGTTGCTTTGTATATCTTCCAGCTTATATCGGTTAGGACTTGGGTTTACTTGGTCCCACTTTTGTTTTTGTTTAATTAGTGGATTTGAGTGAATGCTCCCTCATGACTAGTCTCATTAAGTCGGTCTGGGGCTCCAGACATACATGTCTGAACTCAATATGTTGTGATTTGAGTATATTGTTTTTGATATGGGTGCATTTCTTATCAGATCATCATTGTTAGTGAAGATGAGGTCTAGTGTATTCTCCAGTCTAGTAGGCTCTTATTATTTGCTGGTTTAAATAGAATTTTGTGCAGAGATTTAAAAAGCTCGTCGTGAGTTTCATCAGAGCTGCCTGCCTCCTGGTGTTATTTCTGCAACAATAATTATTAGCTATATTCTCCATTTTAGGTGCCATTAAGTTGAAATCCCCCCATGAGCAAGTGTTGGGTTTCAGGAGCTGGAAGATTTTCCAGTCAGTGGTCAGAATTTGTTGATCAGCTGGTCCTGAATTGCTGGGATGTTGCATCCGGAGGGCTTGTATGATACCACAATGCTAGGTTTTGGTTCTCGACCTTTGCTGCTAAAACTTCCACTACATCATTTGAGGCATTAAGCCAGTTCTGTGCAAACAAGTGGACTCTTCAATGTAAGACAACCACCCCCACCTTTTGCCTGTTCACTCTGTCACATCTGTATAGGTTGTAACCTGGGATCCATCTTTCGTTGTCTAGCTGATCCTTTATGTGGGTCTCGGTGTGAAATGCCAGCGAACGTTGCCTTTGCCTCTGCAAGCAGTCCACGGATGAAAAGTTCTTTTGTCCCTGGTTGCTGGGCTCTAGACCCTGTAGATTTGCAAAGAATGTTATCGGACTGGTGGGTATTGTTGGTACTGGGGGGGGGGGCATTTTTTTCCGGCATCAGTATCTGTATCTGATGGTTTGGAGTGGAGGCCATCGACTGTGGTTCCACTCAAATTCCAACTGTTTATTCTCTATAAGGATTACAATGCTGAGTTTACGAAATTTGGTTAATGATCGTGGTTTGCATCAGGGAGATAGATGTTTCTAATGGTAGTTTTAAAGGTGATGGAATGTGTCTGCAGTTCTATGAGTTCTCAGGTAGGTGTCCAGATTTTAGGGGCCTTTGACTACATTGAATTTTTGTAAAGGTTTAGTCAGACACGGGGAAAGTGTATAGAGATGTTTGTGTCTGAGTGTTTATGCTGTGGGTCTGTCACAAATATCAAGAAATGCATTTTAGGTCACGGTTGTTGATATTCAGAGTTTAGGGCCCCTGTAGATGTAAGATTGCACAGTAGTTACAGTGTGGATGTACTGAGCCTTTTCCACTCCCATCCCTACTACTCTGCCTCCATAACATCTTTCCCGAAATTTTGAGGCGTTCGATGTCCATCTCTCTAGATCGGCCCAGGAATCCGTATTGCCCTTCATTATTACCTTGTCCAAAAATCGTTTCATCGGTTTGCAAAATACGCGCAAAATTCTTATTTCCGCCCCCATCAATTATTGTATGGCCTATATGCCTCCAAAGAATTCACAGGACCTCGGTCCTTTGTACCGAATACTACAAACACCCAACCCGCTTCACGCCCATGTACTCTAGTTTTCAGTGAATTGTAAAGATGAACCCAACATGGTGTTTTAACAGTTAGCCCAATGAAGCAACTAAAAATCACCTTGTATCGCCATCCCAATGTGCAGGGTGTCTCAGTGTCAAGGTGTCCTGAACAGCCTATGGGAAAAGCCTCTCTCTACGATATAAACCCTCCAGTCCTCTCTATCCCGTCTCTCAAATGTTGAACTATGCACGCGTAAAGTTCCCTCGCCTCTCGATTTCCTCTCTACCCTTCCATTTCTCTCAAACATTGGTCGCATAGGGGTCCCAATGCTCTAAGTTGTAACTAGCCTTTGTCCTTTATGATAACACCCAAGGCATCACCGACCCACTACAGACAAAAACTGTCGTCGCCATCCGTCGCATCTGAAACTACGCAGAACCCCAACTGAGGGTTTATCGCCCCAAAGCTGACTCCTCAATCCCAGCTCGCACCCTCCGCAAAGCCGAAATTTATCATCTGGATTTCCCGTAATTGAACTATGTAGACACTCTATTTTGCTAGGTCCATACCTCCGCCTGTACCAAACAGTCCCTCAGGCTGTCTCTAAATATTTTTGCTTCCCATCACTTAAACCCGCCTCCTCACTTCCCTATCCGTCTATAAAAAACCCTGTATGCATGGTTTCGCCTTGAATGCCACCACTCTACATATCCGCTATCCATTCCCGATTTCCAGAAGTCAAACCCACATAACCTGAATGCTTCCACAGCATCGAACTCTTGCAACAAGCTGCATTTAATTTCCAATAACTAGTAAATAACACGGATAGCGCCCTCCCACTCAGTGTTACCAGAACACCACGGTGAAACGCGAAAACCCAGTCAACACCAATCGACCCTGCCACCCAGGATATAAGTTGTAAACCCTGTTCCAACGCACGCAGCGTAACCCTTTGCTACAAAACGTATGTTCCACGTTCACCCGTCGGCCTACCACAGGCATCACTACGCACCTCAATCGCTTGACTGAAATCCGCTATGTAAAACGTTAAATTACACCCCCCTCACGCGGTTCAACGTTCTGATTCCCGCGATCCACACCAATTCCAATCCCTGCCACGACAGAAAACTAGGTAGGACTCTGAGAGAAATAAACCAACTCATCGCGGACAAAATCCTCTTTTACTCGTCGATTTGTTTGTCGCTGGATATATAACTCCCACGAAACCACCTGAATGTTCCCCCACAAACCCACCACACTGCACAACCCCGGCCCGCCCTCCGCCCCAACTCCACCATGCTACAAGCTTAAAGGTGGGTTCTCCCTAGTTGCTATCACAACCGCACTTTGAGATTATCCGAAAGCATTCCCAAGCACTTATAGCTTGCACGACGTAATTCTATACCACACCGCGAAAATTGTGTTCCTTGTGTTTGAGAAAACAAAACGATCACATTTGCATACGATGCGAGAGCGATACTTCTACCAACGTTCTCTTGACCTCTGCTCTGATCCATTGACATTCATTGATTATAACTTGAAACTCTTGGTTAGGTTTCTCATTTGCGTTTTCCCATCACCTAGTTTACCTGACTTGGACTTGCCACTGCTGCACACCTGCCCGTTTTCCCACACTCCCACTGCATTTCTCTAAGGGGGGTCCCTTAAACTCCCTTGGCTACGTCAGCCCACACCATATTGATACCAGAGCCTTTTGACCCGGATGTTGTTAAGACATCGTTCCTCCACGGTGTGTACTGGCCTCTTCCGGACACTCTCTCATAGTCCATAGGCCATCGCTGTTGTTTATGTTCCTAGACATCCGTCACCCACCGACGTAAAGTCGTACGCTATCTTCAACGCCCACACGTTCCCGCTAGACCGATGGTCGCCACAGGCGACACGCTAATGTGTAGGCGGTTAACCTCGTCGGGGCTATCGAGGATCTCTGTAAGTCTTCAAAATGGGCAATATCAAGGCGCGTTTGTGCCTCCTCATTCCACCTGAGGTGACGCCACTGTCCACGCACCAATCCGCTCGATTCCGACGCTGGTGGTGCGTCGAGACGATCCGCTCTGCAGCATCCTACTGCTTCACTCACTTTACATCCGCTGTAAAATCTGCAGCCACGTTGTCCACCATTGTTGGGTTCTGCATGGCCCAGCTTCACCCTCCTCCATCGTATCTTTGGGATGCAGTGTCTGTCAGGTCCGACCGTTGTTTCCCTCGTCGGTGCTCCACAGACGCCGCCATATGACCCGTTGCACCACACAGGCGCAACGTCCGAACCTGGGCCGGGTAGGTTACTTAGACCTGCGTCTGAAAATCTTCCAACATGACAAAAGAGGGAATTGGATGGTCTCAATGTTTTTTCATAGAAAAGGAAACCTGCGAGCATACCAGCATAAAAAACCCCTTGGACCAACGCCCAATTTTGTGACAGCTTGTACGGTGCCATAGCGCAAACGTTCCAACGGATGTCCACCTCGTCTGCCTCGAAGCGGGATATTTACGTAGACGAAACCAGTATAACTTGTCGCGATACATCAGGCAGGCGCACTCCAGACTAGCGTTGGTTTTGTTTTGTTGGTATGAAGAGTGTGTTGTTCATATGTTGTTGAAATCAGTTAGCAGGATGATCTTCTAAGTAAGCCTGACGGTTGATGTTGATAGTTCCAGCTAAGAGAAGGTGGGGCTTATTCATTTGGTCTGTTGTCCAGGAATGACTGGATTTGTTGTACGGATTTCTGCATTTCCTGCCAGTTTTTTTGTTCTTCCTGGCACTAAAAAACCTCTCCACTCTTGAGTGGATCTGACTATTCCCATGTTTTCCATGCCTGGTGTTTATCTTTTTGTCCCCTTTAGATGGTTATTATGCCTCGGCAATTTAAGTTATACCAAAGTCTTTCCTTACTGAAGAGGTACAACAAGTTCAGGGGTGAAACAGCTTACAGGAAGGGAGTTTGCTTTTTCTGTTGTCATATGGGCATGCATTATCTAGGGTGGTCCATAGTTGCAGTTCCCATCTGGTTTTCCAGATTTCCCATGCCAGCAGATACCAAGTGACATATATGTGCACAGGCTTGGTTTCGTTTGCCTTGGGTTTCTGTGGACTGTATTCCCTGTTGGTGCATGTTTCCCTGTCTTACTTTCTATTCTACCTAGCACCAACAATGGAGCTCCCACCAGTGGTTTTTGGTATTTTATCCTCAATATTGCTAGTGGAGTCCTCTTGTTGCTATTTCTAGCGGTATTTCTAGTTTGCAATATTGTTTTATCTTTATCTTTGAAATACACTTGTTTCCCTACTATGGGCTCCTGTCCCCTATGAGAGTCATATATGTATTTCCTTCCTGCATATAATCCCGACTACCTGTGACAAAATCTCCTGCTTCACCATTACTGTCTCAGGACAGCTCCTCCAGCTTACCATTACTGTCTCCCTGGACAGCCACCTCCAGCTTCACCATTATGTCTCCCAGGACAGCACTCACAAGCTTCACCATTACTGTCCTCCAGGACAGCACCTCTGCTTCACCATTACTGGTTCCCAGGTCAAGCACCTCCAGCTTCACCATTTACTGGTCTCACCAGGACAGCACCTCCAGCTTTCACCATTAATGTCTCCCAGGACAGCACCTCCAGCTTCACCATTTACTGTATCCCAGGACAGCACCTCCAGCTTCACCAATTTTACTGTCTCACAGGACAGCACCTCCAGCTTCACAATTTTACTGTTTCTCCCAGGGACAGAACTCAGCTTCACCATTTTACTGTTACCAGGTCAGCACCTCCAGCTTCACCATTGACTGTCTCCCAGACAGCACCTCCATCTTCACATTACTTGTATCCCAGGACAGCACCTCCAGCTTCACCATTTACTCGTCTCCCAGGACAGAACCTCCCAGCTTTCACCATTTACTGTTCTCAGGACAGCACTCCAGCTTTCCACCATTGACTGTTCCCAAGACAGCACCTCCAGCTTCACCATTTTGCTGTCTCCAGGACGCACCTCAGCTTCACCATTTATCTTGTTCTCCCAGGACAGCACCTCCTGCTTCACCATTTCTGTCTCCAGGACAGCACCTCCAGCTTCTCCTTTTATGTCTCCCTCCTCCCCCAGGACAGCACCTACAGCTTCACCATTTACTGTCTCCCAGGACAGCTCCTCCAGCTTCTCCGATTTACTGTCTCCCAGGAAGCACCTCAGCTTCACCATTTACTGTCTCCCAGGACAGCACCTCCAGATTCACCATTTACTGTCTCCCAGGACAGCACTTCTAGCTTCACCTTTTACTGTTCTCCAGGACAGCACCTCCAAGCTTCACCATTTACTGTCTCCCAGGACAGCACCTCAGCATTCACATTTATGTCTCCAGGACAGCACCTCCAGCTTCACCATTTACTGTCTCCCAGGACTTGCACCTCCAGCTTCACCATTTCTGTCTCCCAGGGACAGCACCTCAGCTTCACCATTTACTGTCTCCCCGGACAGCACTCCAGCCTTTCAGTTCTGACTTAACATGGCCAGTATCAAGGGCAGCAGTACCATTCTGCCAACAGACTTTTTATGTTCCTATCTGTTGTAGAAAGCTTCCAGTTTTCTATGAATAGCAGCTTGATGTTGTCCTCTTTAATAATCCCTTGTGGATTTAGTCCACAGATTTATCTCTTTTGGCATACCCAAAAAACATTCCCTGTTTTTAATTCTGCTTGTACGCTAGGTTCTTGGATATCTGCAACAAGGGGCGTGACACAAGTTCCACAAAAATGGACAATTTACCCATGTGGAAAGCACGTTTGACTGACCACAAGACTACACAAGCTTCATTAGGATTTGATTGGTTGATTTACTGCTATTCTACTTGCAACCTCTTGAATATTCTATTAATAACCTCTTTAAATGAAGCTCTAGTATTTTGTATTTCTGTTTCTATACTGAATTTTGTATATTGGAAGCTTACGTGCACGTTCCATGAGATTACTATTTAATTTTGTGTTTATCAAGGGCGCCTACAACCCCAATCTGTTTACAGTCTGCTTTATTGTCCCAACGAAACATTTGAAACAGTCTGGGGTTCGGACCAGTAGATTGATCTGATCAGTTAGGTCGCTTATTAAACATCTGGTCGGTGATTTGGGCTAACACATGAAGGATCTACTGGAAATTATATACCAGAGAATATGTGATTAGATTGATACAAAGTATAACTTGCAGTATGTTGAAGAATAAACGAGTGACTGCTGGCTTGCTCCTTACTGTGACGAACGGTCGACCTCAAACACCTTGTTTATCATTCAATGGAAATTTTGTTGTTTCAGAGTGGTGGCTTACTATTGTTTGTTAAAAGAGGAAGGTTTGGTAGTTTTATTAGGAGAGCGTCTGGGTGATCTGGTTGTAGTGCCTGTCTGTTTATTATCCCTGTTTAAGTGGGGATTGTATATTTGTCATATGAGGTCTATTATGGTTGCACTTGTCTCAGTCAGCCTGGTTGGTTTAGTTATTGTTGGTATGAGAAGTGCGTTGCTCATATTGTTGATGAAATCAGTTAATCTGATCTGGTAGGCCAAGGTTGATACTGAAGTCTCCAGCTAAGAGAAGGTGGTGCTTGTTCATTTGTCTGTTATTAGTGACTTTAGATTCTCCACTGAAGTTTCGGGATGTTTGTGTGGGTGGGATCCCCGATATATGGCACTGATGTTACAGGCGTCTTGAGGTTTTTTACAGTAAAATTAGCAAAAATGTATTCCCTATATTCATCACTAAAGCAGAAGACACCTGTTGTGCATGTTCACCCATCAGTATAAAATGGGTACCTGGGTGTTAGGTGGCTGGTGGGGGTCGTCTTCTCGTCTGATTTGCAGTATGCTTTCAGGCGCCGATTTGCATCCTGGGACAAATTGACCTGGGGGATAAGAATTGATGGCCCAATGGTAAATCTTACTGCATCCAACTGTAGCTTTATAAATAGGTTGCCTGGGTAATGAAGTGGGGGTAGGTGGGTGGGTGACGGGTTGGACTTGCCATAGCATGAGTTCAGTATGGACCACTGCAATGTCCTTAATATAGCTTAGGAAGGTTTGCAACATTAAGGGTAATTATATGTTTAATTCTTCAGGGGATGCGCACAATAATGCGTGCTAAGGAATAACAGGAAAGGTCGGTCGATGGATCTATATTTTCCTCACTAAAGAAAACAGAGAGAGTAGTGTCAAACGAGTAAAGTCCGATAGTTGGCAGCTACGGTTGAAAAAGCTCTGTTTCACAAGGCACAGACTCGCTCCATCTTGTTCCTCATCCTCTATCGACATAGACAAGGATGTCAGCCACAGGCACCGTGTTTCCTTTGCAGATTGACACCCGAATCTGCATACAGTGTCTTCCATTTTCAGACACTGCAAGGCCTCCAGGCGGACATTCAACAAATCATTTCAGTGGGCTGCAGAAAACAATATGAAGTTAAACGATGAGGAAATTTCAATTACTCAGATATGGTAAACACGAGGAATTAATTAAATCTTCATCAGAGTACAAAACAAATTCTGGCCAAAAATAGAGCGGAAACACAATGTCAAAGTCCTGGAGTGATCATGTTGGAGGGATCTCACCTTCAAGGACCATAACATTGTATCATTCGCATCTGCTAGAAAAATGACAGGATGGATAATGAGAACTTCAAACTTAGGGACGCCGAGCCCATGATGACACTCTTCAGGTCACTTGTTCTATCTAGGATGGAAATATTGCTGCACACTAAACAGCACCTTTCAGGCTGGTGTGAAATTGCTGACTTAGAAAAATGTACAGAGACCTTCACGTAGCGGCGCATAACGGAGATGAAAAATCACCTCAATTACTGGGAGCGCTTGAGGTCCTAATACCGGTATTCCTGGAACGCAGGAGGAAGAGATACTTGATTATATCCACCTGAAAATTCCTAGAGGGTTTAGTGCCGAACTTGCACACCGAAAAATCACTCGCTAACGAAAGCAAAAAGACTTGGCCAGTCGATGCAACATCTCCCAATGAAAAGCGTAGGGTGTCACTAGCACGTTAAAGACCTAATACAATAAGTGTCAGGGCCCGAGACTGTTCAACTGCCTCCCTGCATTACTAAGGGGGATTACAACGACACGGCAGTCTTCAAGCTGGCATGGACAAGGGCTAAAGGGGGTTTTAAGGTGACTCAGCGGCGAACGAAAAATTTTTTCCGAAAAAAATTCACAAAACTGAGTTAATCTTATAGAAAAAATAGCTTAATCTATGGGCAGCACAATGGTACCAGAATCATTGTTCTACGACATTCCTACAAGGAATTATGGGTCATTTAAATAAAACCTACGGGTGACGTACCAACCGCGGTACAGGTGTGCTCACCCGTTCGTCAATTTTATTTTTTATTTTCCTGTTTTTTTTCGTTGTATTTTAACTGTATTATTCTTTCTAAGATAATGACGATTTGGCATCATATACAGTGGGTGGGACTTTACGTAGAGTTCAACCTACCAGGAACCTCCCGAAACCATTTTGTTGACGTCATGGAAAAAATACTCAAGTCTCGGGGTGGCCGGGATATGGTCAATATAACGCTATTATAGCTTCTACGGCTTATTTATCTATCACAATTGATCTAATATGACATAATAAACAATTAAATAACAAAGAGATGGTAAATACTCCAGGAATAGATAATATATGCATATTCCCAGAGCGCTCCATCGGGAATAATAGATTCCATTCTCAGAAGGGCCTTCATTCTCTTCTCTCACCTCCAGGGTCCTTATTAAAGAAAAACTAACATGGGTTAACTATGATATACACTAGTAATGCAGTATAAGACTGAGAAAAATGTTATTTCTCGGAAAAAAAAAAAAAAAAAAATAAAGGTGGTCGGCTGTTTCGCCGGATTATCTCGGAAGTAAGTTATTCAATATATGAGCTGGTAAATTCGTTAAATAATAGCAGGAATGTAATGAATTCACAGAGAAATAAAGGATAGATTGTTTTACAAGCTAGTGGTTCGCTTTTGAGATTATCATAATTTGTTTTTGATGTTTGTGAGGGCAAAAAAAAAGTCAGATATTTGGCTGAAAGTTCCAAAAAACATAAAAAAATTTATTTTTTTTAAGAATGAAGATAAGGATTAATAAAGTACAGAACATCTAACCGATTAGAGATACCGTTTTTGCATTGTTTTATGCGTAGATAATGCCAAAACAATTCAAGTCACCACTTCGACGGTACATTGCAAATGTATGATGATTAGTAAATAATTTTTTTCTCAGTTTGTTTTTTGAGGCTATCTTATTGGAACTTTGGGTTTCACATTACTAATGAAAGGGCTTCTTTACGTTACAAAAAAAAATGAAAGAAATCGAAACGAAAATAAAAAAGTTAATGTTTTGTCCTAATATCCCGACAATGCCGGGCTGTGGCTGTACGTTGTTTTTGCGGTGCAGCCAGCAGTAGTAACTGCTAGTTGTATAAGGCTTGATCCGCCAGGAGGGCTGTCATGAATGGGAGGCGTTGACACCGAACTCTATCCAGGTATACTCCTGGACGAGGGGAGGGGGAATTTGGGGGGGGGGGGCCTTGGTTTTGCTAGTGAAATTCTCTTGATCACGGACAATTTGCCTACCTACCTTCATTCCTGATTATTTCCCATTTCCAGGCTTAGGGTTTTTACACTTCCCCTACAGCATATAATAATCAGATTGTTAAGATTATTTTAATTTGTCCATGCAGTTTCTATATGTATGACAGTTTAAATAAGTTTTGTAGTTGTATAGTTTACTGGTGATATGATAAGTACTATAGGACTAAATAATTAGTGATGTTTGTCAGGGGGTAGTTATGAACATAGAGTAGCATTTGTATTATACTGAATTCTCTGACCACATAGCTAAGGGATCTCTTCAATATCTGTTCTTTGTTGCAAAACAAATTTTAAAGATTAATGAATGGGATTTAATGTACTGGGGAAAACTACAGAAAATTTAGAATGCACATAAAACTTTATCAATTTATTAGAGCTGAGGAATTGCATAAAATTATAAAATAGTATGGCTAAACCATATATAGTAATGATTACCTTTATTGCGTAGGAAAAGGGTGGGTTAGACAGCTCGATGTCCTTTCAAAGAAAATGGAAAGCAAGTACCAGAGTATAATCAGTGGCCAACCTTTCCCTAATCATTAATATATATGGGGGGGGAGAGGAAATTTACCTGTAACAGTTTAGCTTCTATTCAAATTTATATTCTTAAGATCTAGTATGTGGTAAGTATTTATGCATCCGAATTTCCACTAGTTCCCAGTTACAAAAACGGATGCCTTTCTTAACCGAACTTTGTATAGCATTTAACCTCCTATGCAAATAACGTTAGTTACAGGTTTTCCTGTTTGCACTTTCCTTTATCGGCTTCTCGGCCTTTTGGCTAAGATCAAAGTGTAGTATCTGTTCTATCAGCTTAATATTGATACGTTCCCCATGTGGGGATCTTCGTTATTAAAGATTTTTGGATCATGGCGAAGTGCTAGGGCTTGCTCCACCTTTGCGCGGATCGGCGTATTGCAGTACCTTCTCCGGGCATTGGTCCACTCCCTTGGGGAGAAAAAAAAACTCAATCTAAATCAAATTATAATATGAAGCAGTGTTCACCCATACAGTAAACTTCTTTCTGGCATTAACTGGAACCCAACAGGATGCCCCAGGAATTTCCCAGTGTCCAAATTTTCACCATTGAGGATTGGACAACAGGATTGCCTCGGGTAGCACTTCCCACTACTATTACTGGATGCCTTTTGCATACTCGTAACCTTCGATTGGCTCTTGATTTTCATATACATGTTATTAAATCCCACTCGGTATCTTACAATACAGTGCATATTGTATAAAAAGATGATCTTGTAGTGCTCCTTAAAGACAGTTTCTTTCTTAGAGTTCATTAAGCTAATTGTGTCAAAGAGTTATTTGCATTCCTATACCAATCCAGTGGGAGTAGTAAGAATGAAGACACAATGATGAAGGAATGGGCCCCCAACAACTTGTTAGGCAATGGATGTTTGTGTTTAATGAACTATTTTAAATTAATGGCTCGGTAACATTTGTGATGAGTTGTTCAGAATACAATTCAGTCACAAAAACATTACAATTTATTAATAACGCCAGACCTTGGTCGAGGTTGGGTGTGCATCTCGCTTCAACTCACGCTCCACTTTTTCTTGCAGTAAAATAGTAAATAGCTGCACAGATCCACTACCAGCTGGGGAAGGAAGTCAAACGATGACTCAGATGAGTGACGACGATGACACGGAGGATAACACGACTTCTTGTCTCGATAGATGAGCGCGACCACGAGGATGGTCAGCATCAAGGCCACCACCGATGGACGATGGACAGACGACAGGAGAGAGGACGGTTCCAGCAGTGCGGCTTCACGACAGCGATGGACAACCCCTGGAAATTTATGGTTCTCTTTTGCAGAATTGGCTCCTGTCTCAGAGATTAGCAGTGCTGATGCCTGCCGATGGTTCCCCAATCGGCCAGTGGAGAATGATTGTGCTGCTGGCATTCCCCATCGACCAGTGGAGAACGGTGGTGCTGATGACGTCCCAAAATCGGCCAGCGGGAATGGCGATGCTCGCCGCTGGACATTACACCATCTGCCTGTGGAGGAATAATGGTGCCGGCTGTTGACATCCCCCCTCAGCCAGAGGATGGGATATGTAACCCCAATGAGATGGTAACCATCTGCTTCCCGACCCCCCAAGTCATTCAGGTTGTCTGAAAATGCCCATGGTAAAGCGGTGGCATCTGTGGACCAACTTCAACAGTCACTGTAGGAAACCTCCTGACACACTCGACGTTATCATTCTATCACACTCGTATGTTTCTGTTGGATGTAATCATTTAGTCCTGGGAAGTCTGTCGTTACACAGAGGTCCGGAATAGATGGGCCCGGGGGGTTGAGAATGGTGCCCCACTGAACTACAACAACAACACCTGCGTTTTAGGTGCCAAAACGAACGGATGTTATGAGCATTCATCCAAAATAGGACTAAAGAACCATAGGATGACACCGACGACAAACTGCAAGGGAAGCCCAGCGGCTTGGACTCCGCCATTCGCAAGGTCAGACTTCCACTCCGGTGGAGCGCCCTCAGGCAAGAACACACCAGATGGGAAATGCCCTCGACACGAGCGCCACAAGGTGGGCACCTCAGCCACGAATCACCAAGAAGAGTCACCCCCAGCATCAGACAGTCAACCACACTTCCTTAGCCTTTCCCCCCTACATCTACCCCCTCCACCCCCTCACAAACACTAAGTGTACCTTGGAGAGAGACTCCAGGGCAGATACCCCACAATAGTTTTCAACAAAATTTCCAGACATGTGACACTGGACCATTCTTGAACAGCTGGAACTCCAAGATATACCAATGTCAGGTAGACACTTAGGTTCCTTTCTGCCCGTGGGAGGGAGAGAGAAGATACCCTTAGCAATGTGGATCAGTTTTAACTTTTGACAGCGAGATGCTCCCATCTAATTTTATTTAGCAGGACATCGGTTATAAGTTAGAAAGGTTATCCCTACACCACAACAGAGTAGAAATGCTGGCGATTTGGCCATCAGCGAAATATTGCCACAGGAGACTGTATTCACTTTTTAACGGCGCAAACATGCTCAAAACACTGCCAATTTGGATTTCAGGAAAAAATATAAGCACTAATGATCAATCATAATATGCTAGATCTGCTGTTTACTCCAGCATTGGAAAATAAGGAATATCCACTAGGAATTTTTTCATTTGATTAGATAAAACGCTTTTGACACAGGAGACCACGACATCCTACTCCACAAAACTTGATCATACGGACAAGAGGCCTTGCGCTTCGCTTAATTTCAAATCTTGCTTTCACTACCACAGGTATCAGTATGTCACCATAAAGACACAGATCGCAACAAGGCCAATTGATACTGGAAGTTCAGCTGGGAAGTGTCCTTGGTCCCCTGCTCTTCCTCATATAAATCATTGAACCTTCCACGTATCCAAACTCCTGAAACCCATTCTCTTTGCTGACGACACGACTTTTTCATCTTCTAACCCTAATCTTGCCACCTCAACACCATTGTGAATGAGCTGATAAAATATCGACTGGGATGACAGCCAATAAACTGTACGCTTAACACTGACAAAACCTTAGTATATTACGTTTGTAGAAGAGCAGGAGGGATGCACAAAATTAACTTAAGATTACATCACGCTAATTACCAGAATATAATGGGGGCAAATTCCTAGGCTTATACCTTGACAACAACCTGAATTTCACACTCCTATCCAGCATATAACCAAAAAAAAGTATCCAAGATACGGTTGGGATCCTCTCCAAGATTCGATACTACGGCCGCAAAATGCCCTTCTCAAACTATACCACTCGCTTATTTATCCATACCACACCTATGCTATTTTTCGTGCTTGGGGATCCAACTGCAGTCACACACCTAAAGCATTAAACCCAACTAAAAGCTGCAGTAAGATAAATCAATAAATCCCATCCCGGCAAACACACCCACACTCTTCATAGACTAAACTTACTCCCTGTTCAGTACATACTCCACTTACTACTGTGCAAATCTATTTCTTCAGGAGCCCCTAAACTCTAATATCAACCTTGACTAAATTGCTTTCGTGTTAGTTGTGACAGAACCACAGGCATAACACCAGACCAAAACTTCTCTACGACATTCCAGTGTCCGACTAAACCTTTACAAAAAATTCAATGTATGTCAAGGGCCCTTAAAATCTGGGGAATACCCATACCTGAGAACTCTAGGAACTGCAGACACATTCATCAACGTTCAAAATTACCATTAGAAACATCTTATCTCCTGATACTCCCTGTCAACTAACTACACGACAGTAACCACCTGGTAGGTTCACACACTCGCCTCTTTTGACCATAAACTGAAATATTAAATCTCAATCTTAAAATAATGATTCCTGTGATACTTCAATACTGAAAAAACTATGTACTGTGCCAAAAACAACAGCATTCACATAGTTAAAATACAAAATAGTTATTTTAGTCACTTAGCCCTAATACAACTTACCTCATAATTTGTAATATTTTACAAATTAAGAATAAAATATGTCTGCCCGAAAATGCCTAGCCATGCTAAGACGTTCTTAGTGGTAGCACTCTGTAATTACTATTTTCAACAGGTAAACCACAAACAAATAACCAAAATTTTCTGTAAACTCTGCATTGTAATCCCTTATTGAGATTAAACTTTGAATTTGGAAGTGGACCACTACCGATGGCCTCCCACTCCAACCCAACAGATACAGATATAATCGCACAGGAAAAAAAAATCCCCCCAGTACCAACAATTACCACAGTCCGTAACATCTTTGCAAATATACAGGGTCTAAAGCCACGCAACAAACAACAAAATTACCTTTCAATCCGTGGACTGCTTGCAGAGGGAAAGGCAATGTTCGCGGTTTTCACTGAGACCCACTTAAGGATCACTTGGACAACGAATATGGATCACCAGGTTAACTATACAGATGTGACAGATGTGACAGGCAAAAGGACTGGACAATCCTCCTGATCTGAACTCTTTCCTGATAATCAGTCAGATGATCAACCTGAATGTCGTTATTCCTTCGTACATGACAGGTATTGAGGAAATCTAAATGTTATCATTTGTAACTACCAATTCAGATTTGCCTCAAATACAGAATGGTTAGCCAGTAACTTGCCTTGACAAAAAAACTGAGACTGCAAAAATCACACCAGAACAAAATCGTTAAAATTCTTACTGGGGCTTGGGACCAAGAGAAAATGTAGGCAGGATGAATTACAGCAGTTGGATATGTGATGTTGAGACAGAGTTAAAACAATGATGCTAAAATTCATGTTCTATAATATTGCTCACATTGTCCAGAATATCTTGACTGTCAATTTTGTCAAGGTTGGGAACCAAAAGAATCATAGTTTACTAGCGGGGATGAGAGCACATCTTTGTAGTACCCACAGTCAGGGCAGGCTTCAAACCCCTTTTATTGTACAGCAATAAAGGGAATGGAACAGACTGACCGACATGTCAAAGCCAGTATTGCGTTGAACAGTTCAAAAGAGGGCCAAAAGGTTGTCTGATGAATGTAAGCTACAGAAAGGGAGGGGAATGATTTTCTGATATTTTAGCTAACATAAGTGGTAAATTTTTACCTTTTTCATTGTATTGACCCTCGTATTGTAGATAGTCTTAATGACCTTGTGTAGTAGATAGTCTTCTTAGTATGATAATAAGGATTTTATCTTCATTGTAGAATAATAAGAAATTTTTATAACCTTGTATATTCGTAATAATAAGGTTAAAAGTACCCAATGGAAATAAGTCACTTGTCTGACTTTTATGGGTTATCCTAGGTTCTCTAACCATATGCTGCATGTATGATAATTCTATGTAACTTGTATTTGTGTATACTGAATAACTTACCTGCTTACTTATTAACAGTTTCTCTGATGTGAATCATGACGTAGTCATATTGCTGATGACAATAGCAGGATTTACAAAACACCCCTCAAATAGAGGCACTGTGGGTCAGTTAGTTCTTACGATAGAGAGGCAGAGAGGAGGCAGCTGTGGCGCCTTACCATACTTCCGTCATTTAATTTACGTACTTACCAGGATATGGTGAGTATTTTTACCCAATCGACGTTCGGAAACACACATGACAAACACAGGCGTTGTAGTCAGGGGGTCCAATCTCAGCCGTCTATTCCTGGACTTTGTTTGTAACGTTGACGACTTCCAGGATGATGTTACATCATGTGAGAATGATCACGTGGTGTGTGGCAGGAGAGTGTCGCTCCAGACGATGTCGAAGGTTGGTCCACAGGGTGCCAGCACTTAGACCATGGGTCAGTTTTCAGTGCAACCCCTGAAGGACTTGGGAGTGCGGGTAAGGAAGGAGGTTCAGTTTCCATCTCGTTGGGGTTGGATATCCCCATCCTCTGGCCGTGGGAGTGTCAACAGCGGCACCATCTTTCTCACTGTCAGATGGTTGTATCGTCAGCGGCAGCGCCATTCTCCATGTGGACGATGGGGAGACGTAAGCAGCCACCACCTTTCTCCGCTGGTCGAGGTAGGACATCGGCAGCAATCAGCACTGAATTCTCTGGAGAAAGGAAAGCCCAATTCTGCAAAAGAGAACCATTAAATTTCCAGGGGTTGTCCATCGTGTTGGTGGAGCCTCACGCTGGAACAATCCTCACCTCCTGTCGTCGTCCTTCAGCCATCGGTGGGGGCATCGTTGCTGGAACCATCCTCTGGTCGACGCTCACTCTATCTGAGACCAGAAGTCGTGGATTATCCTCAGTGTGTCGTCGTCGTCAACTCATCCCCTGCTGGAAGTGGATCTGCGGGCTATTTACTATTTACATGCAAGAAAAAGTGTGTGAGTGATGAGAGCTCCCCACCAAGGTCTGCTGTGTATTTATAATTGTAATGTTTTTGTGACTGAAATTGTATTTGAACAAACTCATCATAAATGTTACCAGCCCCTATAATTTATAAAATAGTTCATTATCACTAACTCGTTGCCTATCAATGTTTGGGGCCACGTTCTGTATCCATTGTGTTTCAGTCTTAACTTACTGTCACTGGTTTGGTTTAGAGATTGCATAATATCTCTTGACACAATTAGCTTTATGAAACTCTTAGAGAAAATGTCTTCAAGGAGGCACTACAAGATCAGCTTTTTATACAATACACACTGCATTGTAAGATTCAAGTGGATTTAATCAATGTATTTGAAGATCATGAGTCAATCGAAGGTTACGAGTATAGAGAGAGCAAAAGGCCAGTCAGTAAGCTGTAGAGGGAAGTGCTTCCCAGGCACAAAATTTGGACACTGGAAATTCCTGGGGAATCTGTGGGTTCCAGTTATATGCAGAAAGAGGTTCATGTATGAAACATGCTTCATATTATAATTAGGATTAGTTGGAATTTATTTTCTCCCCAGGGGAGTGAACCAATCAGGAAGTCTGCAATTACAGGGACGATCCGCGGCAAAGGTGGAGCAAGCTCTAGCACTTCGCCATGATCCAAAAATCAGTTTAATATCGAAGATCCCACATGGGGTTCGTATCAGATATTAAGTGATAAGAACTGATTTTATTTCCGAAAAATGCTACAATGGGTTTTACATATGTTAATAAATAATAACTAATTTGATACAATGCAAAGAAGGCACATCAGTTGTGGTGTCTGCACTATTCTATTCTTACTGTAATTGGCCTAAACATCAAGTGGATACAAGCTTCTGATGTTACAAATTTACAATGTTGTTAATATGCATTGCACCTGTTATATGTTCAGTGTATAAATCATCCTTGACCATTTTATGACGTCGCTCACACAAGCCTCCGGAAGAGTTTTTGATCTTTCGTGAGGCAACAAAGCGTTTCCTCAGTTCTGTGTTCGCCGGGTAGTAGCTCCCTAGTGAAAACAGACATGAAGGCTTCAACCTATTACCCGGTGGTAAGTCGGCTTAATTGCTGCATGTTCGGCATACTTTTCTTCCTTCCGCAATCTTGCTTCGGTGAATGCCTTCTTGTCCATTCACGAGGGCATGTAACATCAATCAATCAGTGCAATCCCCATTTCTTCGTGATGATTAAGTATGGTTGTACTGTCTTGTGCGCTGCAACACGATGATTCTAGGAGATGAGTCTTCACCCTCGTCCCTGGGCGGCCTTCTTGATCCATCTCCCCCCTCCCCCCCCCCCACCCCCTCCCCTCCCCCCATTTATAATCCCCCCCCCCTCGCACAATGATTGTGTCGATGATTCATGGTGGCAGAGTGGTCTCCAACAGTGGTTAAGGACGTGTGGTAGTGTCTATATTGTGTAGGGCATCCCTTCGGGCATCGTCGCGTCACCGCCCTGTCATAGCGGACGTGCGCCATTCAGTGGTAGCATGTTCAGTTTGCTCGGTTATGAATCTCCCAAATGGCGGACGGTTGTGTAAGTACCCTCCCTCATAAAAGTGCGACGTGCTAGTTCCCATGCCACTACATGCATCACTTTCCTTGGTCTGGTTTTTTTATGCTTGCAGAGTGATATCACCTGGACTTCGGTGGTGGTTCGTGATTGCTGCGGTCGACTATCCACCTGTGTCTTTGTCTAGTGAAGAATCGCCACATGCTAGCCCAGTGTTCTGCTGTCTCTGTTGTATGACCAGGTAATACACCATACGGTCCAGAGGCATCTGTGCCCTGGACCAGGAGTGTTTGGTGTCCACCTTGCTCGTCCAATCTCCTGTTTTGGGACAATGAAGGCACATGCATCTTCCTTGTTTGGGTCCTGTTTGGGTTCTTAGTGATGCCACTTTGCTGGACAGTCGCCTCCGGGCAATGTCTCTGGTGTCTAGGTCCAGTGAGGTGAGTAGTTGAGGGCCGTATCCTACAGGTATATGTCGGAGTCTTATGCGATGCAGTGGGAATGCCACAGGCCCGGCTGGGCAGCTGCACCCATATATGTATTCATAGATGCATGGGGCTGAAGGTACAGGGTCTTTTTAATCAGATGGTCGCAATGCACAGTCAAGACGATCCAATCGGTTTTCCTCAATTGCCATGTTCGCATGGCAAACACAGTTGATGTTTAGTACAATTGTCTTCAGGGCGTCAATCCTGCCAAGGGTGGAGCTTGCTTTCGAGTATGCTATCCCATTCCCTAGGGTGATGTAGTCTTCTATGATGGCTATTATTGGTAGTAGCTGAAACACTACAGGAATGCCCTAGGAATTTTTGTATACTAGTCACATCCTCAATGGACAAATTCGTCTATCAACAAGGAATTGGGGTTCGTCTATCCCTTCCCCCCCACCCCCTGGGTGGTCGAGGACATGTGCAGGGAGGTGCATTTGGCAGGGTTGATGGTTAGCCGACAGCTCCCCTCTTGCTTGTGTTGACGACGTTGATGAGCTCATGCTGTTGTGCTGGTGTCCGTGCTTAAGAGTGTTGTCATCGACATATGCGAGGAACGGGGTGCATTCAGCTGGGGTTTGTAGGTCATGCCAGCTGTTCATGTCCTTCGCAGGATGCCTCGATAACCGATGTTTGAACAGGTAGCCCAACTAATGGGGCATCCGTGTCGAACTCCCCATTGAGTTGGGTTATCGTAGTCTCTCCTTCATTGGTCATGATTCGGGTGGAGTGCCCTTGTATTACCCACTGATTATCCTCCTGAAACTACTCACCGACACCATACGGTCCAGGACAGTTCTATCAAGTTTCAGTATATAGAACAAAGGCGTCTGTGAATGTCTAGTGTGGCTATAGTTGTTGCCGCTGCGGGCCTCGTCAGGTAGTGGTTGAAGAATTGTAATTGTGTTCTACTACAACCGTCACTGGGCAATAAAGCCTTTTTGTGCCTGGGTCCACAGTACGTCATGTCAGTAACCACTGGTCTGAGGCGGGCAGCTAAAACATCCATGTTGAGTTTGTTAGTAGTTCTGCACAGGGCGACTGGGTCTCCAGTTGATGTTATCTCCTGTAGGTCGCCACTCTTGGGGATCAGTATTGTGCCGTGAGGATTCCAGTCTTCCTGGAATTGCGGGCCTCACGTAGCTCATATGTTAAAGATTACTGTAAAACGCGACCGCCTGGGTCTGCCAGTCGGACAGTTCTGTAGAGTAATGCGGTCATCACCGGGGGCGGTATTTCAACCTTAGCGAGCCGTGATGATTACTTCTTTTCTGTAAATGGGTTGTGTCGAAGGGGTGGTCTTTCTTCCGTTGGGGATAGAAATTGCCTCACCAGTGCTGGGTCTTCTAGGGGGTCCTCATTACTCTCCCTGCGATCTGACTAAAGTGTGCCTCTATCCTTTCCTTAGGTAAGCTGCAAACGACTGCCCCTCACCGTTGTGGTTGGTTTTGTTTTGTTGGTATGAAGAGTGTGTTGTTCATATGTTGTTGAAATCAGTTAGCAGGATGATCTTCTAAGTAAGCCTGACGGTTGATGTTGATAGTTCCAGCTAAGAGAAGGTGGGGCTTATTCATTTGGTCTGTTGTCCAGGAATGACTGGATTTGTTGTACGGATTTCTGCATTTCCTGCCAGTTTTTTTGTTCTTCCTGGCACTAAAAAACCTCTCCACTCTTGAGTGGATCTGACTATTCCCATGTTTTCCATGCCTGGTGTTTATCTTTTTGTCCCCTTTAGATGGTTATTATGCCTCGGCAATTTAAGTTATACCAAAGTCTTTCCTTACTGAAGAGGTACAACAAGTTCAGGGGTGAAACAGCTTACAGGAAGGGAGTTTGCTTTTTCTGTTGTCATATGGGCATGCATTATCTAGGGTGGTCCATAGTTGCAGTTCCCATCTGGTTTTCCAGATTTCCCATGCCAGCAGATACCAAGTGACATATATGTGCACAGGCTTGGTTTCGTTTGCCTTGGGTTTCTGTGGACTGTATTCCCTGTTGGTGCATGTTTCCCTGTCTTACTTTCTATTCTACCTAGCACCAACAATGGAGCTCCCACCAGTGGTTTTTGGTATTTTATCCTCAATATTGCTAGTGGAGTCCTCTTGTTGCTATTTCTAGCGGTATTTCTAGTTTGCAATATTGTTTTATCTTTATCTTTGAAATACACTTGTTTCCCTACTATGGGCTCCTGTCCCCTATGAGAGTCATATATGTATTTCCTTCCTGCATATAATCCCGACTACCTGTGACAAAATCTCCTGCTTCACCATTACTGTCTCAGGACAGCTCCTCCAGCTTACCATTACTGTCTCCCTGGACAGCCACCTCCAGCTTCACCATTATGTCTCCCAGGACAGCACTCACAAGCTTCACCATTACTGTCCTCCAGGACAGCACCTCTGCTTCACCATTACTGGTTCCCAGGTCAAGCACCTCCAGCTTCACCATTTACTGGTCTCACCAGGACAGCACCTCCAGCTTTCACCATTAATGTCTCCCAGGACAGCACCTCCAGCTTCACCATTTACTGTATCCCAGGACAGCACCTCCAGCTTCACCAATTTTACTGTCTCACAGGACAGCACCTCCAGCTTCACAATTTTACTGTTTCTCCCAGGGACAGAACTCAGCTTCACCATTTTACTGTTACCAGGTCAGCACCTCCAGCTTCACCATTGACTGTCTCCCAGACAGCACCTCCATCTTCACATTACTTGTATCCCAGGACAGCACCTCCAGCTTCACCATTTACTCGTCTCCCAGGACAGAACCTCCCAGCTTTCACCATTTACTGTTCTCAGGACAGCACTCCAGCTTTCCACCATTGACTGTTCCCAAGACAGCACCTCCAGCTTCACCATTTTGCTGTCTCCAGGACGCACCTCAGCTTCACCATTTATCTTGTTCTCCCAGGACAGCACCTCCTGCTTCACCATTTCTGTCTCCAGGACAGCACCTCCAGCTTCTCCTTTTATGTCTCCCTCCTCCCCCAGGACAGCACCTACAGCTTCACCATTTACTGTCTCCCAGGACAGCTCCTCCAGCTTCTCCGATTTACTGTCTCCCAGGAAGCACCTCCAGCTTCACCATTTACTGTCTCCCAGGACAGCACCTCCAGCTTCACCATTTACTGTCTCCCAGGACAGCACTTCTAGCTTCACCTTTTACTGTTCTCCAGGACAGCACCTCCAAGCTTCACCATTTACTGTCTCCCAGGACAGCACCTCAGCATTCACATTTATGTCTCCAGGACAGCACCTCCAGCTTCACCATTTACTGTCTCCCAGGACTTGCACCTCCAGCTTCACCATTTCTGTCTCCCAGGGACAGCACCTCAGCTTCACCATTTACTGTCTCCCCGGACAGCACTCCAGCCTTTCAGTTCTGACTTAACATGGCCAGTATCAAGGGCAGCAGTACCATTCTGCCAACAGACTTTTTATGTTCCTATCTGTTGTAGAAAGCTTCCAGTTTTCTATGAATAGCAGCTTGATGTTGTCCTCTTTAATAATCCCTTGTGGATTTAGTCCACAGATTTATCTCTTTTGGCATACCCAAAAAACATTCCCTGTTTTTAATTCTGCTTGTACGCTAGGTTCTTGGATATCTGCAACAAGGGGCGTGACACAAGTTCCACAAAAATGGACAATTTACCCATGTGGAAAGCACGTTTGACTGACCACAAGACTACACAAGCTTCATTAGGATTTGATTGGTTGATTTACTGCTATTCTACTTGCAACCTCTTGAATATTCTATTAATAACCTCTTTAAATGAAGCTCTAGTATTTTGTATTTCTGTTTCTATACTGAATTTTGTATATTGGAAGCTTACGTGCACGTTCCATGAGATTACTATTTAATTTTGTGTTTATCAAGGGCGCCTACAACCCCAATCTGTTTACAGTCTGCTTTATTGTCCCAACGAAACATTTGAAACAGTCTGGGGTTCGGACCAGTAGATTGATCTGATCAGTTAGGTCGCTTATTAAACATCTGGTCGGTGATTTGGGCTAACACATGAAGGATCTACTGGAAATTATATACCAGAGAATATGTGATTAGATTGATACAAAGTATAACTTGCAGTATGTTGAAGAATAAACGAGTGACTGCTGGCTTGCTCCTTACTGTGACGAACGGTCGACCTCAAACACCTTGTTTATCATTCAATGGAAATTTTGTTGTTTCAGAGTGGTGGCTTACTATTGTTTGTTAAAAGAGGAAGGTTTGGTAGTTTTATTAGGAGAGCGTCTGGGTGATCTGGTTGTAGTGCCTGTCTGTTTATTATCCCTGTTTAAGTGGGGATTGTATATTTGTCATATGAGGTTATTATGGTTGCACTTGTCTCAGTCAGCCTGGTTGGTTTAGTTATTGTTGGTATGAGAAGTGCGTTGCTCATATTGTTGATTGAAATCAGTTTAATCTGATCCTGGTGGCCAAGGTTGATACTGAAGTCTCCAGCTAAGAGAAGGTGGTGCTTGTTCATTTGTCTGTTATTAGTGACTTTAGATTCTCACTGAAGTTTCGGGATGTTTGTGTGGGTGGGATCCCCGATATATGGCACTGATGTTACAGGCGTCTTGAGGTTTTTTACAGTAAAATTAGCAAAAATGTATTCCCTATATTCATCACTAAAGCAGAAGACACCTGTTGTGCATGTTCACCCATCAGTATAAAATGGGTACCTGGGTGTTAGGTGGCTGGTGGGGGTCGTCTTCTCGTCTGATTTGCAGTATGCTTTCAGGCGCCGATTTGCATCCTGGGACAAATTGACCTGGGGGATAAGAATTGATGGCCCAATGGTAAATCTTACTGCATCCAACTGTAGCTTTATAAATAGGTTGCCTGGGTAATGAAGTGGGGGTAGGTGGGTGGGTGACGGGTTGGACTTGCCATAGCATGAGTTCAGTATGGACCACTGCAATGTCCTTAATATAGCTTAGGAAGGTTTGCAACATTAAGGGTAATTATATGTTTAATTCTTCAGGGGATGCGCACAATAATGCGTGCTAAGGAATAACAGGAAAGGTCGGTCGATGGATCTATATTTTCCTCACTAAAGAAAACAGAGAGAGTAGTGTCAAACGAGTAAAGTCCGATAGTTGGCAGCTACGGTTGAAAAAGCTCTGTTTCACAAGGCACAGACTCGCTCCATCTTGTTCCTCATCCTCTATCGACATAGACAAGGATGTCAGCCACAGGCACCGTGTTTCCTTTGCAGATTGACACCCGAATCTGCATACAGTGTCTTCCATTTTCAGACACTGCAAGGCCTCCAGGCGGACATTCAACAAATCATTTCAGTGGGCTGCAGAAAACAATATGAAGTTAAACGATGAGGAAATTTCAATTACTCAGATATGGTAAACACGAGGAATTAATTAAATCTTCATCAGAGTACAAAACAAATTCTGGCCAAAAATAGAGCGGAAACACAATGTCAAAGTCCTGGAGTGATCATGTTGGAGGGATCTCACCTTCAAGGACCATAACATTGTATCATTCGCATCTGCTAGAAAAATGACAGGATGGATAATGAGAACTTCAAACTTAGGGACGCCGAGCCCATGATGACACTCTTCAGGTCACTTGTTCTATCTAGGATGGAAATATTGCTGCACACTAAACAGCACCTTTCAGGCTGGTGTGAAATTGCTGACTTAGAAAAATGTACAGAGACCTTCACGTAGCGGCGCATAACGGAGATGAAAAATCACCTCAATTACTGGGAGCGCTTGAGGTCCTAATACCGGTATTCCTGGAACGCAGGAGGAAGAGATACTTGATTATATCCACCTGAAAATTCCTAGAGGGTTTAGTGCCGAACTTGCACACCGAAAAATCACTCGCTAACGAAAGCAAAAAGACTTGGCCAGTCGATGCAACATCTCCCAATGAAAAGCGTAGGGTGTCACTAGCACGTTAAAGACCTAATACAATAAGTGTCAGGGCCCGAGACTGTTCAACTGCCTCCCTGCATTACTAAGGGGGATTACAACGACACGGCAGTCTTCAAGCTGGCATGGACAAGGGCTAAAGGGGGTTTTAAGGTGACTCAGCGGCGAACGAAAAATTTTTTCCGAAAAAAATTCACAAAACTGAGTTAATCTTATAGAAAAAATAGCTTAATCTATGGGCAGCACAATGGTACCAGAATCATTGTTCTACGACATTCCTACAAGGAATTATGGGTCATTTAAATAAAACCTACGGGTGACGTACCAACCGCGGTACAGGTGTGCTCACCCGTTCGTCAATTTTATTTTTTATTTTCCTGTTTTTTTTCGTTGTATTTTAACTGTATTATTCTTTCTAAGATAATGACGATTTGGCATCATATACAGTGGGTGGGACTTTACGTAGAGTTCAACCTACCAGGAACCTCCCGAAACCATTTTGTTGACGTCATGGAAAAAATACTCAAGTCTCGGGGTGGCCGGGATATGGTCAATATAACGCTATTATAGCTTCTACGGCTTATTTATCTATCACAATTGATCTAATATGACATAATAAACAATTAAATAACAAAGAGATGGTAAATACTCCAGGAATAGATAATATATGCATATTCCCAGAGCGCTCCATCGGGAATAATAGATTCCATTCTCAGAAGGGCCTTCATTCTCTTCTCTCACCTCCAGGGTCCTTATTAAAGAAAAACTAACATGGGTTAACTATGATATACACTAGTAATGCAGTATAAGACTGAGAAAAATGTTATTTCTCGGAAAAAAAAAAAAAAAAAAATAAAGGTGGTCGGCTGTTTCGCCGGATTATCTCGGAAGTAAGTTATTCAATATATGAGCTGGTAAATTCGTTAAATAATAGCAGGAATGTAATGAATTCACAGAGAAATAAAGGATAGATTGTTTTACAAGCTAGTGGTTCGCTTTTGAGATTATCATAATTTGTTTTTGATGTTTGTGAGGGCAAAAAAAAAGTCAGATATTTGGCTGAAAGTTCCAAAAAACATAAAAAAATTTATTTTTTTTAAGAATGAAGATAAGGATTAATAAAGTACAGAACATCTAACCGATTAGAGATACCGTTTTTGCATTGTTTTATGCGTAGATAATGCCAAAACAATTCAAGTCACCACTTCGACGGTACATTGCAAATGTATGATGATTAGTAAATAATTTTTTTCTCAGTTTGTTTTTTGAGGCTATCTTATTGGAACTTTGGGTTTCACATTACTAATGAAAGGGCTTCTTTACGTTACAAAAAAAAATGAAAGAAATCGAAACGAAAATAAAAAAGTTAATGTTTTGTCCTAATATCCCGACAATGCCGGGCTGTGGCTGTACGTTGTTTTTGCGGTGCAGCCAGCAGTAGTAACTGCTAGTTGTATAAGGCTTGATCCGCCAGGAGGGCTGTCATGAATGGGAGGCGTTGACACCGAACTCTATCCAGGTATACTCCTGGACGAGGGGAGGGGGAATTTGGGGGGGGGGGGCCTTGGTTTTGCTAGTGAAATTCTCTTGATCACGGACAATTTGCCTACCTACCTTCATTCCTGATTATTTCCCATTTCCAGGCTTAGGGTTTTTACACTTCCCCTACAGCATATAATAATCAGATTGTTAAGATTATTTTAATTTGTCCATGCAGTTTCTATATGTATGACAGTTTAAATAAGTTTTGTAGTTGTATAGTTTACTGGTGATATGATAAGTACTATAGGACTAAATAATTAGTGATGTTTGTCAGGGGGTAGTTATGAACATAGAGTAGCATTTGTATTATACTGAATTCTCTGACCACATAGCTAAGGGATCTCTTCAATATCTGTTCTTTGTTGCAAAACAAATTTTAAAGATTAATGAATGGGATTTAATGTACTGGGGAAAACTACAGAAAATTTAGAATGCACATAAAACTTTATCAATTTATTAGAGCTGAGGAATTGCATAAAATTATAAAATAGTATGGCTAAACCATATATAGTAATGATTACCTTTATTGCGTAGGAAAAGGGTGGGTTAGACAGCTCGATGTCCTTTCAAAGAAAATGGAAAGCAAGTACCAGAGTATAATCAGTGGCCAACCTTTCCCTAATCATTAATATATATGGGGGGGGAGAGGAAATTTACCTGTAACAGTTTAGCTTCTATTCAAATTTATATTCTTAAGATCTAGTATGTGGTAAGTATTTATGCATCCGAATTTCCACTAGTTCCCAGTTACAAAAACGGATGCCTTTCTTAACCGAACTTTGTATAGCATTTAACCTCCTATGCAAATAACGTTAGTTACAGGTTTTCCTGTTTGCACTTTCCTTTATCGGCTTCTCGGCCTTTTGGCTAAGATCAAAGTGTAGTATCTGTTCTTATCAGCTTAATATCTGATACGTTCCCCATGTGGGGATCTTCGTTATTAAAGATTTTTGGATCATGGCGAAGTGCTAGGGCTTGCTCCACCTTTGCGCGGATCGGCGTATTGCAGTACCTTCTCCGGGCATTGGTCCACTCCCTTGGGGAGAAAAAAAAACTCATTCTAATTCAAATTATAATATGAAGCAGTGTTCACCCATACAGTAAACTTCTTTCTGGCATTAACTGGAACCCAACAGGATGCCCCAGGAATTTCCCAGTGTCCAAATTTTCACCATTGAGGATTGGACAACAGGTGCCTCGGGTAGCACTTCCCACTACTATTACTGGATGCCTTTTGCATACTCGTAACCTTCGATTGGCTCTTGATTTTCATATACATGTTGTTAAATCCCACTCGGTATCTTACAATACAGTGCATATTGTATAAAAAGATGATCTTGTAGTGCTCCTTAAAGACAGTTTCTTTCTTAGAGTTCATTAAGCTAATTGTGTCAAAGAGTTATTTGCATTCCTATACCAATCCAGTGGGAGTAGTAAGAATGAAGACACAATGATGAAGGAATGGGCCCCCAACAACTTGTTAGGCAATGGATGTTTGTGTTTAATGAACTATTTTAAATTAATGGCTCGGTAACATTTGTGATGAGTTGTTCAGAATACAATTCAGTCACAAAAACATTACAATTTATTAATAACGCCAGACCTTGGTCGAGGTTGGGTGTGCATCTCGCTTCAACTCACGCTCCACTTTTTCTTGCAGTAAAATAGTAAATAGCTGCACAGATCCACTACCAGCTGGGGAAGGAAGTCAAACGATGACTCAGATGAGTGACGACGATGACACGGAGGATAACACGACTTCTTGTCTCGATAGATGAGCGCGACCACGAGGATGGTCAGCATCAAGGCCACCACCGATGGACGATGGACAGACGACAGGAGAGAGGACGGTTCCAGCAGTGCGGCTTCACGACAGCGATGGACAACCCCTGGAAATTTATGGTTCTCTTTTGCAGAATTGGCTCCTGTCTCAGAGATTAGCAGTGCTGATGCCTGCCGATGGTTCCCCAATCGGCCAGTGGAGAATGATTGTGCTGCTGGCATTCCCCATCGACCAGTGGAGAACGGTGGTGCTGATGACGTCCCAAAATCGGCCAGCGGGAATGGCGATGCTCGCCGCTGGACATTACACCATCTGCCTGTGGAGGAATAATGGTGCCGGCTGTTGACATCCCCCACCAGCCAGAGGATGGGGATATGTAACCCCAATGAGATGGTAACCATCTGCTTCCCGACCCCCCAAGTCATTCAGGTTGTCTGAAAATGCCCATGGTAAAGCGGTGGCATCTGTGGACCAACTTCAACAGTCACTGTAGGAAACCTCCTGACACACTCGACGTTATCATTCTATCACACTCGTATGTTTCTGTTGGATGTAATCATTTAGTCCTGGGAAGTCTGTCGTTACACAGAGGTCCGGAATAGATGGGCCCGGGGGGTTGAGAATGGTGCCCCACTGAACTACAACAACAACACCTGCGTTTTAGGTGCCAAAACGAACGGATGTTATGAGCATTCATCCAAAATAGGACTAAAGAACCATAGGATGACACCGACGACAAACTGCAAGGGAAGCCCAGCGGCTTGGACTCCGCCATTCGCAAGGTCAGACTTCCACTCCGGTGGAGCGCCCTCAGGCAAGAACACACCAGATGGGAAATGCCCTCGACACGAGCGCCACAAGGTGGGCACCTCAGCCACGAATCACCAAGAAGAGTCACCCCCAGCATCAGACAGTCAACCACACTTCCTTAGCCTTTCCCCCCTACATCTACCCCCTCCACCCCCTCACAAACACTAAGTGTACCTTGGAGAGAGACTCCAGGGCAGATACCCCACAATAGTTTTCAACAAAATTTCCAGACATGTGACACTGGACCATTCTTGAACAGCTGGAACTCCAAGATATACCAATGTCAGGTAGACACTTAGGTTCCTTTCTGCCCGTGGGAGGGAGAGAGAAGATACCCTTAGCAATGTGGATCAGTTTTAACTTTTGACAGCGAGATGCTCCCATCTAATTTTATTTAGCAGGACATCGGTTATAAGTTAGAAAGGTTATCCCTACACCACAACAGAGTAGAAATGCTGGCGATTTGGCCATCAGCGAAATATTGCCACAGGAGACTGTATTCACTTTTTAACGGCGCAAACATGCTCAAAACACTGCCAATTTGGATTTCAGGAAAAAATATAAGCACTAATGATCAATCATAATATGCTAGATCTGCTGTTTACTCCAGCATTGGAAAATAAGGAATATCCACTAGGAATTTTTTCATTTGATTAGATAAAACGCTTTTGACACAGGAGACCACGACATCCTACTCCACAAAACTTGATCATACGGACAAGAGGCCTTGCGCTTCGCTTAATTTCAAATCTTGCTTTCACTACCACAGGTATCAGTATGTCACCATAAAGACACAGATCGCAACAAGGCCAATTGATACTGGAAGTTCAGCTGGGAAGTGTCCTTGGTCCCCTGCTCTTCCTCATATAAATCATTGAACCTTCCACGTATCCAAACTCCTGAAACCCATTCTCTTTGCTGACGACACGACTTTTTCATCTTCTAACCCTAATCTTGCCACCTCAACACCATTGTGAATGAGCTGATAAAATATCGACTGGGATGACAGCCAATAAACTGTACGCTTAACACTGACAAAACCTTAGTATATTACGTTTGTAGAAGAGCAGGAGGGATGCACAAAATTAACTTAAGATTACATCACGCTAATTACCAGAATATAATGGGGGCAAATTCCTAGGCTTATACCTTGACAACAACCTGAATTTCACACTCCTATCCAGCATATAACCAAAAAAAAGTATCCAAGATACGGTTGGGATCCTCTCCAAGATTCGATACTACGGCCGCAAAATGCCCTTCTCAAACTATACCACTCGCTTATTTATCCATACCACACCTATGCTATTTTTCGTGCTTGGGGATCCAACTGCAGTCACACACCTAAAGCATTAAACCCAACTAAAAGCTGCAGTAAGATAAATCAATAAATCCCATCCCGGCAAACACACCCACACTCTTCATAGACTAAACTTACTCCCTGTTCAGTACATACTCCACTTACTACTGTGCAAATCTATTTCTTCAGGAGCCCCTAAACTCTAATATCAACCTTGACTAAATTGCTTTCGTGTTAGTTGTGACAGAACCACAGGCATAACACCAGACCAAAACTTCTCTACGACATTCCAGTGTCCGACTAAACCTTTACAAAAAATTCAATGTATGTCAAGGGCCCTTAAAATCTGGGGAATACCCATACCTGAGAACTCTAGGAACTGCAGACACATTCATCAACGTTCAAAATTACCATTAGAAACATCTTATCTCCTGATACTCCCTGTCAACTAACTACACGACAGTAACCACCTGGTAGGTTCACACACTCGCCTCTTTTGACCATAAACTGAAATATTAAATCTCAATCTTAAAATAATGATTCCTGTGATACTTCAATACTGAAAAAACTATGTACTGTGCCAAAAACAACAGCATTCACATAGTTAAAATACAAAATAGTTATTTTAGTCACTTAGCCCTAATACAACTTACCTCATAATTTGTAATATTTTACAAATTAAGAATAAAATATGTCTGCCCGAAAATGCCTAGCCATGCTAAGACGTTCTTAGTGGTAGCACTCTGTAATTACTATTTTCAACAGGTAAACCACAAACAAATAACCAAAATTTTCTGTAAACTCTGCATTGTAATCCCTTATTGAGATTAAACTTTGAATTTGGAAGTGGACCACTACCGATGGCCTCCCACTCCAACCCAACAGATACAGATATAATCGCACAGGAAAAAAAAATCCCCCCAGTACCAACAATTACCACAGTCCGTAACATCTTTGCAAATATACAGGGTCTAAAGCCACGCAACAAACAACAAAATTACCTTTCAATCCGTGGACTGCTTGCAGAGGGAAAGGCAATGTTCGCGGTTTTCACTGAGACCCACTTAAGGATCACTTGGACAACGAATATGGATCACCAGGTTAACTATACAGATGTGACAGATGTGACAGGCAAAAGGACTGGACAATCCTCCTGATCTGAACTCTTTCCTGATAATCAGTCAGATGATCAACCTGAATGTCGTTATTCCTTCGTACATGACAGGTATTGAGGAAATCTAAATGTTATCATTTGTAACTACCAATTCAGATTTGCCTCAAATACAGAATGGTTAGCCAGTAACTTGCCTTGACAAAAAAACTGAGACTGCAAAAATCACACCAGAACAAAATCGTTAAAATTCTTACTGGGGCTTGGGACCAAGAGAAAATGTAGGCAGGATGAATTACAGCAGTTGGATATGTGATGTTGAGACAGAGTTAAAACAATGATGCTAAAATTCATGTTCTATAATATTGCTCACATTGTCCAGAATATCTTGACTGTCAATTTTGTCAAGGTTGGGAACCAAAAGAATCATAGTTTACTAGCGGGGATGAGAGCACATCTTTGTAGTACCCACAGTCAGGGCAGGCTTCAAACCCCTTTTATTGTACAGCAATAAAGGGAATGGAACAGACTGACCGACATGTCAAAGCCAGTATTGCGTTGAACAGTTCAAAAGAGGGCCAAAAGGTTGTCTGATGAATGTAAGCTACAGAAAGGGAGGGGAATGATTTTCTGATATTTTAGCTAACATAAGTGGTAAATTTTTACCTTTTTCATTGTATTGACCCTCGTATTGTAGATAGTCTTAATGACCTTGTGTAGTAGATAGTCTTCTTAGTATGATAATAAGGATTTTATCTTCAGGCGTGGTTGTGGGAGTGGCATGGGATTCGTTAGTGAAACGGTTTGAAAGCTACTGGAAATTAAACACGCGACTCCTTGAGGATGAGGAAGTGGAGGGGGGGTTCGCTTCGTTGTGGAGGAAGCTAGGCGAGGAGGCAAAAAGGGTTGATAATGTTGGGACAGTGTGGCCAAGGAGAGGATTCGTAAGTTTTACGTGGGTGAGGGGAAGTGTATAAATCGACTGAGTTAACCAGGAGTTTACCTGGAGAGAGTTCCGGGGGTCAACGCCCCCACGGCCTGGTCTGTGACCAGGTCTCCTGGTGGATCAGAGCCTGATCAACCAGGCTGTTGCTGCTGGCTGCACGCAAACCAACATACGAGCCACAGCCCGGCTGGTCAGGAACCGACTTTAGGTGCTTGTCCAGTGCCAGCTTGAAGACTGCCAGGGGTCTGTTGGTAATCCCCCTTACGTATGCTGGGAGGCAGTTGAACAGTCTTGGGCCCCTGACACTTACTGTATGGTCTCTTAACGTGCTAGTGACACCCCTGCTTTTCATTGGGGGGATGTTGCATCGTCTGCCAAGTCTTTTGCTTTCGAAGCGAGTGATTTTTGTGTGCAAGTTCGGTACTAGTCTCTCTAGGATTTTGCAGGTGTATATAATCATGTATCTCTCCCGCCTGCGTTCCAGGGAATACAGTTTTAGGAACCTCAAGCGCTCCCAGTAATTGAGGTGTTTTATCTCCGTTATGCGCACCGTGAAGGTTCTCTGTACATTTTCTAGGTCAGCAATTTCACCTGCCTTGAAAGGTGCTGTTTGTGTGCAGCAATATTCCAGCCTAGATAAAACAAGTGACCTGAAGAGTGTCATCATGGGCTTGGCCTCCCTAGTTTTGAAGGTTCTCATTATCCATCCTGTCGTTTTTTAGTAGATGCGATTGATACAATGTTATGGTCCTTGAAGGTGAGATCCTCTGACATGATCACTCCCAGGTCTTTGACGTTGGTGTTTCGCTCTATTTTGTGGCCAGAATTTGTTTTGTACTCTGATGAAGATTTAATTTCCTTGTGTTTACCATATCTGAGTAATTGAAATTTTCATCGTTGAACTTCATATTGTTTTCTGCAGCCCACTGAAAGATTCGGTTGATGTCCGCCTGGAGCCTTGCAGTGTCTGCAATGGAAGACACTGTCATGCAGATTCGGGTGTCATCTGCAAAGGAAGACACGGTGCTGTGGCTGACATCCTTGTCTATGTCGGATATGAGGATGAGGAACAAAATGGGAGCTAGTACTGTGCCTTGTCGAACAGAGCTTTTCACCGTAGCTGCCTCGGACTTTACTCTGTTGACGACTACTCTCTGTGTTCTGTTAGTGAGGAAATTATAGATCCATCGACCGACTTTTCCTGTTATTCCTTTAGCACGCATTTTGTGCGCTATTATGCCATGGTCACACTTGTCAAAGGCTTTTGCAAAGTCTGTATATATTACATGTGCATTCTTTTTATCTTCTAGTGCATTTAGAACCTTGTTGTAGTGATCCAATAGTTGAGACAGACAGGAGTGACCTGTTCTAAACCCATGTTGCCCTGGGTTGTATAACTGATGGGTTTCTAGATGGGTGGTGATCTTGCTTCTTAGGACCATTTCAAAAGATTTTTATGATATGGGATGTTAGTGCTATTGGTCTGTAGTTCTTTGCTGTTGCTTTACTGCCCCCTTTGTGGAGTGGGATTATGTCTGTTGTTTTTAGTAACTGTGGGACGACCCCAGTGTCCATGCTCACGGAGTTCCATAAGTCTGGCCCTGGGGCAGAGTGCATGGGCATGTCATTTATCGCCTGTTCAAAGTCATTTGGCGTCAGGATAACATCAGATAGGCTTGTGTTAACCAAATTTTGTGGCTCTCTCATAAAATATTCATTTTGATCTTCGACTCTGTCTGGTTAGCGGCTTGCTAAACACTGAGTCATACCGGGACTTGAGTAGCTCACTCATTTCCTTGCTGTCATCTGTGAAGGACCCATCTTGTTTAAGTAGGGGCCCAATACTGGACGTTGTTCTCGACTTTGATTTGGCATAGGAGAAGAAATACTTTGGGTTTCTTTAGATTTCATTTAGTTCTTCCCGCGATTCCTGACTCCTATAAGATTCCTTTAGCTTAAGTTCGATGCTTGCTATTTCTCTGACCAGTGTCTCCCTACGCATTTCAGTTATATTGACCTCTTTTAGCCGCTCTGTTATTCTTTTCCGTCGCCTGTAAAAGGAGCGCCTGTCTCTTCTATTTTACATCTACTCCTCCTTTTTCTTAGAGGAATAAGCCTTGTGCATACATCGAGTGCCACCAAGTTAATCTGTTCTAGGCATAAGTTGGGGTCTGTGTTGCTTAGTATATCTTCCCAGCTTATATCGGTTAGGACTTGGTTTACTTGGTCCCACTTTGTTTTTGTTATTGAAGTTGAATTTGGTGAATGCTCCCTCATGACTAGTCTCATTATGTCGGTCTGGGGCTCCACGCATACATGTCTGAGCCTCAATTATGTTGTGATCTTAGTATATTGTTTTCGATATGGTGACAATTCTTATCAGATAATCATTGTTAGTGAAGATGAGGTCTAGTGTATTCTCCAGTCTAGTAGGCTCTATTATTTGCTTGTTTAAATTGAATTTTGTTCAGAGATTTAAAAGCTCGTGTGAGTTTTCATCAGAGTTGCCTCCTGGTGTTATTACTGCAACAATATTATTTGCTATATTCCTCCATTTTAGGTGCCTTAAGTTGAAATCCCCCAGGAGCAAGATGTTGGGTGCAGGAGCTGGAAGATTTTCCAGACAGTGGTCAATTTTTAACAGCTGTTCCTGGAATTGCTGGGATGTTGCATCTGGAGGCTTGTAGACTACCACAATGACTAGGTTTTGGTTCTCGACCTTTACTGCTAAAACTTCCACTACATCATTTGAGGCATTAAGCAGTTCTGTGCAAACAAGTGACTCTGCAATGTACAGGCCAAACCATCCCCCCCCCCTTTTGCCTGTTCACTCTGTCACATCTGTATAGGTTGTAACCTGGGATCTATATTTCGTTGTCCAAATGATCCTTTATGTGGGTCTCGGTGAAAGCCGCGAACATTGCCTTGGCCTCTGCAAGCAATCCACGGATGAAAGGTATTTTGTCGTTTGTTGCTGGCTTTAGACCCTGTATATTTGCAAAGAAGAATGTCATCGGATTGGTGGTATTGTTGGTACTGGGGGGGGGGGACTTTTTTTCTGGCATTAGTATCTGTATCTGTTGGTTTGGAGTGGAGGCCATCGACTATGGTTCCACTCCAGGAATGACTGGATTTGGTGTACGATTTCTGCCATTTCCTGCCAGTTTTTTTTCCTTCCTGGCACTAAAAAACCTCTCCCTCTTGAGTGGCTGTGGCTACCCAGGTTTTCCCATGGCCTGGATGTTTTGTACCTTTTTGTCCCCTTTAGATGGTGTGCCTGGCAATTTAAGTTATAGCACAGTCTTTCCTGTACTGAAGAGGTACACATTTCAGGGTGAAAAAGCTTACAGGAAGGGAGTTTGCAATTTCCTGTTGTCATATGGGCATGGCATTTTCTAGGGTGTTCATAGTTGCACGTCCCATCTGTTTTTCCAGATTTCCCATGCCAGCAGATACCAAATGCATAGTATGCGCACAGGCATGGTTTCCTGTTTGCCTTGGGTTTCTGTTGGTGCATGTTTCCCTGTCTTACTTCTATCCTCCCTAGCACCAACAACGGAGCTCCCACCAGTTGTTTTTGGTAATATATCCTCACTATTGCTAGTGGAGTCCTCTTGTTTGCTATTTCCTGTGGTATTTCTAGTTTGCAATATTGGTTTTATCTTATCTTTGACTACACTTGTTTCCCCACTATGGCTCCTGTCCCCTATGAGGTCATTTATATGTATTCCTTCCTGCGTATAATTCCCGACTACCTGGACAAAATCTCCAGCTTCACCATTACTGTCTCCCAGGACAGCACCTCCAGCTTCACCATTACTGTCTCCCAGGACAGCACCTCCAGCTTCACCATTACTGTCTCCCAGGACAGCACTATCAGCCCCACATTTACTGACTACCAGGACATCACCTCCAGCCTTACAGTTTTTGACTACATGGCCAGTATCAAGGGCAGTACCATTCAGCCCAGACTTTTTATGTTCCCATCTGTTGTAGAAAGCTTCCAGGTTGTCTATGAAAGCAGCTTTGATGTTATCCTCTTTTAATACCCTTGTGATTTTAGTCCACAGATTTTCCTCATTTGGGCATACCCAAAAACACTTCCCTGTTTTAATACTGCTTGTAGCTAGTTCTTGGATATCTGCACAAGGGGCGTGACAACAATTTCCACAAAAATGACAATTTATCCATGTGGAAGCCCGTTTGTTTGACTGCAGACTACACAGAGCTTCATAATGATTTGAATGGTTGATTTACTGTAATTCTACTAGCAACCTCTTGAATACTCTATTAATAACCTCCTTAAATGAAGCTCTAGCTATTTGTATTTCTATTTCTAACTAATTGGACAGCTTACCGTGTACATTCCTGATTTATATTTATTGTTTGTGTTTGATAAGGGCGCCTACAACCCCATCCGTTTAGTCTGCTTTATTGTCCAACGAATCAGTTTGAAACCAGTCAAGGGTTCGGACCATCAAGGGTTCGGACCAGTCGAGGGTTCGGACCAGTCGATCTGATCTGATCAGTGGGTCACTTATTTAAAACATACTAGTCGGTGATTTGGGCTAACACATGAAGGATCTACTTGAAATTATCTACCCGAGTAATATGTGATTTGATTGATACAAAAGTATAACTTGCGTGTTGAAGAGCCGGTGATTTCTGGCAGCTCTTACAGTGACGAACGGTCGAGTCTCAACCCTTGTTTATCAATCGCTGTATCTAGCTTTTCTAGTTTTTTTTCGTCTCCACCACAATAAATGCTATATTATCACTATAGTTGACTGGTGGAAAATTTGGAGGAAGGACGCTTTTTCTGTAGTAAATTATTTGCTTCTCGTTGTGTATATTGCGACCGCTGGTAACTACAGGTTATATGAAATTCACAGTATATGTCTGGTATTTCAAGAAAAAAGAAACTAATGAAAGTCACTCCACTCCACTAAGTACCATTATAATACTGGTTAGTTGCTACTACAACACTGTATTCTGCTATTCACTATATCACTAGAATTATATGCGAGTACACTAGCAGGCCAGAAAGATTATTAAAACAGCGACCACTGTGTACAGTTTCTGGTGACTTCAGGCACCATGCCTCTATAGGCCTCATCTCTTCATTTAACAAATTTACCTGTTTTCAAATGACACTTTAAGCCTTATCATCTATATACTAGGGGAGCCACTGTAGTATACACTATACACACTATGTATACACAATGTTATCAGGGGGAAAGGGGGAAAAAAAAAAACCTTTTTCTTTTCCCTTGACAAAGAAAAGGTCTATTATTATTTTGCACACGGAACACAGGCCTATGATTCCCCTCTGGCAGTAAACTCTGCTAGGTAGTGCATACTAATCTCCTTTTTGTGACTCAGTAACTAATTGTTTTTCTGCCCAAGATTGTTCCAGGCGCTAGAGGGATTTTCAGAGGGATAATATAAGGCAACTTACGTTACAGTTTTTCATAGACTTGTATATACGAGGGAGGGGAGGTATGATTGGAACGTGTTGCTGGGCAGGGAAGTCATGGGTGAAAAACAGGGTCGCCTCCCTGGTAATGGATGACAACAAATGTTTGCATGTGTTTGGATGAGTGATTGTGAGTGGAATAATGTATGGACCACGGGTGCAAGCACCTGTGGAGCTGGCCAGTTTTTTTTTGTGTGTCATGGACAATACACTATTTCAAATAGTACTCGTGTCCTTCAAGGTAGTAGTGAATGATGGATAAGTAATCAAGGGGGGGGGTTTTGCCTATACCACTGTGCAGAGTGAGGGTAGGGCAGTATATTGAGTGAAGTTGATGGACAGATGCTTGTCCAAGTGTGTTGTAGTGTTAATGTGTAGATAATACCATATTATTGTAATGTAGAAAGATGGGACTACATGCATGTTGGACTTGACTTTGTACTACGAGAATTACACTCTAATGGCCTATTCTGTTAAGGCTGATTGATCAACTGGCTGTGATCCATTCAAATTAGATTTATTATTATGTTATCAATGTACATAGCAGTTCTTAAGTCATATGATGTGATTAGTGTATTAGTGCAGTTTGTCCACAAAATTGTTTTGTTTATATGTGTTAGGGAAGTAGTGGAATTTTTTTTTGCTTGTACCGCTACATGGCTGGGTTTTATACCTTGTATTCCTGTGATGTTTTTCATAATATTAAGTTTTTATTTATATACTGTGTTGAATGAATAGGGTTTTACATGCTTAAATAATGCACATGTTTGCCTTTGGGTGATTTGACATTCATTGTTGCAACCTTCTTAGAAAATTAAACTTTGCGGGTTTTTCTTCACCAGGTTGAGGTGTCCCATTGTGTTAATAAGACATGTATCCCATTTAATTGTTATTACATATTTTTATGGCGGGAGGGGACGGGTGAAATGTGTCAAAAGTTTCAGCCTTCACAGGTATATAACCGGGTATAACTGGGTGTATTATGGTGTGTTGATATTAGGTGTCAGAACACATTTTTGTCTGTTGTACTCATTTTGTAAGGGTGAATTGGAATTTTGTGATTTACCTACCCTCATCTTGTACCTTAATATAATTTCCTCCTGGAGTTTACCTGGATTCCACTTGTATTGTAATGTTTTAAATAAAATATAAAAAAAATAATATAATATTTCCACTCTGTATTGTAATGAATTTAAATAAAAAAAACAAAAAATAAAAAAAGATCCAGAAATTGCATAATGTAAATGGGCGAAGCATATGAAACCTGTGCGTATGATGTGGTAATCCACATTCTGGTGAGTGTAATACGTACTGTAATTGTTTGACTTGGCCATGTTTCCCTTATGTTAATAGTTTTATTCATTGTACTGTGTCCCTTTGGTCTTATTGTTTCACCAGTAGTTTTAGTTTAAATAGTTTATTATGCCCCCAACCCATCCTGTGGGCGGTAGTCAAAGAATA
This sequence comes from Cherax quadricarinatus, assembly GCF_026875155.1. Taxonomy (NCBI): domain Eukaryota; kingdom Metazoa; phylum Arthropoda; class Malacostraca; order Decapoda; family Parastacidae; genus Cherax; species Cherax quadricarinatus. Next base: position 8,705,466 of record NC_069498.1, read on the forward strand.
CAGAGGTACATAATTGGCCCAGGGACTGGACTCCAAAGTTTGATAGCTGAGCGGAGCGGGGGAGAGAGGCAGGGAAGGTAGATGAGCCTAGGATCGGGGTGCGGATGGGAGGGTATTATGGGGTCCAAGTTACAATAAGGGGTGAGGACGGGAGCTCCAGGTAAGAGCTGGTCCACAACATGAATAATTGCACGGTAAGAATCATAAAACACATTAATCATGAGAATTTACAAAGGTAATGAGCTCCAGGTAGAGCGGTCACGAATCATGACCAAGTTTCAAGGTAATGAATGATGAACGTTATGAACATGATTACAATCATAGACACATTACAGAGTATGAGCAGTTAAACAAACATTGTAGGGAATTCATCCTTTGCCCCCAACAACAGATGTTGCTAGGTGCCTGTCTCTCCTCGGGCAGACAGTCATTGCAAACGCAGCAAGTTGCCTCGGGATCTGCTGCTTGCACGAGCACCATCGACCCTCCCAAGAGGTCCAAAAGCCAGTGAACTCCGTAGCAGCCCGATTGGAGAGCTGGCCCTAGGGAACATGTCCAGGTCCTGGTGGACGCCAAGTGATTGAAGATCCCAGGCCCCGTGTGCCATGGAAGTGAAGCTTGAGGACCTGAGTACACACTGCCTGTGGCACACACTGACAGCCTGCCCTCGCGGTCGAACTCCATGGACGATGCTGTCCCTGTAGTGTAAGCTCCTTGAGCCCCGGCAACTCTCCCGTGCAGTGCATCGCTGTCATCGTGGGTTAGTGAGAAGTACCCTCTACAGATGGGGAGGGCTGGTATTGAGGGTGAGGCGGGGAACGGCAGGGGAGAGGCGTTGAGTGTCACAGTTTATTACCCTCGCCCTCGCCTCCCCCCCAGGCGGGAGAGGGGGAGGCGCTGACTGGTTTTCCTGACTTTACAACACCAAAACCATCCTAAAACTTGCACAATACATCAACTATTTACGCTGAAACGAAACACTGGGATGTCCGTTCGCTGCTCTGGTATCTTCTCAAGCATTCCACACTGAGTTCTGTAAGTAGGGACCTGTCAACCTCTTTGACCAGGAGTCTATCCTTGAAAATCCGCAGCTATTCCCCTACACAACCAAACCTGGCCGTGTCGGCAATGTTGAGGACCCTGTGTTGTTTCACCAATACTTATATAATTACCACTTAGTTTTTCATAAAAAAGTCCATTCGGATGTTAAAGATACCATTGTTTGGTGATAACACATATCCATTCGGGTTAAGGGGGGGGGAAATTCATGTGTAATGAGTTTAAGTCATTACCGTAATACCAACTTTATTGTATTGTATACATGTGTTAGGCATGTAATTTTTCCTCATTGTTAGTATTATTTAAGGTCTTGGACATTATATATACTAATCTTCGCTTGTAATTGTAAGCAATGTTTTATATTTTGTGGTGTGTTAGTTTCATTGTCAATTATTATTATTATTAAAGATTCGCCGGTATTCTCCCGGCCCCGGGCTTTTTCCAGTTGTGCCCGGCTTTGGCTCCCTCTTAAGGGAGTAGTCTGAGACCTAAGTCCCCAATGGGAGGAGGTGCACAAGTATCACCCCTTCCTCCTCTTTGGAACCAACTGTCACCAGCCTAAGCCACAAGCTAGACCCTCCTGGTCATTTCCATCCTCGCCCCAAGGCCCGGCCCAGCCTTTTTCCAAGTGGTGGCCATGGCCTTGGCTCCCCTCTTTAGGGATTGTCTGAGACCTAAGCCCTCCCAATGGGAGGAGGCACAAGTACCCGGCTCCTTCATCTTCGGACCCAACTGTCCCCAGCCTAGCCACAAGCCTAGGCCTCTCTTGGCTGCCATCCCGCCCCAAGGGGCTAATGGAATGACAGTCCTAAGAGCTAAAAGGCACGGCCTCAGGCAACCTCAGTACCCTACCCAAGAAAGGGCTAGGCATGGTTCGATGGGGACCAACTATTTATTATGAATATTATTAAAGATTAGGCCTAATCACCCGGCCCGGGCCTTTTCCAATTGGTGGCCACGGCCTTGGCTCCCCTCTTTAGGGAGTGTCTGAGACCTAAGTCTCCCATGGGAGGAGGCAAAAGTGCCTCCTCCACTTTTGGGACTAACTGTCCCCCAGGCCTATCCACAAGCTAGGCCTCTCTGGTCTGACTAATTAATATTAAAGATTCGCGCCGGTATTCTCCCGGCCCGGGCCCCCACCCCCCTTTTCCAAGTAGGTGGCCCGGACCTTGGCTCCCTCTTTAGTGAGTGTCTGAGACCTAAGTCTCCCATGGGAGGAGGCACAAGTACCTCCTCATCTTTGGGACCAACTGTTCCCCAGGCCAGAGCCACAAAGCTAGGCCTTCTCTGGTCCTGCCAACCCCGCCCCAAGTGGACTAATGGGAATGACAATCTTATGAGCTAAAGGCTCGGGCTCAGGCACCTAACCCTAAACCCTAGAAGGTATGGCCTGGTGTCGATTGGTCTGAAAGCTTTGTTGAACATCAGTGTTACATTGTTCTATGTAATTTAATTTTTTGGCATGTAATTTTAGACGACCTTGTTGAGGTGTCATCTGTGTTGATTCTTGTGTATTAATCAGTTCTGTGTTTTATTTAAACTTGATTTGCATTGCTTTAAATAAAATATAAAAAAAAAAAAAAAAGATCCCAGAAATTTGCTACCTACCTTCATTCCTGAATATTTCCCATTTCCCAGGCTTATGGTTTTACACTTCCCAAGCAAATAAAAATCAGATAGTTTAAAAAAGATTATTTTTAATTTGTCCATGGCAGTTCTATATGTAAACATATTTTAAAAAGTTTTGTAGTTTGTTTATATTTACTGGTGAAAATGATAATCTATTAGGCTAAAAAATTAATTGATGTTTTGTCAGGGTAATGAAAATAGAGAAGCATTTGTATTATACTGAAATTCTCAGACAACATTGGTTTCTAAGGGAATCTCTTATAATACCTGTACATTGATTGCACAACAAATTTTATAAGATTAATGAAGGGAATTTAATGTACTGGTGAAAACTACAGAAAATTTAGAAATGCACATTAAACTTTATCAATTTATTAGAGCTGAGGAATTGCATAAATTAAAATAGTAAGCTAAACCATTAAAGGTAAAATTCTCCCATATATAGTAATGATTACCATTATTGCTGTAGGAAAGGGTGGTCACTGTGTGCTGCGATGTCCTTTCACAAGAAATGAAGCAGTACCAAGTAATACTCGTGGCCCACCTTTCCCTAACATTATTATATATGGGGGGGGGGAGAGAAATTTTTACCTGTAACATTTTGCCATCCTATTCAAATTTATATTCTTCAGATCTATAATGTGGTAAGTTTTATATGCATCCCGAATTTCCAGTATTTCCCCCAGTTACAACGGCCATGCCTTTCTTAAACCGAACTTTGTCAGCATTAACTCCTATGCCAAACGTTGTTATTTTCCTGTTTGCACTTCCTTTATCGCTTCTTTCTCTCCGCATTTTGGCTAAGATCAAAGTGTAAGTATCTGTTCTTATCAGCTAATAAAGAAGCTAACAACAGATAACACAACCTATACAGAAAGTTAACACCACTGACCAGTTTGGAGTTGGGTGGTGCAACGATGATACACCTGAAGATGGACCACAAAAACTTCTGGTTTCAGATAGATAGGGGCGGCGATCTAGGACGGTTCCGGCAATGAGGCCCTGACATTTTGATGGACGAGATGGCGACCTGAGGACGGTTTCTCTGCAACGAGCCCTGACCAGTGGTGATGGACGAGGACGGCGCCCTAAGCACGGTTCTGCAACAAGGACCAGACCAGTGGAATTGGACGAGGACGGCGCCCTAAGGACGGTTACTGCAACGAGGCCCTGACCAGTGGTGATGGACGAGGAAGGGGCACCTGATGACGGTTCTGCAACGAGGCCTGGACCAGTGTGATGGACGAGGACGGCGACCTGAGGACGGTTCCTGCAACGAGGCCCTGACCAGTGGTGATGGACGAGGACCATAGGACAGTGGGGAGGACGACCCAAGCAGTGAGGCTTTCACTGACAGCCTGGCCCAAGCAGAGAGGCTTCCACAGACAGCGCTGGCCCAAGCAAAGTGAGGCTTTCCACGACAGCGAAGGACAACCAATTGAATATTATAAGGTTCTCTTTTGCAGAATGGCTTCCTATCTCCAGAGAATGGCAGTACTGATACTACCGAAGTGGCCCCAATCGAACCAGACAGCGAACTGCGGGGCCGATGAACGGCGACATACCCAATCGGCAAGCAGAGCTGGTGATCAGCTGCTGACTACACCATCTGCCAGGGGAGATTGATGGTGTTGCCGTTGAATTCCCGAGAATAAATGACGCTGCCATGGACATCCCCCCCCACCGGCCCAAGGACACATATCCCAACCCCCAACGAGATGGTAATCGCCTGATCAGTCCGCTTCCACCCCCTAAGTCCTTCAAGTTGCACTGAAAACTGCCCTTGGTCGAGCGCTAGCACCTGTGTGACCAACCTACGACAGTCCGCCTGAGAGACACCTTGCTACACATGAGGTGATCATTCTCTCCCACTCATATAATTTTGTGGCAGGATGCAACATCACCTCGCAGTCGTCCACCTTTACACAGATGTCCCAGGAATAGACAACTGAGATGGAACCCCCCCTGCACTACAGCACCAGACAACTCCTGCGTTTCCGTGCGAAACCGAAGGCTGCCATGAGGCATTTCCATCCAAAATGGGGCTGAAGGAACCATAAGGCCGCACACCTGCCGACAAACTGCCAGAGAGGCCCAGCAGCTTCGACTTCGCCTTCAAGACTTACACCCGTCCACCGTGGAGGCATGGCTCCTGCCCCCCCCACCATATAACTAGCCCCTCCGTGGGGCGGGTGCCCAAGAACAACCACAGCTGCAGGCCCGCCACCACCACAGGTGGATCCCCCTGAACAACAAACCAGCAGATAGAACAACCCCGCAACACGACAGTCCCAACCATCTTCCTTAGCCCTTTCCCCCATACCTTCTACCTATCCCCCCCTTCCCACATACCATTAGATCAGGCAGATTTCTCAAGGCCTGGCTCCCCACCTCTCCGTCCTATCAGTCCTTACCTCCATATCCCCACAACTCTCTTCATTCCTCCTTCTCACCCCCACCCACACCCTCTACCCCTCCTGTCCATCTCATCACCCTTACCTCTCTCTTTGCAGGTCCAGTCGCCACCCGCCCTCTCGCCTTTCTGTTTACAGATGATACCATTACCCCAGCGACGCTGTCCAAGGCCCATTGACCACCTCCCAGCTGCCAGGAGAGGACCAATCAGGATACAAGCCAGGGAAAACGCCAGACCACATGAAGAACACGATGACCGCTGTGGAGGATGGATCCTCGAGGCCCTTTCTAGGTCGCCCTGCTTGAAGTTCTACACAACCCAGACTGGGACAAGTATTGTCGAGCTAACCACGGGAGGTGACTGAGGAAATACAGCAGTCTAACTCCATACCAACTTCAGCGAAATAACTCCCCTACCCGCCGTGAACAATGATTTTAACGACTGCAAAGTGCCATACAGTCGCTTATACAAATTAATAGAAGAAGAGCATGCGGTTAATAACTACGGTTGAGGGTATCGTTGCAAGCTTACCTAAGAAAGATAGAGGCACACTCCGTCAGACCAGGGAGAGTATGTTGACCCCCTAGAAAGACCCAGCACTAGTGGAGGCATTCCTATCCCCAACGAAAGAAAGACCACCCCTTCAACTCAACCCTTTTACAGAGAAGGAAGTAACACTCAGGCTCGCTAAGCTGAAAATCCTGCCCCAGGTGACGACCGCATACCTACAGGAACTGGCGACTAGCAGACCCAGTGGTCAGGTTATACAGGCAATCTTTAACATTTGTCACGTGAGGGCCGCAATCCCAGAAGACTGGAAATCCTCACGCACTATACTGATTCCCAAGAGTGGGCGACCCTACAGGAGATAACCAACTGGAGACCAGTCCGCTACTGTGCAGACTATCTACAAACTTTTACACGGGATGTTAGCTCCCGCCTCAGACAGTGGGTTACTGACAATGACGTACTGTGCCATCACAGAAAGCATTATGCCCCAGTGACGGGTAGTAGAACATAACTACATCTTCAACACTACCTTGATGAGGCCGCAGTGGCAACAAACAACGGACAATCTGTATATCCACACTAACCTTCACAACGTGCCTTTGTTTATTCCAACTGGAACTAAAAGAGCTGTCACTGGACCGTATGGGTGGTCGGGAGGAGTTCAGGAGGATAAATAGTGGATTACTACAAGGTAACTACTCCACCCAATCATGACCAATGAAAGGAGAGACTGCTGATCATCCCAACTCAAACGGGGAGTTCGACAAGGATGGCCCCATTAGTGGGCTACTTTTCAACATTGTATAGAGGTAATCCTGCGAAAGATCATAACAGCGGCAATGACTAACAAACCCCCAGCTCAAGCACCCGTGCCTGCATATCCGATGACATCACTCTATATAGCACGGACACTCAGAACAACTGCAGAGCTCATCACTCCGCAAACACAAGCATGTCGGGAGCTTCGGCTTAACCATCAACCCTGGCCAAATGCTCCGCCTGCACAGTCCGGAAGCCACCCACGAGGGATAGAACGAACTCCATTCCCTTAAGAAGGACACACAGAAATTGTTCCATGTGAAGAAGGACAGTACAACACAACTTCCTAGGGACGCCCTGTTGGGTTTCAGCTACTACCAGATAAGCCATCATAGAAGACTACATCACCCTAGGGAGGAGCATACTCGAAAAGCAAACGTCCACCCTTGGCAAGCGATTGGATCCCAGAAGACAATTGTTTTAACCATCCGCTGTGATTTGCCATGCGACAGGCAAATGAGGAAAACGATTGGACACGTCCTTTGGACTGTCCATTGCGACCTCTGATATAAAAAGACCCCCTTGAACCTTCAGCCTCGTGCGTCTAATGAATACATAAATGGAAGCAGCCCAGCTGGGGCCTGTGGCATTCCCACTTCAGCAAAGACTCTGACATATTCCGGTGGACACGGCCTTCAAACTACTACTCACCTCATTTGACCAAGACACCAGAGACATTGCCCGGAGTGACTGCCAGCCAAGTTGCATCACTACGAACCCAACAGGACCCCAACATGGAGTATGCGTGTGCCTTTCTTGTCAAAGCAGGAGATGGGACAGCAAAGGGACACCAAACACTGTGGTCCAGGCAAGGGATGCCTCTGTAGTATGGGTGTGACATGGGTCATACAACAGCGACAGCAGAACACTGGGGCTATCATGGGGAATGGACTGATTTTTCGGGGGGGGGGGGGCGGGGGGGGGGGCCCGCCACACACACACCCAAAAAAATTGTAAAAAAATAAAAAGGGGAAAAAAAAAAGGGGGGGAAATTGGGGGGGGTAATGGGGGGAAAAAAAAAATTTTAAAATAGTTATTTATAAGGGTGTGAGAAAATAATGATTTGATATATAATTAAATTGTGATAAAGATTTTTTTAATTAATTGGTTTGTGTTTGGTGGGATATTTATATGATGATATAGGATTGTGTTTTATGTATTATTAAGAAATAGTTGGATGTATAATATTTAGTTTATTAGTAATTTTTGAATAGATAGATACAGATGAAAGAATATGAAGAAATGTAAAATACAAAAATAAGTCAATAACACATGCCCTTATCATCTCTGAGACACTCTGCCACCATGACCCTGCGACAAAAATCATTAATTGCAAGATCAAGGGGAGAAGCACCCAGACAGGGTGGAGACTCAATCTCCGAGAATCAACGTGTTGCAGATGCACAAGACACGGACGACCGACCTAGTCTTCACAAAAGGGTGGTGGAATGCACTGTTGATAGATGTTACATGCCCCTTCGAGAATGGACTAGAGGCATTCGCCGAAGCAAGACTGAGAAGGAAGAAAAGTATGCCCAAACTTGCAGCTTGAATTAAACGGCAGAACTACCACCGGTAACATTTGAAGCCTTCATTGACGTTCCCTAGGAGCTACGACCCAGCAAATGGAAGACTAAAGAAACGTCCTGGTGGCCCTCATGAAAGTTAATCAAAAACTCCTTCCGGAGGCTGTGTGTGAGTGACGTCATAAAAATGGTCAAGGATGATATATATTGAACATATAACAGGTACAAGTCAGTATTAATAACATGTAAAAAAAAATTTTTAACATCAAGAAAGCTTTGTAACTTGATGTTTAGGACATATTAAATTAGAAATTTGAATTTATTGCAGACATCATACTGAAGTTCTGCTTTGCACTGTAATAAAATAAATTATCATTCTGAACATGATAGTAAAAAACAACCCATTGTATCATTTTTCGAAAATAAAATTCTGTTTCTTTATCACATAATATCTGATAGACGATCCCCATGTTGGATCTTCGATTTAAACTGAATTTTTGGATCAAGGCGAAGTGCTAAGGGGCTTGCTCCACCTTTGCTGCGGATCGGCCCGGTACAGTAACTCCGGGATAGGTCCCCTCCCCTTGGGGAGAAAAAAAACTCAATCTAATCAAATTATAATATGAAGCAGTGTTCACCCATACAGTAAACTTCTTTCTGGCATTAACTGGAACCCAACAGGATGCCCCCGGAATTTCCCAGTGTCCAAATTTTCACCATTGAGGATGGACAACGGGTGCCTCGGGTAGCCCTTTTGTACGTGCCCACTAATATTACTGGATCCTTTTGCATACTTTCCGGTTAACCTTCGATTGGCTCTTGATTTTCATATACATGTTATTAAATCCCACTCGGTATCTTACAATACAGTGCATATTGTATAAAAAGATGATCTTGTAGTGCCTCCTTAAAGACAGTTTCTTTCTAAGAGTTCATTAAAAGCCTTAATTGTGGTCAAGAGGTAATATGCATTCCTATACCGAATTCCAGTGGAGAGTATTAAGAACCTGAAAGACACAATGGATGAAGGAACTGGGCCCCAACTTTGATAGGCAATGGAGTTAGTGGTTAATGAAACTATTTAGAAATTAATGGGCTGGTAACATTTGTGATGATTGTTCAGAATACAATCAGTCACAAAAACATTACAATTATTAATAACAGCAGACCTTGGGTGGAGGGTGGGTGTGCATCTCTCTTCACTCACAGCACCTCTTTTCTTGCAGTAAATATAAATAGCCGGCAGATCCACTACCACTGGGGAAAGAAACACGATGACCCTCAGATGATTGACGACACGGAGGATAACCACGACTTCTGGTCTCAGATTAGCAGGCGACCCAAGGATGTTCTCAGCTACAAGGCCCCCACCGATGGCGATGGACCGACGACAGGAGCGATGACGGTTCCAGCAGTGGAGCTTCCACCGACAGCGATGGACAACCCCCTGGAAATAATGGTTCTCTCTTTTGCAGAATTGGTCTTCCTGTCTCCAGAGAATAGCATGTCTGATGCTGCCGATGAGTCCCCCCATCGCCCAGTGGAGAATGATTGGTGCTGCTGGCATGTCCCATTTACCATGGAGAACGGTGTGGTGCAGCTGACATCCCCCATCGGCCAGCGTGAAATGGCCGATGCTGCTGCTTCGAGCATACACACCATCTGCAGTGGAGAATGATGTGCCGCCTGTTGACATCCCCACCAGCCAGAGGATGGGGATATATGTAACCCCAACGAGAGGTAACCAACTGCTATCCCGCCCCCTAATCCTTCAGGTGAACTGAAACTGGCCCATGTGTCAAGCGGTGGCATTCCTGGGACCAACCTTCAACAGCCCGCTGTATGCGAAACCTCCTGACCACACACGACTTATCTACTCCACACTCGTATGTTTGTTGTTGGGATTGTAACATCGTCCTGGGAATCTGTCCAATCACAGATGTCCCAAGAAATAGAAGGCTGAAGAATGAGCCCCTGAAACTACAACACCACAACCCTGCATAATTAATAGGTGCAAAAACGAAGGCTGATTATAATCATTCCCATCCAAAAAAAGGACTAAAGAACCATAAGAAGCAACACCGCCGACAAACTCAAGGAGCCCAGCGCTTTTGGGACTCCTGCCTTCGAGGGCCCAGACTTCCACCTCCGTGGAGCGCCCTCAGCCCAAGACAACACCACAGATGGAATGCCCTCGACCACGAGCTCCCCACAGGTGGAGCAACCCTCACCACGAACTCAACAAGCATAGCACCCCAGCAACACGACAGTCCAACCCCTTTCCTTAGCCCTTTCCCCCCTACCTCCTACCCCCTCCCCCCTCACTAACAACTAATGCACCTAGGAGAGAGACCCAGGCAGAATCCCACGATGAGTTCAACAAAATTTCCAGACATTGACACTGACATTCTTGAACAGCAGGAATCCAAGATCCTCCCAAACCTCAAGGTAGACACTTAGTTCTTTTTCCTTCTGCCCATGGGCGGAGAAGATACCCAACAATTTGCTTGTTTAACTTTTGACAGCCGAGGTCCCATCCTCAGTTATATTGCAGACATCGTTATAAGTTTCGAAAGGTGAATCCCTACAGCCCACAACAGTGAGAAATTCTGGCGATTTGGCCATCCACGTAAATATTGATCACAGGAACTGTATTCAATTTATAACCCAAAACATAGCTCAACCCTGCCAATTTGGATTCAGGAAAAATAAAAGCACTAATGATGCAATCATAAAACTGCTAGATCTGCAGTACACAGCAATGGAAAATAAGGAATATCCACTAGGAATTTTTTTTATTGACCTAAGAAAAGCTTTTGGACACATAGACACACGACATCCTACCCTCCACATAACTTGATCCATTACGGTAACAAGAGAGCCCTTGTGGCTTAGCGCTTTTCTTTTTGATTATAATAATAATAATAACGGTAACAAGAGGCCATGCGCTTGCTATTTCAAAATCTTGCCTTACTAACAGGAATCATTAAGGTCACCATTGAAGACACAAGCATCAGCAACACTGCCAATTGATACTGGAGTTTTCCAACAGGGAAGTGTCCTTGGTCCACTGCTCTTTACCTCCAATAAACATCAATGACCTTCCAAACGATATCCCAACACCTGAAACCCATTCTCTCGCTGACGACACGACTTAGTCATCTCTCACCCATAATCTTGCCACCCTCAACACCATTGTGAAATGAGGACTGATTAAAATATCGACTTGGATGACACCAATTACACTTACGCTTAACACTGACAAAACCTACTATATTATGTTTGGTAGCCAGAGCAGGAGCTGCACAAATAAACATTAAGATTGACAACACGCTAATTACCAGAAATAAAGGGGGCAAATTCCTAGGCTTATACCTTGACAACAACCTGAATTTCACACCCATCTCCAGCATATAACCAAAAAAAGTATCCAATACAGTTGGGAACCTCTCCAAGATACATACTAAGTGCCGCAAAATGCCTTCTCACACTATAAACCACTCGCTTATTTATCCATACCTCACCTATGCTATTTGAGTGCTTGGGGATCACTGGACAGCAACAACACCTAAAGCCAATAATAACCCAACAAAAAGCGCAGTAAGAAATAATCACAAAATCCCATCCCTGGCAACAACCCCTCACTCTTCATAGACCTAAACTTACTCCCTGTTCATACATCCACACATACTACTGTGCAATCTATATCTACAGGCCCTATAACTCTAATATCAACCTTGACCTAAAATGCTTTTCTTGATAGTTTTGACAGAACCCACAGGCATAACACCAACACAAACATCTCTACGCATTCCCCGTGTCCGACTAAAACCTTTACAAAATTCATGTATGTCCAAGGGCCCTAAAATCTGGAATACCCAACCTGAGAACTCTAGAACTGCAGACAACATTTCATATGTTCAAAATTACCATTAGAAAACTTCTTAATCTCCCGAACAACCCTGTCAACTAACTACAACGAGTAACCACCTTGGTGGTTCACACACTCACTCGCTCGTTTATTTTATTTTTTATTTGACCATAAACTGAAATATTAATCTCTAATCTTAAAATTAAATGAATCCTGTGAAACCCAATACTGAAACTATGTAACTGTGGCCAAAACAAAAGCATTCACAAGCTAAACTCACAAACTAGTATATTAGTCACTAGCCATAATACCAACTTACCTCATAATTTGTAATTTTTACTTTAAGAATAAAACTAAGTCTGCCCGAAATGCCTAGCCATGCTAAGCGTTTCTAGTGGTACACTCTGTAAATCACTATTTACACAATGTAAAACCACACAATAACCAATTTCTGTAAACCAGCATTGTAATCCTTATAGAGAATAAACTTTGAATTTGGAGTGGAAGCCACAACCGATGGCCTTCCACCTCCAAACCAACAGATTACAGATACTAAACCGAAAAAAAATCCCCCCCAGTACCAACAATACCACCAGTCCCGATAAACATTCTTTGCAAATATACAGGGTCTAAAGCCAGCAACAACAACAAATACCTTTCAACCGTGGACTGCTTGCAGAGGCAAAGGCAATGTTTGCAGGCTTTCACTGAGACCCGACATAAAGGAATCACTGGACAACGAAATATGGATCCCCAGGTAACAAACTATACAGATGTGACAGAGTGGAACAAGCAAAAGGACTGCCAATCTCCAGACATGTACACTCTTCATGATACTCATCAAATTATCAACCTGAATGTCGTTATTTATCCCTTCGTGAACATGACAGGTATTGAGAAATCCTAAAGTATCCTATGTTAACTACCAAATTACAGATTTGCCTCAAATAACAGCCATGAGTTAGCCAGTACTCTCTGCCTTGACAACAAAAAAACTGAAAGACTGCAAATCAACCCAAAACAAAAACCCGTAGAATCCATTCCTGGGGCTGGGACCAAGAGAACATTGTAGGCCAGGAAGAATTAACAGCAGTTGGATATGCTGAATGTTGAAGACAGAGTAAAACAACTGAAGCTAAATCCATGTTTATAAAATTGCTCCATCAAACAATGTCCGAATATCTTGCTGGTCAATTTTTGTCAAGCTTGGGGAACCAAAGCAATCATAGTACTAGTGGGGAGAGAGCACAACATTTGTATACCCACCGTCATGGCCAATGCTTCAAACACCTTTTATTGTAAGCAATAAAGGAAATGGAACATGACTGCCGCACATGTCAAAGCCAGTCATAGCGAGAACCAGTACAAGAAGAGTGCCAAAAGGTTGTCTGATGAATGAGCTACAGAAGGAGGGAATGATTTTCTATTATTTTTAGCTAACATACGTGTAAATTTTACCTTATTCCTTGTAATGCCCCTCGATTGTAGATAGTCTTAATGACCTTGTGTATTAGATAGTCTTTTTAGTAGATAATAAGGATGTTTTATCTCATTGTAAATAAAAGAAAATATATAACCTTATATTTTAATAATAAGGTAAAAGTACCCCAATGGAAATAAGTCACTCTGCTGACTTTTATGGGTTATCCTAGGTTCTCTACACATAGTGCTGCTATGTGATAATATCTATTAACTGTATTTGTGTATACCTGATAAACTTACCTACTACTTCTTAACCGTCTCTTGCGTGAATCACTGACTGTATTCATATTGCTGCTGACCTATAGCAGGATTTCAAACACACCCTCACATAGAGGCACTTGGGTCAGTTGTCTTACGATAGAGACAGAGTAGGAGGCCGGCTGTGGCGCTTCCCATAACTTCGTCATTATAATATACGTACTACCAGCTATGTGAGTATTTTTTACCCAATCCAACGTTTCGCAACCCACATTCATGACAAACACAGACAGGCGATTGTAAGTTCAGGGGGTCTCCAAATCCTCAGCCGTCTATTCCTGGAATCTTGTGTAACGTTGGACGACTTCCCAGGATGTGTTACATCCATGAAGATAATGATCACGTCGTGTTGCCAGGAGGTGTCGCTCCACGACAGTCGAAGGTTGGTCCACAGGTTGCCAGCACTCGACCATGGGCAGGTTTCAGTCACCTGAAGGACTTAGGGGCGGGAAGAGGATCAGTACCATCTCGTTGGGGTTTGGATATCCCCATCCTCGGGCCGGTGGGTATGATGTCCAACAGCGGCAACAACCAACTTTCTCCACTGGCAGATGGTGTATATGTCAGTGGCAAGCGCCATTCTCCAGTAACCCTTGTTTATCAATCGCCAGTATCTAGCTTTTCTAGTTTTTTTCGACTCCACCACAATATATGCTATATTACACTATAGTTGACTGGGTGGAAAATTTGAGAAGGACGCTTTTCTGTAGTATTATTTGCTCTCGTTGTTATATTGCGACCGCTGGTAACTACAGGTTTATATGAAATTCCACGTAAATGTCTGGCATTTCAAGAAAAAAGAAACTAATAAAGTCACTCCACTCCACTATGTACCATTATAATACTGGTTAGTAGCTACTACAACACTGTATTCTGCTATTCACTATATCACTAGAATTATATGCGAGTACACTAGCAGGCCAGAAAGATTATTAAAACAGCGACCACTGTGTACAGTTTCTGGTGACTTCAGGCACCATGCCTCTATAGGCCTCATCTCTTCATTTAACAAATTTACCTGTTTTCAAATGACACTTTAAGCCTTATCATCTATATACTAGGGGAGCCACTGTAGTATACACTATACACACTATGTATACACAATGTTATCAGGGGGAAAGGGGGAAAAAAAAAAACCTTTTTCTTTTCCCTTGACAAAGAAAGTCTATTATTATTTTGCACACGGAACACAGCCTAGATTCCCCGCTGGCAGTAAACTCTGCTAGGTAGTGCATACTAATCTCCTTTTTGTGACTCAGTAACTAATTGTTTTTCTGCCCAAGATTGTTCCAGGCGCTAGAGGGATTTTCAGAGGGATAATATAAGGCAACTTACGTTACAGTTTTTCATAGACTTGTATATACGAGGGAGGGGAGGTATGATTGGAACGTGTTGCTGGGCAGGGAAGTCATGGGTGAAAAACAGGGTCGCCTCCCTGGTAATGGATGACAACAAATGTTTGCATGTGTTTGGATGAGTGATTGTGAGTGGAATAATGTATGGACCACGGGTGCAAGCACCTGTGGAGCTGGCCAGTTTTTTTTTGTGTGTCATGGACAATACACTATTTCAAATAGTACTCGTGTCCTTCAAGGTAGTAGTGAATGATGGATAAGTAATCAAGGGGGGGGGTTTTGCCTATACCACTGTGCAGAGTGAGGGTAGGGCAGTATATTGAGTGAAGTTGATGGACAGATGCTTGTCCAAGTGTGTTGTAGTGTTAATGTGTAGATAATACCATATTATTGTAATGTAGAAAGATGGGACTACATGCATGTTGGACTTGACTTTGTACTACGAGAATTACACTCTAATGGCCTATTCTGTTAAGGCTGATTGATCAACTGGCTGTGATCCATTCAAATTAGATTTATTATTATGTTATCAATGTACATAGCAGTTCTTAAGTCATATGATGTGATTAGTGTATTAGTGCAGTTTGTCCACAAAATTGTTTTGTTTATATGTGTTAGGGAAGTAGTGGAATTTTTTTTTGCTTGTACCGCTACATGGCTGGGTTTTATACCTTGTATTCCTGTGATGTTTTTCATAATATTAAGTTTTTATTTATATACTGTGTTGAATGAATAGGGTTTTACATGCTTAAATAATGCACATGTTTGCCTTTGGGTGATTTGACATTCATTGTTGCAACCTTCTTAGAAAATTAAACTTTGCGGGTTTTTCTTCACCAGGTTGAGGTGTCCCATTGTGTTAATAAGACATGTATCCCATTTAATTGTTATTACATATTTTTATGGCGGGAGGGGACGGGTGAAATGTGTCAAAAGTTTCAGCCTTCACAGGTATATAACCGGGTATAACTGGGTGTATTATGGTGTGTTGATATTAGGTGTCAGAACACATTTTTGTCTGTTGTACTCATTTTGTAAGGGTGAATTGGAATTTTGTGATTTACCTACCCTCATCTTGTACCTTAATATAATTTCCTCCTGGAGTTTACCTGGATTCCACTTGTATTGTAATGTTTTAAATAAAATATAAAAAAAATAATATAATATTTCCACTCTGTATTGTAATGAATTTAAATAAAAAAAACAAAAAATAAAAAAAGATCCAGAAATTGCATAATGTAAATGGGCGAAGCATATGAAACCTGTGCGTATGATGTGGTAATCCACATTCTGGTGAGTGTAATACGTACTGTAATTGTTTGACTTGGCCATGTTTCCCTTATGTTAATAGTTTTATTCATTGTACTGTGTCCCTTTGGTCTTATTGTTTCACCAGTAGTTTTAGTTTAAATAGTTTATTATGCCCCCAACCCATCCTGTGGGCGGTAGTCAAAGAATACAGAGGTACATAATTGGCCCAGGGACTGGACTCCAAAGTTTGATAGCTGAGCGGAGCGGGGGAGAGAGGCAGGGAAGGTAGATGAGCCTAGGATCGGGGTGCGGATGGGAGGGTATTATGGGGTCCAAGTTACAATAAGGGGTGAGGACGGGAGCTCCAGGTAAGAGCTGGTCCACAACATGAATAATTGCACGGTAAGAATCATAAAACACATTAATCATGAGAATTTACAAAGGTAATGAGCTCCAGGTAGAGCGGTCACGAATCATGACCAAGTTTCAAGGTAATGAATGATGAACGTTATGAACATGATTACAATCATAGACACATTACAGAGTATGAGCAGTTAAACAAACATTGTAGGGAATTCATCCTTTGCCCCCAACAACAGATGTTGCTAGGTGCCTGTCTCTCCTCGGGCAGACAGTCATTGCAAACGCAGCAAGTTGCCTCGGGATCTGCTGCTTGCACGAGCACCATCGACCCTCCCAAGAGGTCCAAAAGCCAGTGAACTCCGTAGCAGCCCGATTGGAGAGCTGGCCCTAGGGAACATGTCCAGGTCCTGGTGGACGCCAAGTGATTGAAGATCCCAGGCCCCGTGTGCCATGGAAGTGAAGCTTGAGGACCTGAGTACACACTGCCTGTGGCACACACTGACAGCCTGCCCTCGCGGTCGAACTCCATGGACGATGCTGTCCCTGTAGTGTAAGCTCCTTGAGCCCCGGCAACTCTCCCGTGCAGTGCATCGCTGTCATCGTGGGTTAGTGAGAAGTACCCTCTACAGATGGGGAGGGCTGGTATTGAGGGTGAGGCGGGGAACGGCAGGGGAGAGGCGTTGAGTGTCACAGTTTATTACCCTCGCCCTCGCCTCCCCCCCAGGCGGGAGAGGGGGAGGCGCTGACTGGTTTTCCTGACTTTACAACACCAAAACCATCCTAAAACTTGCACAATACATCAACTATTTACGCTGAAACGAAACACTGGGATGTCCGTTCGCTGCTCTGGTATCTTCTCAAGCATTCCACACTGAGTTCTGTAAGTAGGGACCTGTCAACCTCTTTGACCAGGAGTCTATCCTTGAAAATCCGCAGCTATTCCCCTACACAACCAAACCTGGCCGTGTCGGCAATGTTGAGGACCCTGTGTTGTTTCACCAATACTTATATAATTACCACTTAGTTTTTCATAAAAAAGTCCATTCGGATGTTAAAGATACCATTGTTTGGTGATAACACATATCCATTCGGGTTAAGGGGGGGGGAAATTCATGTGTAATGAGTTTAAGTCATTACCGTAATACCAACTTTATTGTATTGTATACATGTGTTAGGCATGTAATTTTTCCTCATTGTTAGTATTATTTAAGGTCTTGGACATTATATATACTAATCTTCGCTTGTAATTGTAAGCAATGTTTTATATTTTGTGGTGTGTTAGTTTCATTGTCAATTATTATTATTATTAAAGATTCGCCGGTATTCTCCCGGCCCCGGGCTTTTTCCAGTTGTGCCCGGCTTTGGCTCCCTCTTAAGGGAGTAGTCTGAGACCTAAGTCCCCAATGGGAGGAGGTGCACAAGTATCACCCCTTCCTCCTCTTTGGAACCAACTGTCACCAGCCTAAGCCACAAGCTAGACCCTCCTGGTCATTTCCATCCTCGCCCCAAGGCCCGGCCCAGCCTTTTTCCAAGTGGTGGCCATGGCCTTGGCTCCCCTCTTTAGGGATTGTCTGAGACCTAAGCCCTCCCAATGGGAGGAGGCACAAGTACCCGGCTCCTTCATCTTCGGACCCAACTGTCCCCAGCCTAGCCACAAGCCTAGGCCTCTCTTGGCTGCCATCCCGCCCCAAGGGGCTAATGGAATGACAGTCCTAAGAGCTAAAAGGCACGGCCTCAGGCAACCTCAGTACCCTACCCAAGAAAGGGCTAGGCATGGTTCGATGGGGACCAACTATTTATTATGAATATTATTAAAGATTAGGCCTAATCACCCGGCCCGGGCCTTTTCCAATTGGTGGCCACGGCCTTGGCTCCCCTCTTTAGGGAGTGTCTGAGACCTAAGTCTCCCATGGGAGGAGGCAAAAGTGCCTCCTCCACTTTTGGGACTAACTGTCCCCCAGGCCTATCCACAAGCTAGGCCTCTCTGGTCTGACTAATTAATATTAAAGATTCGCGCCGGTATTCTCCCGGCCCGGGCCCCCACCCCCCTTTTCCAAGTAGGTGGCCCGGACCTTGGCTCCCTCTTTAGTGAGTGTCTGAGACCTAAGTCTCCCATGGGAGGAGGCACAAGTACCTCCTCATCTTTGGGACCAACTGTTCCCCAGGCCAGAGCCACAAAGCTAGGCCTTCTCTGGTCCTGCCAACCCCGCCCCAAGTGGACTAATGGGAATGACAATCTTATGAGCTAAAGGCTCGGGCTCAGGCACCTAACCCTAAACCCTAGAAGGTATGGCCTGGTGTCGATTGGTCTGAAAGCTTTGTTGAACATCAGTGTTACATTGTTCTATGTAATTTAATTTTTTGGCATGTAATTTTAGACGACCTTGTTGAGGTGTCATCTGTGTTGATTCTTGTGTATTAATCAGTTCTGTGTTTTATTTAAACTTGATTTGCATTGCTTTAAATAAAATATAAAAAAAAAAAAAAAAGATCCCAGAAATTTGCTACCTACCTTCATTCCTGAATATTTCCCATTTCCCAGGCTTATGGTTTTACACTTCCCAAGCAAATAAAAATCAGATAGTTTAAAAAAGATTATTTTTAATTTGTCCATGGCAGTTCTATATGTAAACATATTTTAAAAAGTTTTGTAGTTTGTTTATATTTACTGGTGAAAATGATAATCTATTAGGCTAAAAAATTAATTGATGTTTTGTCAGGGTAATGAAAATAGAGAAGCATTTGTATTATACTGAAATTCTCAGACAACATTGGTTTCTAAGGGAATCTCTTATAATACCTGTACATTGATTGCACAACAAATTTTATAAGATTAATGAAGGGAATTTAATGTACTGGTGAAAACTACAGAAAATTTAGAAATGCACATTAAACTTTATCAATTTATTAGAGCTGAGGAATTGCATAAATTAAAATAGTAAGCTAAACCATTAAAGGTAAAATTCTCCCATATATAGTAATGATTACCATTATTGCTGTAGGAAAGGGTGGTCACTGTGTGCTGCGATGTCCTTTCACAAGAAATGAAGCAGTACCAAGTAATACTCGTGGCCCACCTTTCCCTAACATTATTATATATGGGGGGGGGGAGAGAAATTTTTACCTGTAACATTTTGCCATCCTATTCAAATTTATATTCTTCAGATCTATAATGTGGTAAGTTTTATATGCATCCCGAATTTCCAGTATTTCCCCCAGTTACAACGGCCATGCCTTTCTTAAACCGAACTTTGTCAGCATTAACTCCTATGCCAAACGTTGTTATTTTCCTGTTTGCACTTCCTTTATCGCTTCTTTCTCTCCGCATTTTGGCTAAGATCAAAGTGTAAGTATCTGTTCTTATCAGCTAATAAAGAAGCTAACAACAGATAACACAACCTATACAGAAAGTTAACACCACTGACCAGTTTGGAGTTGGGTGGTGCAACGATGATACACCTGAAGATGGACCACAAAAACTTCTGGTTTCAGATAGATAGGGGCGGCGATCTAGGACGGTTCCGGCAATGAGGCCCTGACATTTTGATGGACGAGATGGCGACCTGAGGACGGTTTCTCTGCAACGAGCCCTGACCAGTGGTGATGGACGAGGACGGCGCCCTAAGCACGGTTCTGCAACAAGGACCAGACCAGTGGAATTGGACGAGGACGGCGCCCTAAGGACGGTTACTGCAACGAGGCCCTGACCAGTGGTGATGGACGAGGAAGGGGCACCTGATGACGGTTCTGCAACGAGGCCTGGACCAGTGTGATGGACGAGGACGGCGACCTGAGGACGGTTCCTGCAACGAGGCCCTGACCAGTGGTGATGGACGAGGACCATAGGACAGTGGGGAGGACGACCCAAGCAGTGAGGCTTTCACTGACAGCCTGGCCCAAGCAGAGAGGCTTCCACAGACAGCGCTGGCCCAAGCAAAGTGAGGCTTTCCACGACAGCGAAGGACAACCAATTGAATATTATAAGGTTCTCTTTTGCAGAATGGCTTCCTATCTCCAGAGAATGGCAGTACTGATACTACCGAAGTGGCCCCAATCGAACCAGACAGCGAACTGCGGGGCCGATGAACGGCGACATACCCAATCGGCAAGCAGAGCTGGTGATCAGCTGCTGACTACACCATCTGCCAGGGGAGATTGATGGTGTTGCCGTTGAATTCCCGAGAATAAATGACGCTGCCATGGACATCCCCCCCCACCGGCCCAAGGACACATATCCCAACCCCCAACGAGATGGTAATCGCCTGATCAGTCCGCTTCCACCCCCTAAGTCCTTCAAGTTGCACTGAAAACTGCCCTTGGTCGAGCGCTAGCACCTGTGTGACCAACCTACGACAGTCCGCCTGAGAGACACCTTGCTACACATGAGGTGATCATTCTCTCCCACTCATATAATTTTGTGGCAGGATGCAACATCACCTCGCAGTCGTCCACCTTTACACAGATGTCCCAGGAATAGACAACTGAGATGGAACCCCCCCTGCACTACAGCACCAGACAACTCCTGCGTTTCCGTGCGAAACCGAAGGCTGCCATGAGGCATTTCCATCCAAAATGGGGCTGAAGGAACCATAAGGCCGCACACCTGCCGACAAACTGCCAGAGAGGCCCAGCAGCTTCGACTTCGCCTTCAAGACTTACACCCGTCCACCGTGGAGGCATGGCTCCTGCCCCCCCCACCATATAACTAGCCCCTCCGTGGGGCGGGTGCCCAAGAACAACCACAGCTGCAGGCCCGCCACCACCACAGGTGGATCCCCCTGAACAACAAACCAGCAGATAGAACAACCCCGCAACACGACAGTCCCAACCATCTTCCTTAGCCCTTTCCCCCATACCTTCTACCTATCCCCCCCTTCCCACATACCATTAGATCAGGCAGATTTCTCAAGGCCTGGCTCCCCACCTCTCCGTCCTATCAGTCCTTACCTCCATATCCCCACAACTCTCTTCATTCCTCCTTCTCACCCCCACCCACACCCTCTACCCCTCCTGTCCATCTCATCACCCTTACCTCTCTCTTTGCAGGTCCAGTCGCCACCCGCCCTCTCGCCTTTCTGTTTACAGATGATACCATTACCCCAGCGACGCTGTCCAAGGCCCATTGACCACCTCCCAGCTGCCAGGAGAGGACCAATCAGGATACAAGCCAGGGAAAACGCCAGACCACATGAAGAACACGATGACCGCTGTGGAGGATGGATCCTCGAGGCCCTTTCTAGGTCGCCCTGCTTGAAGTTCTACACAACCCAGACTGGGACAAGTATTGTCGAGCTAACCACGGGAGGTGACTGAGGAAATACAGCAGTCTAACTCCATACCAACTTCAGCGAAATAACTCCCCTACCCGCCGTGAACAATGATTTTAACGACTGCAAAGTGCCATACAGTCGCTTATACAAATTAATAGAAGAAGAGCATGCGGTTAATAACTACGGTTGAGGGTATCGTTGCAAGCTTACCTAAGAAAGATAGAGGCACACTCCGTCAGACCAGGGAGAGTATGTTGACCCCCTAGAAAGACCCAGCACTAGTGGAGGCATTCCTATCCCCAACGAAAGAAAGACCACCCCTTCAACTCAACCCTTTTACAGAGAAGGAAGTAACACTCAGGCTCGCTAAGCTGAAAATCCTGCCCCAGGTGACGACCGCATACCTACAGGAACTGGCGACTAGCAGACCCAGTGGTCAGGTTATACAGGCAATCTTTAACATTTGTCACGTGAGGGCCGCAATCCCAGAAGACTGGAAATCCTCACGCACTATACTGATTCCCAAGAGTGGGCGACCCTACAGGAGATAACCAACTGGAGACCAGTCCGCTACTGTGCAGACTATCTACAAACTTTTACACGGGATGTTAGCTCCCGCCTCAGACAGTGGGTTACTGACAATGACGTACTGTGCCATCACAGAAAGCATTATGCCCCAGTGACGGGTAGTAGAACATAACTACATCTTCAACACTACCTTGATGAGGCCGCAGTGGCAACAAACAACGGACAATCTGTATATCCACACTAACCTTCACAACGTGCCTTTGTTTATTCCAACTGGAACTAAAAGAGCTGTCACTGGACCGTATGGGTGGTCGGGAGGAGTTCAGGAGGATAAATAGTGGATTACTACAAGGTAACTACTCCACCCAATCATGACCAATGAAAGGAGAGACTGCTGATCATCCCAACTCAAACGGGGAGTTCGACAAGGATGGCCCCATTAGTGGGCTACTTTTCAACATTGTATAGAGGTAATCCTGCGAAAGATCATAACAGCGGCAATGACTAACAAACCCCCAGCTCAAGCACCCGTGCCTGCATATCCGATGACATCACTCTATATAGCACGGACACTCAGAACAACTGCAGAGCTCATCACTCCGCAAACACAAGCATGTCGGGAGCTTCGGCTTAACCATCAACCCTGGCCAAATGCTCCGCCTGCACAGTCCGGAAGCCACCCACGAGGGATAGAACGAACTCCATTCCCTTAAGAAGGACACACAGAAATTGTTCCATGTGAAGAAGGACAGTACAACACAACTTCCTAGGGACGCCCTGTTGGGTTTCAGCTACTACCAGATAAGCCATCATAGAAGACTACATCACCCTAGGGAGGAGCATACTCGAAAAGCAAACGTCCACCCTTGGCAAGCGATTGGATCCCAGAAGACAATTGTTTTAACCATCCGCTGTGATTTGCCATGCGACAGGCAAATGAGGAAAACGATTGGACACGTCCTTTGGACTGTCCATTGCGACCTCTGATATAAAAAGACCCCCTTGAACCTTCAGCCTCGTGCGTCTAATGAATACATAAATGGAAGCAGCCCAGCTGGGGCCTGTGGCATTCCCACTTCAGCAAAGACTCTGACATATTCCGGTGGACACGGCCTTCAAACTACTACTCACCTCATTTGACCAAGACACCAGAGACATTGCCCGGAGTGACTGCCAGCCAAGTTGCATCACTACGAACCCAACAGGACCCCAACATGGAGTATGCGTGTGCCTTTCTTGTCAAAGCAGGAGATGGGACAGCAAAGGGACACCAAACACTGTGGTCCAGGCAAGGGATGCCTCTGTAGTATGGGTGTGACATGGGTCATACAACAGCGACAGCAGAACACTGGGGCTATCATGGGGAATGGACTGATTTTTCGGGGGGGGGGGGGCGGGGGGGGGGGCCCGCCACACACACACCCAAAAAAATTGTAAAAAAATAAAAAGGGGAAAAAAAAAAGGGGGGGAAATTGGGGGGGGTAATGGGGGGAAAAAAAAAATTTTAAAATAGTTATTTATAAGGGTGTGAGAAAATAATGATTTGATATATAATTAAATTGTGATAAAGATTTTTTTAATTAATTGGTTTGTGTTTGGTGGGATATTTATATGATGATATAGGATTGTGTTTTATGTATTATTAAGAAATAGTTGGATGTATAATATTTAGTTTATTAGTAATTTTTGAATAGATAGATACAGATGAAAGAATATGAAGAAATGTAAAATACAAAAATAAGTCAATAACACATGCCCTTATCATCTCTGAGACACTCTGCCACCATGACCCTGCGACAAAAATCATTAATTGCAAGATCAAGGGGAGAAGCACCCAGACAGGGTGGAGACTCAATCTCCGAGAATCAACGTGTTGCAGATGCACAAGACACGGACGACCGACCTAGTCTTCACAAAAGGGTGGTGGAATGCACTGTTGATAGATGTTACATGCCCCTTCGAGAATGGACTAGAGGCATTCGCCGAAGCAAGACTGAGAAGGAAGAAAAGTATGCCCAAACTTGCAGCTTGAATTAAACGGCAGAACTACCACCGGTAACATTTGAAGCCTTCATTGACGTTCCCTAGGAGCTACGACCCAGCAAATGGAAGACTAAAGAAACGTCCTGGTGGCCCTCATGAAAGTTAATCAAAAACTCCTTCCGGAGGCTGTGTGTGAGTGACGTCATAAAAATGGTCAAGGATGATATATATTGAACATATAACAGGTACAAGTCAGTATTAATAACATGTAAAAAAAAATTTTTAACATCAAGAAAGCTTTGTAACTTGATGTTTAGGACATATTAAATTAGAAATTTGAATTTATTGCAGACATCATACTGAAGTTCTGCTTTGCACTGTAATAAAATAAATTATCATTCTGAACATGATAGTAAAAAACAACCCATTGTATCATTTTTCGAAAATAAAATTCTGTTTCTTTATCACATAATATCTGATAGACGATCCCCATGTTGGATCTTCGATTTAAACTGAATTTTTGGATCAAGGCGAAGTGCTAAGGGGCTTGCTCCACCTTTGCTGCGGATCGGCCCGGTACAGTAACTCCGGGATAGGTCCACTCCCCTTGGGGAGAAAAAAAACTCAATCTAATCAAATTATAATATGAAGCAGTGTTCACCCATACAGTAAACTTCTTTCTGGCATTAACTGGAACCCAACAGGATGCCCCCGGAATTTCCCAGTGTCCAAATTTTCACCATTGAGGGATGGACAACGGGTGCCTCGGGTAGCCCTTTTGTACGTGCCCACTAATATTACTGGATCCTTTTGCATACTTTCCGGTTAACCTTCGATTGGCTCTTGATTTTCATATACATGTTATTAAATCCCACTCGGTATCTTACAATACAGTGCATATTGTATAAAAAGATGATCTTGTAGTGCCTCCTTAAAGACAGTTTCTTTCTAATAGTTCATTAAAAGCCTTAATTGTGGTCAAGAGGTAATATGCATTCCTATACCGAATTCCAGTGGAGAGTATTAAGAACCTGAAAGACACAATGGATGAAGGAACTGGGCCCCAACTTTGATAGGCAATGGAGTTAGTGGTTAATGAAACTATTTAGAAATTAATGGGCTGGTAACATTTGTGATGATTGTTCAGAATACAATTCAGTCACAAAAACATTACAATTATTAATACACAGCAGACCTTGGTGGAGGGTGGGTGTGCATCTCTCTTCACTCACAGCACCTCTTTTCTTGCAGTAAATATAAATAGCCGGCAGATCCACTACCACTGGGGAAAGAAACACGATGACCCTCAGATGATTGACGACACGGAGGATAACCACGACTTCTGGTCTCAGATTAGCAGGCGACCCAAGGATGTTCTCAGCTACAAGGCCCCCACCGATGGCGATGGACCGACGACAGGAGCGATGACGGTTCCAGCAGTGGAGCTTCCACCGACAGCGATGGACAACCCCCTGGAAATAATGGTTCTCTCTTTTGCAGAATTGGTCTTCCTGTCTCCAGAGAATAGCATGTCTGATGCTGCCGATGAGTCCCCCCATCGCCCAGTGGAGAATGATTGGTGCTGCTGGCATGTCCCATTTACCATGGAGAACGGTGTGGTGCAGCTGACATCCCCCATCGGCCAGCGTGAAATGGCCGATGCTGCTGCTTCGAGCATACACACCATCTGCAGTGGAGAATGATGTGCCGCCTGTTGACATCCCCACCAGCCAGAGGATGGGGATATATGTAACCCCAACGAGAGGTAACCAACTGCTATCCCGCCCCCTAATCCTTCAGGTGAACTGAAACTGGCCCATGTGTCAAGCGGTGGCATTCCTGGGACCAACCTTCAACAGCCCGCTGTATGCGAAACCTCCTGACCACACACGACTTATCTACTCCACACTCGTATGTTTGTTGTTGGGATTGTAACATCGTCCTGGGAATCTGTCCAATCACAGATGTCCCAAGAAATAGAAGGCTGAAGAATGAGCCCCTGAAACTACAACACCACAACCCTGCATAATTAATAGGTGCAAAAACGAAGGCTGATTATAATCATTCCCATCCAAAAAAAGGACTAAAGAACCATAAGAAGCAACACCGCCGACAAACTCAAGGAGCCCAGCGCTTTTGGGACTCCTGCCTTCGAGGGCCCAGACTTCCACCTCCGTGGAGCGCCCTCAGCCCAAGACAACACCACAGATGGAATGCCCTCGACCACGAGCTCCCCACAGGTGGAGCAACCCTCACCACGAACTCAACAAGCATAGCACCCCAGCAACACGACAGTCCAACCCCTTTCCTTAGCCCTTTCCCCCCTACCTCCTACCCCCTCCCCCCTCACTAACAACTAATGCACCTAGGAGAGAGACCCAGGCAGAATCCCACGATGAGTTCAACAAAATTTCCAGACATTGACACTGACATTCTTGAACAGCAGGAATCCAAGATCCTCCCAAACCTCAAGGTAGACACTTAGTTCTTTTTCCTTCTGCCCATGGGCGGAGAAGATACCCAACAATTTGCTTGTTTAACTTTTGACAGCCGAGGTCCCATCCTCAGTTATATTGCAGACATCGTTATAAGTTTCGAAAGGTGAATCCCTACAGCCCACAACAGTGAGAAATTCTGGCGATTTGGCCATCCACGTAAATATTGATCACAGGAACTGTATTCAATTTATAACCCAAAACATAGCTCAACCCTGCCAATTTGGATTCAGGAAAAATAAAAGCACTAATGATGCAATCATAAAACTGCTAGATCTGCAGTACACAGCAATGGAAAATAAGGAATATCCACTAGGAATTTTTTTTATTGACCTAAGAAAAGCTTTTGGACACATAGACACACGACATCCTACCCTCCACATAACTTGATCCATTACGGTAACAAGAGAGCCCTTGTGGCTTAGCGCTTTTCTTTTTGATTATAATAATAATAATAACGGTAACAAGAGGCCATGCGCTTGCTATTTCAAAATCTTGCCTTACTAACAGGAATCATTAAGGTCACCATTGAAGACACAAGCATCAGCAACACTGCCAATTGATACTGGAGTTTTCCAACAGGGAAGTGTCCTTGGTCCACTGCTCTTTACCTCCAATAAACATCAATGACCTTCCAAACGATATCCCAACACCTGAAACCCATTCTCTCGCTGACGACACGACTTAGTCATCTCTCACCCATAATCTTGCCACCCTCAACACCATTGTGAAATGAGGACTGATTAAAATATCGACTTGGATGACACCAATTACACTTACGCTTAACACTGACAAAACCTACTATATTATGTTTGGTAGCCAGAGCAGGAGCTGCACAAATAAACATTAAGATTGACAACACGCTAATTACCAGAAATAAAGGGGGCAAATTCCTAGGCTTATACCTTGACAACAACCTGAATTTCACACCCATCTCCAGCATATAACCAAAAAAAGTATCCAATACAGTTGGGAACCTCTCCAAGATACATACTAAGTGCCGCAAAATGCCTTCTCACACTATAAACCACTCGCTTATTTATCCATACCTCACCTATGCTATTTGAGTGCTTGGGGATCACTGGACAGCAACAACACCTAAAGCCAATAATAACCCAACAAAAAGCGCAGTAAGAAATAATCACAAAATCCCATCCCTGGCAACAACCCCTCACTCTTCATAGACCTAAACTTACTCCCTGTTCATACATCCACACATACTACTGTGCAATCTATATCTACAGGCCCTATAACTCTAATATCAACCTTGACCTAAAATGCTTTTCTTGATAGTTTTGACAGAACCCACAGGCATAACACCAACACAAACATCTCTACGCATTCCCCGTGTCCGACTAAAACCTTTACAAAATTCATGTATGTCCAAGGGCCCTAAAATCTGGAATACCCAACCTGAGAACTCTAGAACTGCAGACAACATTTCATATGTTCAAAATTACCATTAGAAAACTTCTTAATCTCCCGAACAACCCTGTCAACTAACTACAACGAGTAACCACCTTGGTGGTTCACACACTCACTCGCTCGTTTATTTTATTTTTTATTTGACCATAAACTGAAATATTAATCTCTAATCTTAAAATTAAATGAATCCTGTGAAACCCAATACTGAAACTATGTAACTGTGGCCAAAACAAAAGCATTCACAAGCTAAACGTCCCCGGGCCTAGCCACAAGCTAGGCCTCTCTGGTCTGCCATCCCCGCCCCAAGGGGGCTAATGGGAATGACAGTCCTATGAGCTAAAGGCTCGGCCTCAGGCACCTACCCTACCCTAGAAGGGCTAGGCATGGTGTCGATGGGGACCAACTATTATTATTATTATTATTAAAGATTAGCCGGTATTCTCCCGGCCCGGGCCTTTTCCAAGTGGTGGCCCGGCCTTGGCTCCCTCTTTAGGGAGTGTCTGAGACCTAAGTCTCCCATGGGAGGAGGCAAAAGTGCCTCCTCACTTTTGGGACTAACTGTCCCCAGGCCTAGCCACAAGCTAGGCCTCTCTGGTCTGACTATTATTATTAAAGATTCGCCGGTATTCTCCCGGCCCGGGCCTTTTCCAAGTGGTGGCCCGGCCTTGGCTCCCTCTTTAGGGAGTGTCTGAGACCTAAGTCTCCCATGGGAGGAGGCACAAGTACCTCCTCATCTTTGGGACCAACTGTCCCCAGGCCTAGCCACAAGCTAGGCCTCTCTGGTCTGCCATCCCCGCCCCAAGGGGACTAATGGGAATGACAGTCTTATGAGCTAAAGGCTCGGGCTCAGGCACCTACCCTACCCTAGAAGGGTTAGGCATGGTGTCGATTGGTCTGACAGCTTTGTTGAACTTCAGTGTTACATTGTTCTATGTAATATTAATTTTTTGCATGTATTTAGACGACCTTGTTGAGGTGTCACTGTGTTGGATTCTTGTGTATTAATCTGTTCTGTGTTTTATATCAACTTGTATTTGCATTGCTTTAAATAAAATATAAAAAAAAAAAAAAAGATCCCAGAAATTTGCTACCTACCTTCATTCCTGAATATTTCCCATTTCCCAGGCTTATGGTTTTTACACTTCCCCAAGCATATAATAATCAGATTGTTTAAAGATTATTTTAATTTGTCCATGCAGTTCTATATGTATTACAGTATTTTAAAAAGTTTTGTAGTTTGTTATAGTTACTGGTGAAATGATAAGTCTATTAGGCTAAAAAATTAGTGATGTTTGTCAGGGTAATGAACATAGAGAAGCATTTGTATTATACTGAAATTCTCTGACCACATAGCTAAGGGAATCTCTTATAATATCTGTACTTTGTTGCAAAACAAATTTTAAAGATTAATGAATGGGAATTTAATGTACTGGGGAAACTACAGAAAATTTAGAATGCACATTAAACTTTATCAATTTATTAGAGCTGAGGAATTGCATAAATTAAAATAGTAAGCTAAACCATTAAAGGTAAATTTCTCCCATATATAGTAATGATTACCATTATTGCTGTAGGAAAGGGTGGGTCACTGTTGTGCTGCGGATGTCCTTTCAAAGAAAATGAAGCAGTACCAAGTAATACTCGTGGCCCACCTTTCCCTAACATTATTATATATGGGGGGGGGGAGAGAAATTTTTACCTGTAACATTTTGCCATCCTATTCAAATTTATATTCTTCAGATCTAGTAATGTGGTAAGTTTTATATGCATCCCGAATTTCCAGTAGTTCCCCCAGTTACAACGGCATGCCTTTCTTAAACCGAACTTTGTCTAGCATTAACTCCTATGCCAAACGTTGTTATTTTCCTGTTTGCACTTCCTTTATCGCTTCTTTCTCTCCGCATTTTGGCTAAGATCAAAGTGTAAGTATCTGTTCTTATCAGCTAATAAAGAAGCTAACAACAGATAACACAACCTATACAGAAAGTTAACACCACTGACCAGTTTGGAGTTGGGTGGTGCAACGATGATACACCTGAAGATGGACCACAAAAACTTCTGGTTTCAGATAGATAGGGGCGGCGATCTAGGACGGTTCCGGCAATGAGGCCCTGACATTTTGATGGACGAGATGGCGACCTGAGGACGGTTTCTCTGCAACGAGCCCTGACCAGTGGTGATGGACGAGGACGGCGCCCTAAGCACGGTTCTGCAACAAGGACCAGACCAGTGGAATTGGACGAGGACGGCGCCCTAAGGACGGTTACTGCAACGAGGCCCTGACCAGTGGTGATGGACGAGGAAGGGGCACCTGATGACGGTTCTGCAACGAGGCCTGGACCAGTGTGATGGACGAGGACGGCGACCTGAGGACGGTTCCTGCAACGAGGCCCTGACCAGTGGTGATGGACGAGGACCATAGGACAGTGGGGAGGACGACCCAAGCAGTGAGGCTTTCACTGACAGCCTGGCCCAAGCAGAGAGGCTTCCACAGACAGCGCTGGCCCAAGCAAAGTGAGGCTTTCCACGACAGCGAAGGACAACCAATTGAATATTATAAGGTTCTCTTTTGCAGAATGGCTTCCTATCTCCAGAGAATGGCAGTACTGATACTACCGAAGTGGCCCCAATCGAACCAGACAGCGAACTGCGGGGCCGATGAACGGCGACATACCCAATCGGCAAGCAGAGCTGGTGATCAGCTGCTGACTACACCATCTGCCAGGGGAGATTGATGGTGTTGCCGTTGAATTCCCGAGAATAAATGACGCTGCCATGGACATCCCCCCCCACCGGCCCAAGGACACATATCCCAACCCCCAACGAGATGGTAATCGCCTGATCAGTCCGCTTCCACCCCCTAAGTCCTTCAAGTTGCACTGAAAACTGCCCTTGGTCGAGCGCTAGCACCTGTGTGACCAACCTACGACAGTCCGCCTGAGAGACACCTTGCTACACATGAGGTGATCATTCTCTCCCACTCATATAATTTTGTGGCAGGATGCAACATCACCTCGCAGTCGTCCACCTTTACACAGATGTCCCAGGAATAGACAACTGAGATGGAACCCCCCCTGCACTACAGCACCAGACAACTCCTGCGTTTCCGTGCGAAACCGAAGGCTGCCATGAGGCATTTCCATCCAAAATGGGGCTGAAGGAACCATAAGGCCGCACACCTGCCGACAAACTGCCAGAGAGGCCCAGCAGCTTCGACTTCGCCTTCAAGACTTACACCCGTCCACCGTGGAGGCATGGCTCCTGCCCCCCCCACCATATAACTAGCCCCTCCGTGGGGCGGGTGCCCAAGAACAACCACAGCTGCAGGCCCGCCACCACCACAGGTGGATCCCCCTGAACAACAAACCAGCAGATAGAACAACCCCGCAACACGACAGTCCCAACCATCTTCCTTAGCCCTTTCCCCCATACCTTCTACCTATCCCCCCCTTCCCACATACCATTAGATCAGGCAGATTTCTCAAGGCCTGGCTCCCCACCTCTCCGTCCTATCAGTCCTTACCTCCATATCCCCACAACTCTCTTCATTCCTCCTTCTCACCCCCACCCACACCCTCTACCCCTCCTGTCCATCTCATCACCCTTACCTCTCTCTTTGCAGGTCCAGTCGCCACCCGCCCTCTCGCCTTTCTGTTTACAGATGATACCATTACCCCAGCGACGCTGTCCAAGGCCCATTGACCACCTCCCAGCTGCCAGGAGAGGACCAATCAGGATACAAGCCAGGGAAAACGCCAGACCACATGAAGAACACGATGACCGCTGTGGAGGATGGATCCTCGAGGCCCTTTCTAGGTCGCCCTGCTTGAAGTTCTACACAACCCAGACTGGGACAAGTATTGTCGAGCTAACCACGGGAGGTGACTGAGGAAATACAGCAGTCTAACTCCATACCAACTTCAGCGAAATAACTCCCCTACCCGCCGTGAACAATGATTTTAACGACTGCAAAGTGCCATACAGTCGCTTATACAAATTAATAGAAGAAGAGCATGCGGTTAATAACTACGGTTGAGGGTATCGTTGCAAGCTTACCTAAGAAAGATAGAGGCACACTCCGTCAGACCAGGGAGAGTATGTTGACCCCCTAGAAAGACCCAGCACTAGTGGAGGCATTCCTATCCCCAACGAAAGAAAGACCACCCCTTCAACTCAACCCTTTTACAGAGAAGGAAGTAACACTCAGGCTCGCTAAGCTGAAAATCCTGCCCCAGGTGACGACCGCATACCTACAGGAACTGGCGACTAGCAGACCCAGTGGTCAGGTTATACAGGCAATCTTTAACATTTGTCACGTGAGGGCCGCAATCCCAGAAGACTGGAAATCCTCACGCACTATACTGATTCCCAAGAGTGGGCGACCCTACAGGAGATAACCAACTGGAGACCAGTCCGCTACTGTGCAGACTATCTACAAACTTTTACACGGGATGTTAGCTCCCGCCTCAGACAGTGGGTTACTGACAATGACGTACTGTGCCATCACAGAAAGCATTATGCCCCAGTGACGGGTAGTAGAACATAACTACATCTTCAACACTACCTTGATGAGGCCGCAGTGGCAACAAACAACGGACAATCTGTATATCCACACTAACCTTCACAACGTGCCTTTGTTTATTCCAACTGGAACTAAAAGAGCTGTCACTGGACCGTATGGGTGGTCGGGAGGAGTTCAGGAGGATAAATAGTGGATTACTACAAGGTAACTACTCCACCCAATCATGACCAATGAAAGGAGAGACTGCTGATCATCCCAACTCAAACGGGGAGTTCGACAAGGATGGCCCCATTAGTGGGCTACTTTTCAACATTGTATAGAGGTAATCCTGCGAAAGATCATAACAGCGGCAATGACTAACAAACCCCCAGCTCAAGCACCCGTGCCTGCATATCCGATGACATCACTCTATATAGCACGGACACTCAGAACAACTGCAGAGCTCATCACTCCGCAAACACAAGCATGTCGGGAGCTTCGGCTTAACCATCAACCCTGGCCAAATGCTCCGCCTGCACAGTCCGGAAGCCACCCACGAGGGATAGAACGAACTCCATTCCCTTAAGAAGGACACACAGAAATTGTTCCATGTGAAGAAGGACAGTACAACACAACTTCCTAGGGACGCCCTGTTGGGTTTCAGCTACTACCAGATAAGCCATCATAGAAGACTACATCACCCTAGGGAGGAGCATACTCGAAAAGCAAACGTCCACCCTTGGCAAGCGATTGGATCCCAGAAGACAATTGTTTTAACCATCCGCTGTGATTTGCCATGCGACAGGCAAATGAGGAAAACGATTGGACACGTCCTTTGGACTGTCCATTGCGACCTCTGATATAAAAAGACCCCCTTGAACCTTCAGCCTCGTGCGTCTAATGAATACATAAATGGAAGCAGCCCAGCTGGGGCCTGTGGCATTCCCACTTCAGCAAAGACTCTGACATATTCCGGTGGACACGGCCTTCAAACTACTACTCACCTCATTTGACCAAGACACCAGAGACATTGCCCGGAGTGACTGCCAGCCAAGTTGCATCACTACGAACCCAACAGGACCCCAACATGGAGTATGCGTGTGCCTTTCTTGTCAAAGCAGGAGATGGGACAGCAAAGGGACACCAAACACTGTGGTCCAGGCAAGGGATGCCTCTGTAGTATGGGTGTGACATGGGTCATACAACAGCGACAGCAGAACACTGGGGCTATCATGGGGAATGGACTGATTTTTCGGGGGGGGGGGGGCGGGGGGGGGGGCCCGCCACACACACACCCAAAAAAATTGTAAAAAAATAAAAAGGGGAAAAAAAAAAGGGGGGGAAATTGGGGGGGGTAATGGGGGGAAAAAAAAAATTTTAAAATAGTTATTTATAAGGGTGTGAGAAAATAATGATTTGATATATAATTAAATTGTGATAAAGATTTTTTTAATTAATTGGTTTGTGTTTGGTGGGATATTTATATGATGATATAGGATTGTGTTTTATGTATTATTAAGAAATAGTTGGATGTATAATATTTAGTTTATTAGTAATTTTTGAATAGATAGATACAGATGAAAGAATATGAAGAAATGTAAAATACAAAAATAAGTCAATAACACATGCCCTTATCATCTCTGAGACACTCTGCCACCATGACCCTGCGACAAAAATCATTAATTGCAAGATCAAGGGGAGAAGCACCCAGACAGGGTGGAGACTCAATCTCCGAGAATCAACGTGTTGCAGATGCACAAGACACGGACGACCGACCTAGTCTTCACAAAAGGGTGGTGGAATGCACTGTTGATAGATGTTACATGCCCCTTCGAGAATGGACTAGAGGCATTCGCCGAAGCAAGACTGAGAAGGAAGAAAAGTATGCCCAAACTTGCAGCTTGAATTAAACGGCAGAACTACCACCGGTAACATTTGAAGCCTTCATTGACGTTCCCTAGGAGCTACGACCCAGCAAATGGAAGACTAAAGAAACGTCCTGGTGGCCCTCATGAAAGTTAATCAAAAACTCCTTCCGGAGGCTGTGTGTGAGTGACGTCATAAAAATGGTCAAGGATGATATATATTGAACATATAACAGGTACAAGTCAGTATTAATAACATGTAAAAAAAAATTTTTAACATCAAGAAAGCTTTGTAACTTGATGTTTAGGACATATTAAATTAGAAATTTGAATTTATTGCAGACATCATACTGAAGTTCTGCTTTGCACTGTAATAAAATAAATTATCATTCTGAACATGATAGTAAAAAACAACCCATTGTATCATTTTTCGAAAATAAAATTCTGTTTCTTTATCACATAATATCTGATAGACGATCCCCATGTTGGATCTTCGATTTAAACTGAATTTTTGGATCAAGGCGAAGTGCTAAGGGGCTTGCTCCACCTTTGCTGCGGATCGGCCCGGTACAGTAACTCCGGGATAGGTCCCCTCCCCTTGGGGAGAAAAAAAACTCAATCTAATCAAATTATAATATGAAGCAGTGTTCACCCATACAGTAAACTTCTTTCTGGCATTAACTGGAACCCAACAGGATGCCCCAGGAATTTCCCAGTGTCCAAATATTCACCATTGAGGGATGGACAACGGGTGCCTCGGGTAGCCCTTTTGTACGTGCCCACTAATATTACTGGATCCTTTTGCATACTTTCCGGTTAACCTTCGATTGGCTCTTGATTTTCATATACATGTTATTAAATCCCACTCGGTATCTTACAATACAGTGCATATTGTATAAAAAGATGATCTTGTAGTGCCTCCCTTAAAGACAGTTTCTCTAATAGTTCATTAAAAGCCTTAATTGTGGTCAAGAGGTAATATGCATTCCTATACCGAATTCCAGTGGAGAGTATTAAGAACCTGAAAGACACAATGGATGAAGGAACTGGGCCCCAACTTTGATAGGCAATGGAGTTAGTGGTTAATGAAACTATTTAGAAATTAATGGGCTGGTAACATTTGTGATGAGTTGTTCAGAATACAATTCAGTCACAAAAACATTACAATTATTAATACACAGCAGACCTTGGTGGAGGGTGGGTGTGCATCTCTCTTCACTCACAGCACCTCTTTTCTTGCAGTAAATATAAATAGCCGGCAGATCCACTACCACTGGGGAAAGAAACACGATGACCCTCAGATGATTGACGACACGGAGGATAACCACGACTTCTGGTCTCAGATTAGCAGGCGACCCAAGGATGTTCTCAGCTACAAGGCCCCCACCGATGGCGATGGACCGACGACAGGAGCGATGACGGTTCCAGCAGTGGAGCTTCCACCGACAGCGATGGACAACCCCCTGGAAATAATGGTTCTCTCTTTTGCAGAATTGGTCTTCCTGTCTCCAGAGAATAGCATGTCTGATGCTGCCGATGAGTCCCCCCATCGCCCAGTGGAGAATGATTGGTGCTGCTGGCATGTCCCATTTACCATGGAGAACGGTGTGGTGCAGCTGACATCCCCCATCGGCCAGCGTGAAATGGCCGATGCTGCTGCTTCGAGCATACACACCATCTGCAGTGGAGAATGATGTGCCGCCTGTTGACATCCCCACCAGCCAGAGGATGGGGATATATGTAACCCCAACGAGAGGTAACCAACTGCTATCCCGCCCCCTAATCCTTCAGGTGAACTGAAACTGGCCCATGTGTCAAGCGGTGGCATTCCTGGGACCAACCTTCAACAGCCCGCTGTATGCGAAACCTCCTGACCACACACGACTTATCTACTCCACACTCGTATGTTTGTTGTTGGGATTGTAACATCGTCCTGGGAATCTGTCCAATCACAGATGTCCCAAGAAATAGAAGGCTGAAGAATGAGCCCCTGAAACTACAACACCACAACCCTGCATAATTAATAGGTGCAAAAACGAAGGCTGATTATAATCATTCCCATCCAAAAAAAGGACTAAAGAACCATAAGAAGCAACACCGCCGACAAACTCAAGGAGCCCAGCGCTTTTGGGACTCCTGCCTTCGAGGGCCCAGACTTCCACCTCCGTGGAGCGCCCTCAGCCCAAGACAACACCACAGATGGAATGCCCTCGACCACGAGCTCCCCACAGGTGGAGCAACCCTCACCACGAACTCAACAAGCATAGCACCCCAGCAACACGACAGTCCAACCCCTTTCCTTAGCCCTTTCCCCCCTACCTCCTACCCCCTCCCCCCTCACTAACAACTAATGCACCTAGGAGAGAGACCCAGGCAGAATCCCACGATGAGTTCAACAAAATTTCCAGACATTGACACTGACATTCTTGAACAGCAGGAATCCAAGATCCTCCCAAACCTCAAGGTAGACACTTAGTTCTTTTTCCTTCTGCCCATGGGCGGAGAAGATACCCAACAATTTGCTTGTTTAACTTTTGACAGCCGAGGTCCCATCCTCAGTTATATTGCAGACATCGTTATAAGTTTCGAAAGGTGAATCCCTACAGCCCACAACAGTGAGAAATTCTGGCGATTTGGCCATCCACGTAAATATTGATCACAGGAACTGTATTCAATTTATAACCCAAAACATAGCTCAACCCTGCCAATTTGGATTCAGGAAAAATAAAAGCACTAATGATGCAATCATAAAACTGCTAGATCTGCAGTACACAGCAATGGAAAATAAGGAATATCCACTAGGAATTTTTTTTATTGACCTAAGAAAAGCTTTTGGACACATAGACACACGACATCCTACCCTCCACATAACTTGATCCATTACGGTAACAAGAGAGCCCTTGTGGCTTAGCGCTTTTCTTTTTGATTATAATAATAATAATAACGGTAACAAGAGGCCATGCGCTTGCTATTTCAAAATCTTGCCTTACTAACAGGAATCATTAAGGTCACCATTGAAGACACAAGCATCAGCAACACTGCCAATTGATACTGGAGTTTTCCAACAGGGAAGTGTCCTTGGTCCACTGCTCTTTACCTCCAATAAACATCAATGACCTTCCAAACGATATCCCAACACCTGAAACCCATTCTCTCGCTGACGACACGACTTAGTCATCTCTCACCCATAATCTTGCCACCCTCAACACCATTGTGAAATGAGGACTGATTAAAATATCGACTTGGATGACACCAATTACACTTACGCTTAACACTGACAAAACCTACTATATTATGTTTGGTAGCCAGAGCAGGAGCTGCACAAATAAACATTAAGATTGACAACACGCTAATTACCAGAAATAAAGGGGGCAAATTCCTAGGCTTATACCTTGACAACAACCTGAATTTCACACCCATCTCCAGCATATAACCAAAAAAAGTATCCAATACAGTTGGGAACCTCTCCAAGATACATACTAAGTGCCGCAAAATGCCTTCTCACACTATAAACCACTCGCTTATTTATCCATACCTCACCTATGCTATTTGAGTGCTTGGGGATCACTGGACAGCAACAACACCTAAAGCCAATAATAACCCAACAAAAAGCGCAGTAAGAAATAATCACAAAATCCCATCCCTGGCAACAACCCCTCACTCTTCATAGACCTAAACTTACTCCCTGTTCATACATCCACACATACTACTGTGCAATCTATATCTACAGGCCCTATAACTCTAATATCAACCTTGACCTAAAATGCTTTTCTTGATAGTTTTGACAGAACCCACAGGCATAACACCAACACAAACATCTCTACGCATTCCCCGTGTCCGACTAAAACCTTTACAAAATTCATGTATGTCCAAGGGCCCTAAAATCTGGAATACCCAACCTGAGAACTCTAGAACTGCAGACAACATTTCATATGTTCAAAATTACCATTAGAAAACTTCTTAATCTCCCGAACAACCCTGTCAACTAACTACAACGAGTAACCACCTTGGTGGTTCACACACTCACTCGCTCGTTTATTTTATTTTTTATTTGACCATAAACTGAAATATTAATCTCTAATCTTAAAATTAAATGAATCCTGTGAAACCCAATACTGAAACTATGTAACTGTGGCCAAAACAAAAGCATTCACAAGCTAAACTCACAAACTAGTATATTAGTCACTAGCCATAATACCAACTTACCTCATAATTTGTAATTTTTACTTTAAGAATAAAACTAAGTCTGCCCGAAATGCCTAGCCATGCTAAGCGTTTCTAGTGGTACACTCTGTAAATCACTATTTACACAATGTAAAACCACACAATAACCAATTTCTGTAAACCAGCATTGTAATCCTTATAGAGAATAAACTTTGAATTTGGAGTGGAAGCCACAACCGATGGCCTTCCACCTCCAAACCAACAGATTACAGATACTAAACCGAAAAAAAATCCCCCCCAGTACCAACAATACCACCAGTCCCGATAAACATTCTTTGCAAATATACAGGGTCTAAAGCCAGCAACAACAACAAATACCTTTCAACCGTGGACTGCTTGCAGAGGCAAAGGCAATGTTTGCAGGCTTTCACTGAGACCCGACATAAAGGAATCACTGGACAACGAAATATGGATCCCCAGGTAACAAACTATACAGATGTGACAGAGTGGAACAAGCAAAAGGACTGCCAATCTCCAGACATGTACACTCTTCATGATACTCATCAAATTATCAACCTGAATGTCGTTATTTATCCCTTCGTGAACATGACAGGTATTGAGAAATCCTAAAGTATCCTATGTTAACTACCAAATTACAGATTTGCCTCAAATAACAGCCATGAGTTAGCCAGTACTCTCTGCCTTGACAACAAAAAAACTGAAAGACTGCAAATCAACCCAAAACAAAAACCCGTAGAATCCATTCCTGGGGCTGGGACCAAGAGAACATTGTAGGCCAGGAAGAATTAACAGCAGTTGGATATGCTGAATGTTGAAGACAGAGTAAAACAACTGAAGCTAAATCCATGTTTATAAAATTGCTCCATCAAACAATGTCCGAATATCTTGCTGGTCAATTTTTGTCAAGCTTGGGGAACCAAAGCAATCATAGTACTAGTGGGGAGAGAGCACAACATTTGTATACCCACCGTCATGGCCAATGCTTCAAACACCTTTTATTGTAAGCAATAAAGGAAATGGAACATGACTGCCGCACATGTCAAAGCCAGTCATAGCGAGAACCAGTACAAGAAGAGTGCCAAAAGGTTGTCTGATGAATGAGCTACAGAAGGAGGGAATGATTTTCTATTATTTTTAGCTAACATACGTGTAAATTTTACCTTATTCCTTGTAATGCCCCTCGATTGTAGATAGTCTTAATGACCTTGTGTATTAGATAGTCTTTTTAGTAGATAATAAGGATGTTTTATCTCATTGTAAATAAAAGAAAATATATAACCTTATATTTTAATAATAAGGTAAAAGTACCCCAATGGAAATAAGTCACTCTGCTGACTTTTATGGGTTATCCTAGGTTCTCTACACATAGTGCTGCTATGTGATAATATCTATTAACTGTATTTGTGTATACCTGATAAACTTACCTACTACTTCTTAACCGTCTCTTGCGTGAATCACTGACTGTATTCATATTGCTGCTGACCTATAGCAGGATTTCAAACACACCCTCACATAGAGGCACTTGGGTCAGTTGTCTTACGATAGAGACAGAGTAGGAGGCCGGCTGTGGCGCTTCCCATAACTTCGTCATTATAATATACGTACTACCAGCTATGTGAGTATTTTTTACCCAATCCAACGTTTCGCAACCCACATTCATGACAAACACAGACAGGCGATTGTAAGTTCAGGGGGTCTCCAAATCCTCAGCCGTCTATTCCTGGAATCTTGTGTAACGTTGGACGACTTCCCAGGATGTGTTACATCCATGAAGATAATGATCACGTCGTGTTGCCAGGAGGTGTCGCTCCACGACAGTCGAAGGTTGGTCCACAGGTTGCCAGCACTCGACCATGGGCAGGTTTCAGTCACCTGAAGGACTTAGGGGCGGGAAGAGGATCAGTACCATCTCGTTGGGGTTTGGATATCCCCATCCTCGGGCCGGTGGGTATGATGTCCAACAGCGGCAACAACCAACTTTCTCCACTGGCAGATGGTGTATATGTCAGTGGCAAGCGCCATTCTCCAGTGGATGAAAGGGGACGTCAGCAGCACCACCGTTCTCCCTGGTCGATGGGGACATCGCAGCATCAGCACTGCTATTCTCTGTAAAGGCCCCATTCTGGTCCCTGAACAAAAGGAACCTAAATTACCAGGGGTTGTCCATCGCTGTTGGTGAAGCCTCACAGCTGGAAACCATCCTCCCTCCAGTCGTCGTCCATCGCGCATCGTGGGGGGCCCGATGCTGGAACCATCCTCTGGTCGCCGCTCCATCTATCTGAGACCCAGAAGTCGTGGTTATCCTCGGTGTCGTCCGTCGTCGTCGTCCGTCCACTCCACCCCCGCTGGTAGTTGGATCTGCCGGCTAAATTACTATTTACCTGCAGAAAAAGTGTGCGTGAGGTGGAGAGATTCACACCCACCAAGACTGCTATGTATTAATCATTGTAATGTTTTTTGTACCAGAATTGTATTCTTAGCAACTCATCCACAAATATTACCAGCCCATTTATTTATAAATAGTTCATTAATACTAACTCCTGTGCCTATCAAAGTTTGGGGCCCTTTCCTTCAGTCCATTTTGTCTTTCAAGTCTTAACTACTGTCCACTGGAATTGGTATAGGAATGCATAAAATCTCTTGACCACAATTAAGCATTAATGAACTCTTAAAAAGAAACTGTCCATAATCATTCCTCACTACCAGCTGCCAGTGAGGATGGACGATTGCTAACAAAACTCCTCTGTCAGGCGCAATTGTGGATTGGGGTGCACCGCAGCATTAACACCTTCGCGGCATAGAATTTACCTGGAGGTACAATTAAACAAGCTTTGACGTTGTTGCCTCTTATTATTCGAGAGACATATGGGATTGAGAGTTGCGAACTTTACGGTGTAGGCTTAAATGGAAACTACCGCATGTTCGTGAAAACTGCTGGACATCACAGGTGTTTGAGGATCTACTTGTATCATTATCAGGATTTGCTCTATCCGAGGTAAAATGAGACAGCCTGGTAAAGAACGTCGATGTTTCGAGTCAATTTACGTAAGTAAAGTTACGTAAAGTGCCTTTCTGAAGGCAAAAGAAGCTGACTTCTACGTAGTGTGTTTGGAAGTTTGGGAACTGTACACGTAGCTCAACAAGATAAGTGGATATATCAGGGGCTTATGTAGGTATCCAGAAGGTAGTTTTAGCCTAAAGATGACTGAGACAACCAATACCTCGAATGTGTCTTAGAGGAATTTTGGACACAAATACTGTAACATACACCGCCAACTAGAACTTGAAGACTTGTGCTGTTATGATCACATAGCAGCTGAATGTGTGAGGCGGAGGACCTGGAGCCAGGGAAAACAAGGAAGTGACATTTCGAGTGAGGACCTACAGTGACTGATCAGAACCGCCAGGATGGACGTAGGTCGGTTGTGGAGTGAGGAAGTGGAGGAAATACAATGTGAGTGTAGCTATGAGGTTGCAGTGCAGCAATTGAGTGCGTCTGCAGAGATGAGATGCACGAGGGGGACAAGATGCCACCCAATGAACCGAATGATCGTAGAAATTTTGGCCATAGTGCTTGAGACAGTTTTGGCAATGTCCCTAACGATGGGAGCCCAGGTACCGGGACAAGGGGGAAGCATGTGGTGCCTGGAGAAAGGAATGTAAATGTCGGCTTGGCCAAGTAGTGAGAAGGGGATGAGGTGTGGTGCACAATGAGGAAGGTCAGGAGACAAGCATGGTGGAAAGAGAAAGTGTCGAGGAAGCGGGCAGCTGTCACGTCTGACTCAGATGACATCCTCACATCCAGCACAAAAGACCAGGGAAAAAGGGGGGATTAAAAGGTGTGTTGTAGAGGCACAGAGAAAAAGAACGCCAGCAAGGGTGTAGGAGAGGATGGGGTGGGGGTGAGATGCCAAGTACGGTGGTGTATGAGGCTACTGAACAGTGGAAAATGAAAAGGGGAAAAGTGGGTGGAAAACGTAACAGGCATGAAGGTATATGACAATATTTAATGGTTTTATGTGGTAAGTGTTGAGGTTGCCCCTCCAGAGGACTGCTGTATCGTTTTTATTTTGCAAGGTAATGTTGGCCTTTATACACGAGCATAACT
Organism: Cherax quadricarinatus; assembly: GCF_026875155.1. Classification (NCBI taxonomy): domain Eukaryota; kingdom Metazoa; phylum Arthropoda; class Malacostraca; order Decapoda; family Parastacidae; genus Cherax; species Cherax quadricarinatus. The sequence goes on from NC_069498.1 coordinate 8,748,365, forward strand.
TGAAACAGAAAAATTTCTGGAGGTGGATGGATATAGGGCTTTTGTAATGCCCAATGACATGTTTAAGAGGCGGAGTAGGTGTTTTAATTGGTGAGGCAACGCTGTTTATTTGCAAAGTTAGAGGGGTGGGGTGAGGAAAGAAAAATGAGAGTGGACTGTGGTGGATGCGTGAACGCTGTCCTTAGTTGAGTGTATGCTCTGGCGAGAACGATGTGAGTGTTCAAATCATGCATTTGTAAGGGGGATGATCTGGTGTAAATTTCATTGCATTGATTGGGGAGATAGGAATTGTATAATATGGAGATTTGATGTGACGCCAGCAGGGGCGGGATATTTATCAAATCTCTGTGTAGAGATATTGGTGGAATAGGTGAAGTGCAACATACGATGTAAGAGGATATGCATCAGACGGATAGGATCTAATATTAATGCAAGGGGTTTCATACACAGTCTTTTTTAACACTATAGAAGCAATTTATTCAGATAACACAGGGAAGTGGTTGTGGGAGTGGCATGGGATTCGTTAGTGAAACAGTTTGAAAGCTACTGGAAATTAAACACGCGACTCCTTGAGGATGAGGAAGTGGAGGGGGGGTTTGCTTCGTTGTGGAGGAAGCTAGGCGAGGAGGCAAAAAGGGTTGATAATGTTGTACGTTGGTGGGTCAGTGTGGCCAAGGAGAGGATTCGTAAGTTTTACGTGGGTGAGGGGAAGTGTATAAATCGACTGAGTTTACCAGGAGTTTACCTGGAGAGAGTTCCGGGGGTCAACGCCCCCGCGGCCTGGTCTGTGACCAGGTCTCCTGGTGGATCAGCCTGATCAACCAGGCTATTGCTGCTGGCTGCACGCAAACCAACATACGAGCCACAGCCCGGCTGGTCAGGAACCGACTTTAGGTGCTTGTCCAGTGCCAGCTTGAAGACTGGCAGGGGTCTGTTGGTAATCCCCCGTATGTATGCTGGGAGGCAGTTGAACAGTCTCGGGCCCCTGACACTTATTGTATGGTCTCTTAACGTGCTAGTGACACCCCTGCTTTTCATTGGGGGGATGTTGCATCGTCTGCCAAGTCTTTTGCTTTCGAAGCGAGTGATTTTCGTGTGCAAGTTCGGTACTAGTCTCTCTAGGATTTTCCAGGTGTATATAATCATGTATCTCTCCCGCCTGCGTTCCAGGGAATACAGTTTTAGGAACCTCAAGCGCTCCCAGTAATTGAGGTGTTTATCTCCGTTATGCGCACCGTGAAGGTTCTCTGTACATTTTTAGGTCGGCAATTTCACCTGCCTTGAAAGGTGCTGTTAGAGTGCAGCAATTTTCCAGCCTAGATAGAACAAGTGACCTGAAGAGTGTCATCATGGGCTTGCCTCCCTAGTTTTGAAGGTTCTCATTATCCATCCTGTTCTTTTTTTCTAGCAGATCGATTGATACAATGTTATGGTCCTTGAAGGTGAGATCCTCCGACATAATCACTCCCAGGTCTTTGACGTTGGTGTTTCGCTCTATTTTGTGGCCAGAATTTGTTTTGTACTCTGATGAAGATTTAATTTCCTCATGTTTACCATATCTGAGTAATTGAAATTTCTCATCGTTGAACTTCATATTGTTTTCCGCAGCCCACTGAAAGATTTGGTTGATGTCCGCCTGGAGCCTTGCAGTGTCTGCAATGGAAGACACTGTCATGCAGATTCGGGTGTCATCTGCAAAGGAAGACACGGTGCTGTGGCTGACATCCTTGTCTATGTCGGATATTGGAGATACATTCCACCTAAATCTCCATGGCACGGCGGATTTTATGAAAGAATGATCGGCATTGTAAAACGTTGGTAAGTTGGCACACACTATGTGGTAAGTTGGCACACACTATGTAGTAAGTTGGCACACACTACGTGGTAAGTTGACACACACTATGTGGTAAGTTGGCACACACTATGTGGTAAGTTGGCATACACTATGTGGTAAGCTGGCACACACTATGTGGTAAGTTGGCACACACTATGTGGTAAGTTGGCACACACTATGGGGTAAGTTGGCACACACTATGGGATAAGTTGGCACACACTATGGGGTAAGTTGGCACACACTATGGGGTAAGTTGGCACACACTATGGGGTAAGTTGGCACACACTATGGGGTAAGTTGGCACACACTATGGGGTAAGTTGGCACACACTATGGGGTAAGTTGGTACACACTATGGGGTAAGTTGGCACAGCAAATAGTAATAGTAAATTAGGAATATGTAACAGTAAATTTAGATTCTGATTATTCATAATGTTTCATTTTAAGAATATTCAGTTCTAAAGAAACTTGAAAATCTTTTCGTAGTAAAGAAAGAAACCTTTTTTAATAAAATAAAATTAATATCCATACTTCTCGTGGTTTGCTTTTGGAAAAAGGAGCCATACATACCAAACAGAGACTCTCCTCTTCATCTGAACTTCTCTCGTCACCATGAACACGTTTTGATTTTTTTGATTATTTCTTCTTTGGTTCTTTTGATATCTTTTCCAGTGTCTTTTTCACTGGCGTGTCAGTCAAAATGGCAGAGGAGCGTTTCTTTCTGTTCATTCCACTTTTCTTCCTGGGACTAGCTTTATGTAATGCCCTCAGTTCTTCGGGAGTTGGAGCTTTCTTCCCCAGAGTCCAGAAGTTGAGGGTCTTGGTTTATTCTCATCTTGAAGGTGAGAAACATTCTGAACTGAACAAGATTTTGATTGGACTGTTGTGATCAGACTTTATGGTGTGTCATTGCCCTCTGAGTTATCGCTTAAATTTGTCGCATGCTGAAACACTTGCATTTCTTGTTGATCTTCCTGTGCCGATTTGCCCCATTTTTGTTGACCCAACTTGCCCCTACCATACCAATGTTCCTGTTGTCCATTTATACACCTTAATCATATCCCCCCAATTCTACGCCTTTCTAGAGAGAGCAGATTCATGGCCTTGAGTCTATCCTCATTTCTAATACATGTGATCAACTTTGTCATCCTCCTTTCAATGTTTTCCAGTGCATTTATATCCATTCTGCAATACTAAAACTGTGCACCATAATCTAAATGAAGCCTAACCAAGGATAAATTAGACACATGTACAACACTTGGGTATCTTTAATGAGGAAACGTTTCGCCACACAGTGGCTTCAACAGTCCATACAAAGGAGAATGGTGAAGGAACGGAGGAGTTTGAGGTAATCAGTCTCTCAGCCTTGAGTCGATGTAATCAGAATACAGCATATGTGCTAAGAAGTGGCTTATATACTGTAGGCAGGAGAGGTGCAGCAGTTGTTGGTGATATCGCATTCGTCAAATGTGGAAGTAGGTCATGCCTGAAGGTTAACCAAGTGAAGAATTTCCTATTTTAAGACCTACTTCCACATTTGACAAATGTGATACCACCTACTATTGCTGCACTTCACCTGCCTACAGTACATAAGCCACTTCCTCGCACTTATGCCGTATTGTTTTCGAAACTGATGGACTGATTACATCGACTCAAGCCTGAGGGACTGATCATCTAAAACTCCTACTGTTCTTAACCATTCTTTTTTTGTATCGACTGATGAAGCTACCATGTGGCGAAGCCTTTACCCATTAAAGATACCCATGTGTTACACATGTGATTAATTTATCAACTTATCGGTTCTCTGAACCAGTCATCTACATAACGAAGGATATGTAGAGTTGAAGAACAACCTGAGGACTCCTATTATCTATCCTTCTTGATATGAAGCCAAGGATACTGTTTGCTTTATTGCAAACACTTGTGCACTGTTGTCTTGGTCTTAGATGACTGCTAACCAGAACTCCCAATTCCTTTTCTCAATCAGTAATATTAAGATGTACATGATTTAGTTTATATGAGGCATGGTTATTTACCTGTCCATTGTTTAGAGCTTTGCATTTGTGTATATCAAACTGCATCTGCTACTTTAAAAACCACCTCATCAGTCTACTCAAAACTTCCTGTAGTGCTCTAATCTCCTCGTCAGAATGAATTCGACGGCTTATTATGGTGTCATCGGCTAACTTGCTTATGTAGCTATTTATTCCCTCATCTGTGTCGTTTATACAGATTGTGAACAACAAGGAGTCCAACACCGCTCGTGACTCTTCTCCACTCTGATTTCTCCCCATTTATGCAAATTCTCTGCTGCCTATCTGTCAACCATGCCTCTGTCCAGGCAGAAATTTCTTCTCCTATTCCGTGTGCCTTAATCTTCCTCAGTAGTCTCTGATGTGGGGCTCTATCGAAAGCCTTAGTGAAGCCCATATACACAATATCATATGCATTACCATGATCTCCTAAAATACCATAGTGAAAAAAGTTAATAAATTTTTAAGGCAGGAACGCTTTTTGTAAAACCGTGCTGAGATTCATTAATCAATTTATGCCTTTCAAGATGGCTACGAATTTCCTCGGCAATTATTGATTCCATAAATTTTCTCACTATGGATGTTAGGCTTATTGGTCTATAGTTCGAAGCTAAGGACCTGTCACCTGATTAGAAAATGGGTATCACATTTTCCATTTTCCACTCGTCTTCCACTATGCCAGTTTGTAGTTATATGTTGAGAAGATTAGACTACGGTTTGCTAAGCTCCTCTCTACATTCCTTTAGAACCCTTGCATACAGTTTATCAGGGCCCAGGGATTTGTTAGGTTTTAATTTATCTATTTGCCTAAGAACCATGTCACTTGTGACCCTAATCATGCATAGTTTATTATCGTCCTGTTTTACATAATTTATTATTTCTGGAATATCGCAAGTATCTTCCTGTGTAAAAACTGACAGGAAATAAGTGTTAAAAATTCTACACATTTCATCATCACTGTCGGTGAGCAGACCTGAGCAACTTATGAGTGGGCCTATCTTGTCCTAAATCTTACTTCTGTATACCTGAAAGAGTCCTTTTGGGTTAGTCTTCGATTCCCTTTCGACTTTAACCTCATAATCTCTCTTTGCATTTCTTATTCCCTTTCTTATTTCTCTTTTCTAAATGAATATATTGATTTCTTAACTGCCTCTCTCCTCTTTTGATTCTCTTATGTATACCTCTCTTTTGACCAATGAGATTTTTTAAATTAATATTTATCCATTTAGGATCATACTTGTTTGATCTGATTTCCCTATTTGGAGCATAAGTTGTCTGAGCAGCTAGAACTATGCTCTGGAGAACGTCATATCGGCATCCATCACCACCTACCTGACCCACAGTTGGATCATTCTAGCTCAGCCCACCTAGGTAATTTCTCAGTCCTATTAAATCAGCTAAGCGGAAGTCAGGGACAGAGGCTTGATTGCCATTATTAGTGTAATTCCATGATACATTAAAACTGAGTGGTTTGTCATCAATTTCCCCAAAGCTCATCATTACCCTCACGATTATTAATAAGTGATTCCCTGTTGTCAAGAACCAAGTCAAGCAGGTTATTTCCTCTAGTTGGTTCAATCACAAACTGTTTTAAAAAACAATCCGGAATCGTATCAAGAAAGTCGCTTGACTCTAAATTTCCTGTCAAATTGCTCTAGTCAATTTGTCTAAAGTTAAAATCTCCCATTAGCTCAACATTTTTGTATGAAAATGCCTTACGAATTTCGTCCCATAGACGTTTATTGCACTCCCTATCAAGGTTTGGGGGCACGCAAATTACACCCAAGATTAGTTTTTCCAGGCCCTGTATTTACACAGATTCAGTGGCCGATTCTTCTAATTTTACATCTGGTCAAACACAAAGGTGTTAAATTATCTCTGATATACATCGCTACTCCACCACCCTTCCTGTTGACCCTATCAATGTGGAATAATTTATAGCCTTGTATGTGACATTCAGAAGGCATTTCTCTATCTTTCAGATTGACCCAGGACTCTTTTATTGCAATAATATCTATGCTTCTTGCACTTGCAATTAATCTTAGCTCATCTATCTTATTTCTTACACTCTTACCATTAGTACAGTAAACATTAAGATAGCTAGTATTTCACTGCCCTCTGATGTCTCCCTTTGTTTACTGACCTGATCCATCGTCTTTATTTGGAATTTTATGATAAATACTGTCTTTTATACATTTACTGTTTTCAACCCTAGTGATACAACCTGACTTTCCCAAACACACACCCATACCTCTATTTTCTATCAGTTTAAAACCCTAAACAAACCAGCAATGGCCCTCTCAATCGAGTTGGCAAATGCTACCACCCCTGCCCCAGAGGGATGTACCCCATCCCTTGCATACATATTATGTTTGCCATGATTTGAAGATTCTCATTATCCATCCTATCATTTTCCTGGCAGCTGTGGCAGATACATTGGTGTGATCTTTGAAAGTGACATCCTTTGACATTATCACTCCTTGGTCTTTCACATTAGTTTTATACTTCACATATTTTTTATACTCTTATTCAGCTATAATTTCCTTAAGTTCTCCATATCGGAGTAATTGAAAACTCTCTTCATTGAACTTCATATTGTTTTCTGTGGCCCATTTAAAAATTTGGTTGATGTCCACTTGGAGACTTGCAGTGTCTTCCTTGGATGAGTGTCATGGATATTTGGGTATCATCAGCAAAGGAAGACAAGGCGCTGTGGCTCACATTTGTGTCTAAGTCAGATATGAGGATGCGACAAAATACTGTGCCTTGTGAAACAGCTCTTCACTAGCTGCCTCAGACTTTACTCTGAATACTATCACTCTTTGTGTTCTATTTGTTATGGCGATACAGATCCATCTGCCAACTTTTCCTGTCATTTCTTTACCATGCATTTTGTGTGCTATTACACCACAGCACTTGTTGAAGGCTTTTGCAAAGTTTGGGTATACTACATTTTGCATTGTTTAGCCTCCAAAGTAACCAAGATCATATCACAGGGTCCAGCAGTTGGGACAGGAGGAGTGACCTGCTTTAAACCCATGCTGCCTTGGGTTGCATAACTGATTGATATCTAAATGGATGGTTATCTTGTTTCGTAGAACCCTTTCAAAGATTTTTATGATGTGGGACAGTGCTATCAGTCTGTAATTCTTAGCAGTTACTTTACTGCACCTCTCTGGAGTAGGGCTATGTCTGTTGCTTTTAGTGACTGTTGGTGACCCTGTGTCCATGCTTCCTCTTCATGGAATGTTAAAGACATGTGACATGAGCTTCTTGCAGTACTAAAAAACATGGAGTTCCAAAGAGATGGGCCTCAGGCAGATTGCATGAGCAGTCCATCTTTATCCAGGGGTTTCAGGAGAGTGAAGGGAAGAGTATGATGAAAGATGACAGAGAAAAAACAAGAGAATGAAAATATCATCAAAGAGGAGAGAAGGACATGTTTGACCTAATATATTTTCAGAGAATCGGGGGTTACCGAAAGAGAGAAAATCTGGCAGTGAAACTAATTTTCAAGACAGAAATGGTTGCAAGACAGGATCCTCAGGAGAAACCATGGCTAAAGGAATTTAACAACATACTGGACTGTGTTCCTAGACCACGACGAAACAGGACAGAACGACAGTAGCTGAGAGGACATAGAGACAAAAGGGGCAAGAGTAGAGTGGAGCAGAGTGTGCAAACACCCACAAAAGATCCTCAGAAACCCACAGCCAAACACACCCAACACTCACAACCACCACCACCACCCCATCCTCCACACCCCACAAACCCCCCAGAATATAGTGTTGGAGAGGAAACTGAAGGGGTAGTATACCAACGCTGATGGAATAGTGAAAATGAGGGAGGAGTGGCACGCACAGGCGTCACCAGACATCATAGCCCTCACAGAAACCAAGCTGTTAGGAATGCTAAATGCCTTCTTTCCAACTGGATATCAGATCCTGAGGAAAGACAGGGGAACTGGAGATCCCAAAGTGGTGATGCATTGATGTATAACCCACCAGAGAACAGCAAGAGGCCAAGACAAAAATGTGATGAGAGTTACGGGGAGATAGCATACTGGCTGAAGTGGCAAGAAGGGCCTGGTTGAGCAAGGCAAAGCTACTGAGAAAAGCTGGAGCCACATGGGGGCCCAGAAAAGTGGAGGGCTAAGATGTTGGAGGTGGTACTGGGAAACCTCATGCAGCAACACGTTAGGGACACTACCAAAGAGAGGGCAGAGGGTGAACCAGCAAATTGGGCCTAGTATTCACCCTGAGCAGTGCAGATATTGAGGAGATCACATGTGAATGGTCCGTCAGAGCTAGTAATCATGTGGTTCTAAGCGTCGAATACATAGAGTTACAAGTGGTGAGGGAGGCAGGAAGGACAAGAAGAATGAAGCCAATCTACATGAGAGGGGACCATACAGGCATGAGGGATTTCCTGTATGAAGCTCAGTAGGACAGGGAACAGGCAGGGAAGACAGTAAATGAGATAATGGAATATGTGACAATAGTATGCAGAGAAGTGGAGAAGTTTGTACCCAAGGGCAGCATACACAATGAAAAGGCCAAAATGAGCCCCTTTGGGTTCCACCCCAAAGGTGTAGAGAGGCCAAAAATCAAGTGCACAAGAGAATAGAAAAAGTATAGAAGGGAAAAGGACCTAGGATAAACACAGAGAGTGGTCGAAGAGCAAAAAAATGAATATTGCCCAGGTAATGAGAGAGACCAGCGACAATACGGAAATTTACAGCAGTGAAAGCCAAGTCTGAACCGAACCTGTTGTACAGTCACATCAGGAAGAAATCAGTCAAAGACCAATTAATCAGGGTGAGGAAGGAAGGAGGGAGTATTTTCAAAAAAATATTTGAAGAATGTGAGGAGCTTAACATGAGTTTCCCAAAGAAGCATTTAGAGTGGAGACTGAAACGACTCTAGAAAGACAGACAGGTGGGATACACCAACAAGTGCCGGACACAACACATGCAACTGAGGCCCGCTAAGCGAACTAAATATCTCAAAGGCGTTTTGGGGCTGGATAACATTTCTCTGTAGGTCCTGCGAGAGGGAGCAGAGGTGCTTTGTGTACCACTAACAACAATATTCAATACATATATCGCAACAGGGTGATTACCCAAGGTATGGAAGACAACAAATGTAGTTCCAGTTTTTTTTAAAAAAAAGGGGACAGGCACACAGCATTAAACTACAGACCCGCGTCATGACGTGTTTTGCAAAGTCATGACGAAGATTTATCAGGAGAAGAGTGGTGCACCACCTCGAAAGGAATGAGATTATGAAGGACAACCAGCTCGGATTCAGAGACAGAAATCCTGTGTCAGGAACCTAGGTGATAGCAGTAAGACAAGAAAGAGAAAGATGTGGGTAGATTGCATTTTCTTTGGCTGCAAGAAGGCTTTTGACAAAGTTCCACCAAGACATTACTGCACAAACTGGAGGACCCGGCAGGTATGACAGGGAAGGCACTGCAGGTGGATCAGAAAATACCTGACGGGAGTCATTTTAAAGTGATTTAGGTGTCATAGTGGGCGTCTGAGACGAACG
>NC_069498.1:8762020-8789335 GCF_026875155.1 Cherax quadricarinatus
TTGGTCTGAAGCCGTACTAGCCCCCATCCCTTGTCCGTATAATAGGTATGTAAAGGTCCCATTCTTTTCTTGAGGTTGATTTTCATAAAGATGGACAAAAGTGTTTCGCTTTTCCCTGTAGAGTCAGAGAGCCCCTCGAAAGTTCAGATGAGACAATGTCTCGTGAGATTCATGTGGGATTAAAAACCAGTGATGCTACTCTCGAAAGCGAGGTAGTGGATCACCGGTTACTTGTTAGATGAAAGTGAAGTTTTCCCCTCCGATACCATAAATGTCTTGACCAGGGCTCAGACCAAAGCCATGTTTCCCCCTACTGTCCATCCTTTTGATTTTTCCCGGGACTTAAAGCCTTTAGAATATCGAAGGACTCCTTGTCAATTTAACAACGTAATTGCCCTTCTCTTCAGAATTGCCATAATGCCGCTAAACAAAATCAAGTTATCCAAAGGAAAAACTTTTCATAAAAATTTTTGAATATATAAAAGGTATCTTGTCAAGTCAGTATTCAAATTAAATTCAGATGTAGACTTTCTGTTTTAGTTGTTCCAAGTCAATGCAGAGAGGACTGTTCTTTAAAATGGCTCAGACCTCCCAGTGGCCGGACATTTCTCGCATCGTAAATCCTTAAATAAATTAGGGAAACCTATTTTTGGCCAAAAATGCCCTCAGATGTCACTCCCTATTGTAGATCGGGGTAAATTTTTGCCAACTGTCTCCTCCGAGGTCCCAGGCGAGTACCTTGGTCAAAATGCCCGTCTTTACGGTACCTTTTGAAAGAGTAGCTCTTGACATCGTTGGTCCTTTATTTTCCCATTTTCATCTGGGGGACGTAGATATATATTAACATTAGTTGATTATGCTTCGAGTTTCCCTGAAGCCCTTCCCTTAAAGACCGTAACTACTAAAAGGGTGGCTGAAGCCCTTTTGTCCCTCTTTCCAGAGTGGGCATCCCCAGAGGAAATTTTGTCGGACCCTGGGGGAAAAATTCACATTTTGACTTAATGCAACATCTATACCAACTTCTGGGAGTGAAGCCTCTCTTCACCCCACCCCATCATCCCAGCTGTAATGGGAGGATTGAGAAGCCCGCATTCGATTCTCAAGTCCCTTTTAAGGAAACTTTGCTCCCGTAAACCCAAGGAGTGGCATCGTTACCTACCCTGTGCTTTGTTTGCCATGAAGGAAGTTCAGTGACTCTTTGGGGTTTTCACCTTTTGAACTTCTCTATGGTAGGGCAGGCCAGAGGTCCACTGTCCCTCCTTCATGACTTATGGACTAATGAGAAGGTTAATGCTGAGGTTCAGTCTTCTTACCAGTTTCTCTTTGACTTAGATCCAAACTTTAGGAGACCTCTGACATAGTTTCGAAAAACCTAAGCTTGTCAGTGGAACCAGTACAAAACCTATTTTTACTCCAAAAGTCAGAGGAGAAGTTTTAACGTAGGGGATGAAGTTCTTGTACTTTTGTCGATTAAGTCAAATTATTAGTAGCGTGGAAAGGTCCATATAAAGTATTAAAAATTTGTGGGAAAGTTTATACCCCATGGAAGTCAAGGGGAAACCTAAGCTTCATCATATCAACATTTCCCTTTAAAAAATATTACGAAGAAATTCGGTTAACTGCCTTAACAACTTTGACATAGTTTTCCACACAAAAATTTTTAAGACAACTGAAGAATGTAAAAGTGCGTAATTTGACACATCTAACTTAGACTATGATGAAGAACTACATGACTTGGTGGGCTCTTGACCACTCGGATGCAACCAACATTAATATTAATGAAATCTTTGGATGACCATAAGAGACATGAAATACTTCAATGTGTGAGTAACTTTTCAGACGTCTTTACTGATATTCCGGTGTTTTCCTCCACGGTAGTCCATAAGATTGACTTAGTGACGGACCAAACCTTCAAACGAAAATTATACCCAGTTCCCGTTCACCTTAGGGTGCATTTGACGAGGGTAGACAAATTATAAAACTAAAAATCATTGAACCTTCGTATCTTCATATTTTTCACCAGTTTGTCATGGTTAAGAAGGAGGATAATTCATATAGACTTGCTATTGACTTCAGAGGGGCCCTTTAAAGCTATAACTCTGTGGGGATGTTGAGCCTATGCCCTTAATAGATAGCGATCTACACAAATTTTATGACTCTTCCTTCTTTTCAGAGATTGTTATTGTGCAGGCATATCATCAGGTAATGTTAGATCCTTCGTCTAAGCAGTACACCGCTTTTCCTACACACCAAGGACTGATGCAGTATAGAACTATGCCCTTCGGTTTGGTAACTGCCTGTGCTACCTACGTGAGACTGATGAGAAAGGTCTTGGGTAATATGCCAAATGTTTTGTTATTTTGATAACATTTACGTAATGACATCCACGTGGGGCGAATATCCAAACATTAACATCAGTTTTGCGTAGGTTACGCTCACATGGCCTCACTGCCAAGCCGAAGAAGTGCTTCCTTGGGTATAACTGTCAGTGGAACGCCTTCCAACTGAACAAAAAGAAATTAATGGAAAAATAAATAAATAAAGAAATACTTAGGAAAATGAGAATAATGATTTTTGAGAATTTTACTTTAAAATTTAAATATAATAAAAAAAAAAATGGCCTTCAGTTCTTTTAGTTGGGGCAGGAGTAGGTATGGCCTGGATAGTTCCTCTGATGTTATTTATGTAGGTTATCCTGGGCAGATGGTAACAATCCGATGTTCTGGAATCTCCTACCACTTGGATGGAGCACAAGTAGAATAGGTAAGGGCCGGTAGTAGTAGAATAATGTTAATAAGTATTATTAACACGTCTTGCTCCTTTATCTGGCGTCTATCCTGGAAGACCACGCCAGGAACAGAGCTGGTAATAAGAAAAAAATAAACTGGTTACCCATAGTCATGATAATATAACATTTAAGAAAGAAAAAGAATAAATGCCAAAAATCATTACTGGTAACCAGCAAACACTAGAAAAGAACAAACAGTAATACTCCTGGTAGATCACCCTACCTGATTAGGAGAAGAGTGGAGGTGAAGTGACTCTCCAAACTTCAACCCACACCAGGTAAGGTCAATATTAACAGGAGTAGAAACTTTAACAAATCGGACACCAGAGAAACTAGTTTTTGCCCCAGCCCGCCAGAGGGGGGGGGGTGCGCGCGACGTAACTCTAATGGTTCCTGGTTGCCCGAACAACCTTAACCCCACTTACACCTACTTTTCCCTCACAATAACAGATTAGATATCTTGGACTGATACTTTCTAATAACACTCTGCAGCTCTCCCCAGTAAGATCAAAGCTATATAGATTTTAAATTCCCAAAACCAAGAAGCTCATGCGTAGCTTTCTTGGTTCTGTAAATTTTTATGCACGGTTATCCCGAATCTTGCTTATCTTACAGGCATCTTATCGGACTTACTTATAAAAGTCTGTGAAGGAACCTTCTTGAACTTTCCGACGTAGCTCGGGATAAAGTTTAATGTGATTAAAAGTATCTTTGCGAAAGACCCTATACTTAAGATTCAGATATTAATAAAACATTTTGTCTGTAGAACTGATGCCTCCAATACTGGCTTAGGTGCGGTGTTACTACAATACCATGATGGTACTCCTCCCCTGTATGCTTCCTAAGCCGGAAACTCCTTCCCGCAGAAACAAGATACTCCACAATAGAAAAGGAATGTTTGGCCCTTGTGTAGGGTATCTCCAAACTTAAATTTTATTTGCTGGGAAAAGAATTCATTTTAGAAACAGACCACAAACCTTTGATATACCTAGAAACTTTTAAGGGAACCAACAGTCGCCTCTTGAGGTGGACATTGGCACTCCAGGCTTTTAAGTTCCATATTGTGTATATCAATGGTTCATCCAATTATTTCTCTGACTGGCTAAGTCGTGACAGTCAGTAGATTATTTGTTGCCTTACGCGACTTCCACATGTTAGAACTTTTTCCTCGCCTATTTTTCTTATACTCCTTGACTATAAGTCTTGGTATGGGGGAGTGTGAGGGGAAAAGTTCAAGAGATAGGAGTAGAGATATAGTAACGATAGTTTCATTACCGGCTACTAGTTAAGGTAGGGTAAGTCACGCTCCCGTTATCCCTTCCCCTCCCTCTTTCACCCACCCCTCGAAAGGTGACGTGTGGGGCTCTGGTCAAACAGTAAATCACTCGACTCGCAGCTCCCATCACTACTGTAAGTACATGCCTGCCTTGTATTCTAGTGGATTTATTGGTTAAAAGCTTCGCTTTTTGACCAATAATAAACTTAGTCCTTTCAGTCTTGCTCTAAGTTGACTGTTGTAATAATCACCACGTCTTTTGAGTAATGTACACTGCCATGGAGAGTGATTATTTAAGCAGTGGGTAACCTGTCTATCTTTTCAGCTTGGATGTCTGTGAGGGTCACCTGTCAATCAACGAGGAGAAATGATGGACTAACGTCCAGAGACTTCCCCATTTTGTATTGAACTACCTGTGCACTTGTATGAAATTGCAGGACGTAACCCCACATCATTGCAGCGGTAAAGAACCTGCTGTCTTGTCATCGAGACACTAATCACGGCGATAATCTGTGAAGAACTAGCCAGTGGTGGTCACCAACACCTGCGACCCCCCCCCCATCATCAGCAACGGCTACGATTTCAACAAGCAGTGTCACCAACACCAGACACCCAAGTGTTAAATTAGCGTTGAATTAGTTATCATTTATATTTTTCCTTTTTTATTTTCTTTAATGTAGGATTAATATTTCATATTTAAGTGTTTTATATTTTTTATATTTTCTATATAATAAAGTGTTTGTTATTTCTTTTTCTATTCATAATTTTCTTGAGGAGGAGCCAGCCTTGGTAATACTGTCTGAAGTTGTTACAGGGCTGAGTAAGCCTTCACAACCTTTGTTAATAATTTAGAAATTGCACGCCAGCGTTACAGACACCTGGGTGCACTCTGTCCGAACAGAGTAATCTGCAGTGCTGAAAGCCAGCCCCACCCTACTGAGGAATGCATCACCAAGCTGAAGAATGCATCACCAAGCTGAAGAATGCATCGCCACCCACTCCACGATGCCCGAATTGCAGGCAGAAAACCATGCCTGGAACCCTCGATGCCCTGAGAGGCTCACTAGATTTCGTGAGGCCGGGAAAGGGACCCCAAACGACGAGACAGCAGGCGACGGCAGAGAATCACCCTCAGCAGACGAGGGGTGCAGAGAATCCTGCCATACTGCAGAACTCTCATCAGGCAACCCAAAACTCAATCCCCAGGAATTTCCGACCCTTGAAGACTCAACCAGGCGTCATGAACAGGAGCATCCTCCCCCACTACCGAAACGAAGAAACAAAAACATGAGGAAACACGCGGCGCCAACAGGAAACATCTGGGAAAACGCAATCAGCAGACGGCACTACACGAGCCCCACCGGCCTCCTTGCCAGGCACAGCCACTATGCAGGCTATGGTTGCACCTCACCAGCAGATGCCGGGTACACAACTTGGCATACAGAAAACAGGCCATGGTGTGCACATTTGAAAAAATTACAACCCTCAGCAGTCCCCACAGATTACAACAGCCCAGATAATATCCATTTGCTTCGAACCCACCGACAAACGCGGGCCCCTCAACAGAGAGGACTCTTAACACTCAAGGCATTCACGGATATTATCTGCAACACAATCACCTCCACGGAACAACAGAGCATGTTCCGGCAGATGGTCAGCACACTCCTGAGGGTGTGCTTACTGACAGAGCAGGAAACAGTGGATGCCATAAATCTGCAGATTATCAGGGGCGGACAGAGCCCAGTCCCCACCTCAGGAAAAGCTGAGATGGAGTAACCCCAGTCGCTTATGAGGCACACTAGCTGAATGTCCGGAACAGTGCTTGAGCAGCATATGCTGCAACAATGAAGAATCAATTCTCCTTCAGGAGCCAGAGACGGGTCATCTCAAGTTTAAGACCCTTTGCCAGGACCCGGTCTTGGCGAACATTATACATGCAAACATATATACCTTCAAGCGTCACTTGGTTACGTTACGTGGACGCGTCCTTGTAATAACTCCAAACTTTTTGATGTACAGAATCTACAGGCAGGCTCAACACAGTTGAACCGGCGATCCATTTTTACAATAGAAGAAAAGCCCAATAACAAGCTACCTTTCCTCGACGTTCTCATTCACAAAGTAGACAACAACCAAAGATTTCAAGTTTATCGGAAACCTACCAATAAAAAATGATCTCGCAACACTTCTATTCCAGTCAAGATACCAAGACCAAAAGAGGCATGATCATCGGGTTTTTCCAAAGAGCATACCGAATTTGTAGTCCTGAGTTCTTGACGAGGAATGTACATGCATTACCAAAACCTTCACTGAGTTACATTTTCCTTCCTTTTCATCAAAGACTGCAAGTAAAGAGCTCTTCAGGATCATTAATTCTCCACGCACCAACCCCCAACTCCCAACAAAGTTATAATTCTTCCCAGCAGCCAGTGTTGCACTGAACGTTCTAAAGTACTTTCACAAGCTAACACCAGAGTCGCCATCGTTTTCTAGCCTTCAATAAAGGATCAAAACCAGGACAAAATCAAAGCAACAACACAAACCCAGTCAATGCAGGGGTTTACACTATACCCTGTGGAGGCTGTGAACAAGATTTATGTAGGTGAAACAGAAAGAAGCCTCGACACCGCCTCAATGAACACATTTACGCATGTAGGAACGATAACTTAAAACAACGCCTGTGTACAACCCCGAAATTCACCAATCATCTCATGAAATTCAGGGACGCCCAATTAGTGATCAAAGAAACTAATTTCCGCAGACACAAGTGCCTCGAATCAGCACTGATCACTGTTTCGAATACAATTAAACAAAAACGGCAGCTTCACCATCTCTGAAGTCTTAGCAAGAATCCTCCTGCAAACAGTAAACCCTGCCATCACATAGTCTCTCCTGTTATACTACACAAAGCACATTACAGAGAGTGAACACTGAAACAAGCTGCCTCTTTCCAGTCTATATTTGTCTAACCTATTTTTATGTTCCCCAAGTAATAGCTTTTCATATCCTTTTACTCATGTACGAATTAATTGCTCTACCATATTGTATTACTAATACTAGTACAATTTTGTCACTACTACTACTACTACTACCACCACTAGTATTGCACCTCACTTGAGCCTTTATATACCCTCAGTGTCCAATACTGTTTTTTATCGGCTTGACCCAAAACTCCTGGAGAGCGAAACGTTGCCACAATAAAATGTCACATTAGTTGCACTTGTGTCCTTTTACTTTACAAGAAATTCTTCGCGAAGATTGATAACTTCCTGCTAAACATGACTAACGTTCGAGAATCTCAAAGACAATTTAGACAGAGAAAAACATTTATGAAAAACAGCACGTATTACGCAGCATACGTGTTTACTGAATTACTACTGGATAACTTTCGAAGTTCTCCAGCGAACTTGGAACTGCCGATCTTCAGGTTACTCTTAACTTGGTATTCATCTTAGTTTTGGTTTAAATGTATTAAAAAAATATTTTTTTCTATAATTTTCTTAGTTTATTATGAAATGAAGAAAATTAACAGGTTGGCTAACAGAAAAATAAACTTTATTCACTTTAAATGCCTTGAGAAAATTTTCTGTTTAAGGACATTATTGTACGAGTGTCTGTGTGTATGTAAAAGTTACTAGTTGTCATAGGCACTTATCTATAGACACTTGGCCTGTTTTGTGTGTGTGTGTGTGTGTGTGTGTGTGTGTGTGTGTGTTTCTCACCTGTTGTGGTTACAGGGGTCGAGTTAAAGCTTTGGGACCTGCCCTTCACTGGCAGCTACTGGATCACTCATCCTGCTCCATGAGCTTTATCATACCTCTTCTTAAAGCTATGTATGGATCCTGCCTCCATTACATTACTACCCAGACTATACCACTTCCTGACAACTCTGTGACTGAAGAAATTCTTCCTGACATCCCTGTGGTTCATCTGAGTCTTCAACTTCCGACTGTGACCTTTCGTTGCTGTGTCCCATCTCTGGAACATCCTGTGTCTGTCCACCTCGTCGATTCCTCTCAATATTTTATATGTAGTTATCATATCATCCCCTAACTCTCCTGTTCTCTAGTGTCGTCAGGTTGATTTCCCTTAACCTCTCTTCGTAGGACATACCCCTTATCTCTGGGACTAGTCTTGATAAGAACATAAAAACAAAAAGAACGAAAGGAACACTGCAGAAGGCCTACTCGCCCATGCGAGGCAGGTCCAAGTTCCTACCGGCTTAAGCCAATGCACCCAAACCCAGACAGGTCAGGTCACATTGACTTAAGGGAGGAACACGGCAACCGACCTGGTAGCACAAGCTATCAGGTCTAACTCACACCCACCCACATCTACTCATGTATTTTTTCCCCAAACCCATTTTTAAAGCTACACAACGTTCTGGCCTCTATAACGGGACTTGGGGGTTTGTTCCACTCATCCACAAATCTATTACCAAACCAGTACTTTCCTATATCCTTCCTGAATCTGAATTTTTCCAACTTAAAACCCTTGCTGCGAGTTTCCCGTCTAGGCTAGATTTTTCAGCACACTATTTACATCCCCTTTATTTATTCCTGTCTTCCACTTATTTCACCTCAATCATATCCCCCCTAATTCTACGTCTTTCTAGAGAGTGCAGTTTCAGGGCCCTTAGTTATCCTCATAGGGAAGGTTTCTGATACATGGGTTTATCTTTGTCATCCTCCTTTGTGTTGATGCAAACCTTTGCACTTTCTAAATTTCTTACTGCTTGGCTAGGTGAGGGTTCCAAACTGGCGCTGCATATTCCAATATGGCATAACGTACACAGTGTAAAGGGTCCTGAATGACTCCTTATTAAGACGTGGGAATGCTGTTTCTTAGGTTTGCCAGGCACCCGTAAAGCTGGCAAACCTAAGAACTTATTCCGATATCTAAATAAGGAGTCATTCAGGACCCCGTACACTGTGTAGTTAGGCCCATATTGGAGTACACAGCACAGTTTGGAACCCTCCCCCTAGCCCAAACATGTGTTTGTGTGAGTGTGTGTCAGCGTGGGGCGCGCGCGGGTTCGCTTAAGAATTGCAGTATGTGTACTTCCTCCACACGGTAGAGGCGTGTGTATACGTATTCTGATGTAGTGTGTGTTGGTTCGAATCCTGCGTGTAATGAGTATTTAAGATAAAATGATAATATATATAATATATATATATTTAATATATATATATTATATATATATATATATATATATATATATATATATATATATAAGGAGGTACTACCTCTGGAACTGTGCTGGGAACCTCATCCTCAGAGATAAGAATAAACTTAAATTCAGGGGAAAAAATCAAGGTTCTCCCCGGGAGTTTGTTTGAATTTTGTCATCTCCTACTACCTCTATATTCTATGTAGTCAATGCACTGGTAAAAATAATAGGGAGAAGAACAACAAGATAACATTAAAGGCTCTATCTAAAATTCTTCGTCCCCCCCCCGTGGTTGCTGCGTCCCCGAATGGTGCAGGCATTTCCCCCCTTTGGTTTCCCAAACTGAGTCTTGAAAGGGGAACCGGCCCCCCTATGATCTTGGTTTCAATAATGACTTTTCATCCAGTTCTTTGAGGAACTTAAGAGCACACTTGCCACATGCTCCTAGGTTTTCTCCGACCCAAGGGGGAGGGGCTTCATATATGCGGGTCTTTTGGGTCCCCCTGTTGCTGGCGGCTCCACCCTAACAGCTTTAGAGTATGGCCAATAGACGTCTGCAAATGTGGCAGCACAGGTGTAGTCACAGGCAATCTGCTTACCATCCTTCCAGGGTAGCGTAGGGTCGCTCCTTTCAGGACGCTTTTGACTTCCATCAGACCTCTGTACTTGGTACTTGGGGTTCCGTTAAGTTGGGCAATGGACTGGAGCGAGGCTTCTCTTTATGATGTCGTTGACCTCCTCATTTTTCTAGTAAAACTTCCCATATAATGTGTGACACACGAGACCTTCATATGAAGTCGGAATTGTCAGCCGTCGCCCTGCCGAAAAACACATTATGTTCGGTGAGTATGGCGGCAACTAGGAGAAGAGCAACACCAACCCGAATGACCTATTAGTCGAGTTGAGTGCCCAGAGAGGAACTGGGAAACAGCTGAAGGAAATCTCCTGAATGCAGTGCCATGACCGCTAGGTGACGAGCTTTGCCCTTTCCTGAAGCGTTGGTGAGCAATGTGTTGGCAATTCTTTCCATGATTGGTTTGGGTTTCCTAGTGGGATGTTTGTGCTCTTAGGAGGCCTGGTCACAGACCGGGCCGCGGGGGCGTTGACCCCCGGAAACTCTCTCCAGGTAAACTCCAGGAGCTGGTCTACTGAAGGAGTTGGCAAGAGTGGCCCCCACCCACACGGCTGCTTCAATGAACCTGGGGTCTTGAGCACCTCCCGTGTCTCTCCAAGCATTCGGGGACAATCTCCTTGATAGTCCACTGGAAGCCAAACACAAAGGGACAGAAATGCAGGTAAAGCTACCTGCGTTGCTTTGCGACCCTATACTTCCCAGTCGCACTGGAGGGTTGTTGTTCCATTGCTGATTTTCCAGTCACAGATTCAGATCCTTCTTAAAGACTGATTTCAGTAATGACTCACATTCGTTGAGTGTTGGGTTGTCAAAAGAGGGTGCGCACCACAGAAGTGAGTCTTGGCAAACTAAGACACCTTGTGAGGAGATGCAAGGCGTCATGGGCTTCGAGATCTCTTATTCTATCCTCCATTCTCTTCAGGCCATTCTGTTTATCCTTGAGGACTTTGTCGATGGCCTGATTACCCAGCTGTGCTCCCAAGAGCACAGCTGGCAATCTTGGTTGGAATGGTAGTAGAGACTTCAGGGTGGATTGTTCGCACAGCACTGATTATTTCCTGGTTTCTTTGATTTCACAATTGGAGGATTGAAGATGAGTTTCAAGTCTTCTCCGTGTGTCTTCACCAGTTGTAGGTCCTCTAGCAGGGACTCTCCAGCACCTGCCAAAGTGCCATCATCCAGGTACCCGATGTTGAGCTCGCTGCCGCAGGCTGTAAGTTAGTTCCCTTACTGCCAAGCAGAAGAGGAATGGAACCGAGTGGATCACCCTGCTGATCACCCTTTTAATATGGGAATTTCATGTTCGCCAAAACAAAAGAATTGAGGTTGGCTGTAGCCAGCTGAAATGAAGGGAAAAAGACTGGGGAACCGATCCCGAACCTCTGGCAAGACCAAATCTCTTTTCACCATATTAAAGGAATTCTAAAGTCAAGTTTGACTACGGCTTGTCTTCTGGTAGGTCCCTGATGTAGGCCCTTGCCGCATGAGCTGCGCTTCACTGCTGAGAGACCCAAAGCCAGTGTGGCTGGAGTAAACTGACAGTCCTCTAGGGCTAGGCGAATGTTTCTTACTGCTGCTTCGCAACGAGACGACGAAGAGTGTTACCAACAGCAATGGGTCTGATTCCCCCATCCTTCTTCTTCAAAGCACATAATTAGACTCCAAAATAGAAAGATTTTATTTCTTCTGGAATCTGCCTAGCCAGGCAGTTGTTGACGAAGGTGTTAACTCAGAGAGAAGAAATGATGCAGATGTGCCGAGTACTGTATTTACTATCTCTTTGAGGTGTTGTGTAATCTCCAGCAGATCCTGCTGGAAATGACACTATCGCCTTATAGACTTCTGATTCTGGCAAAATTAATTGTCCAGTGATGAGGTCTTAGGGTTGTTGTTAACGACCATGGTGTCCTTGTTGGGTACTTGTCCCTTACATGGGCTGTGGTCTCATCTTTGGGATCAACAGTGTCGTCACTAGCAATTATTCTGATTGCTCCCATTGTGTTACCTTCTTCGACGTTTCGCTAACCTGTGCTCAAGATTTTCTCGTTTTCATTGGAATTTTTCATGGGTCTACCTCTGTAATTCCTGCGATGACGGGGCAGAGGGACACAATTATCTATTTTTGGGTAGTTGCGCACTGCCTTGATGACTGATGTGGTTCGCAGTTTGCCTCGTCTTTCAGGAATTGTAAGACAGACATAATACACACACACACACACACAACACACAACACACACACACACAACACACACACACCCCACACACACACACACCCCACACACACACACACACACACACACACACACACCGTGTACGTTAGGCCCATATTGGAGTATGCGGCACCAGTTTGGAACCCACACGTAGCCAAGCATGTAAAGAAACTAGAGAAAGTGCAAAGGTTTGCCACAAGACTAGTCCCAGAGCTAAGAGGTATATCCTACGAGGAGAGGTTAAGGGAAATCAACCTGACGACACTGGAGGACAGGAGAGATAGGGGGGACATGATAACAACTTACAAAATACTGAGAGGAATTGACAAGGTGGACAAAGACAGGATGTTCCAGAGACTGGACACAGCAACAAGGGGACAAAGTTGGAAGCTGAAGACACAGATGAATCACAGGGATGTTAGGAAGTATTTCTTCAGCCACAGAGTAGTCAGGAAGTGGAATAGTTTGGGAAAGATGTAGTGGAGGCAGGATCCATACATAGCTTTAAGCAGAGGTACGATAAAGCTCATGGTTCAGGGAGAGTGACCTAGTGGCGACCAGTGAAGAGGCGGGGCCAGGAGCTTGGACTCGACCCCTGCAACCTCAACTAGGTGAGTACAACTAGGTGAGTACACACACGCACGCACGCAAATAATGTAAAAATGGAAGAACAGTTGATGGTTTATCAGGCTAAGATGGCGCCTTACATACGACATTACACTTTTACAGCCCCACACTCCTGAGATCTATCTTGAGGAAGACATTGAAACTGTCAGTGGAAGAACACTAATGGGATTAAGTAACTCTTCCAGTGCGACTGTGAAGCATAAAGGTGCGCGAGACAACGCATTTCCTTCCTCGCGTATGACTTTCAGTGAACTAGTAAAGGAGATTGTCCCCGAACGCTTGAGAGGTACAGTAGGAGCTCACGACCCAAAGTTCATCGAAGCGGTCAAGCAGTGGGACTCTTCAAGCAGACCAGCTTCTCCCAGTGAGCACAAACAGTCCCACTGGGACAATCTGATCCTGGAATAAATCGCCAGCACAATGATCAACAACACTTCAGGAAAGGACAAAACTCGTCTCCTAGCATGAGATTTGCATTTAGCTGTTCCCAATTCCTCCCTGGACACTCAACCCACAGGCTATTCGGATTGGTGTAGCGCTCCGTTTAGCCGCCCTTATACTCACCGAACATCAGTACATTTTCAGTAGGGCGTCAACTGATCAATTTGGACTACATGGTCTCGTCTGTCTTACATCAAAAGGGGAAAAGTATGCTAGACATGAGGTGGTCAACGCCCGTCAAGAGAAGTCTCGCCACAGCCTATTGGCCAGCAGAATGGGAACCTCTAGTTCTGAGGTCTGACAGAAGCTAAAAACGTCCATGTAGAGTCACCCTGCTACCGGGAAGGGACCGTGAGTAGATTGCGTGGGACTACACCTGTGGCCTCTAAGTTAGCTGACACTACTTGCCATACTCTGAAGCTGAAGAGGGGGTGAGGCCGCTTTTTTGGAGAGACCCTGAAGACCAACAAATACGGAGGGCTAAAAACTTCGTCCCGTAGGGTGGGAAAACCCATTGGAGCATGGGGCAATTTGTGCTCAAAAAACCCCTGAAAAATGAAAAACCCACGCCCCACACGCATACACACACCCGCACACACACACACACACACACCACCACACACACCACCACACACACAACACAACACCACCACACACACCACACAGCTGACCGTCTATTAGAACTATAGTTTGGTCTCGAGAATGTCATCTAGGACAAAAACCATCTAAAACAAAATGAAGAACCCTTTTGGAACAAATAGGGCCATATTCCATAAACACCCTCAAAATACCAAACAACCTTACCTAGGTCTCCAGATTCTAAAAAAAAAAAAAAATTAATTGTTTAGCTCGCTGTCGAGATGAAATTGTTAAAATGTATTGTCTAAGGATCAAATTTTAAACAGCAATAATATTTCTTATTTTAAATTGTGTTTGCTGGTGTATGTCGATGAATCTGAACAGAGTGGAGATGGATACTGTTGCACTATTTGGCTGAGGTGGACTGTTGAAGTTCTAGCGAAGTGAGAAATTTTGTTACGTATCTCTGGTCTTTTTTTTTACCCTGCTGTAATTTGTGCAGTTGGTAAGGCATCATCTCTGCTCCTCTTCAGTTCATTTACATCATCATCCTGCATATTTTCAAAGCCATCACCTAATAATCTCCTTGCCAGCTGAACTATTTCCTGCACTTAACTCTCAAGCGAGGGGAAAACCTGAAGTATTCACTACATTAGGTCTCAGCTTTCCCCAACCTGTTTTTAATGTTGATAGAGGCACTTCATTCTATGCACTTGTGCTACAAGTTTGCTACTGCAATGTTGGAGTCACTGTTATGTGTAGTTACACTTAAAAGCCCTAGTAACTCCACGATCCAGTGGAAGTATTTAAAAAAAAGTGAGTATACATCGAACAAAACTTTGGGTGAATCTGAAAAGTGTGAGCAAGCAAGAAAACCCACAAACCCGCCTTGGGTTACACAATTTGAAACTTGTGTAAAACCAGCCGGTGCTTTAACACACACTTTTGCTCAGGTTTTCCTTCCTCATCATTCACTTTTTACGGTAATCTAAGGCTTTTTCCCCTTGTAAAAATAAAATTAAGTGGCGCACTTTACTTTTGCTCGTCCCGTCCACTCAATAAGTTTTCTGTTTAATCAGTGTTGTAGCCTGTGTTGTAGCCCGGTGACAACCTGGGTTATTCATTACACAAGTCCGTATATTTGCCCTTTTTTCCTTTTAGGTGAACGAACTAATGCCCTTTATTCATTAAGTCCATAAACTCTCTCTGTTGCACTTAAACGCGCACCATCTTTAAGTTATCTAATATTATGATTTTCTGATAATACCAATCCTTTAACACTTAAACTTTCCCAAGCCACTTTTATCATCACTCACATGTCACTTGGGTGCATTGGTTACTACGCAGATACAAGATATGGTAATGAAAATATAAGATATCGATTCACAAACACAGATCTGAGAAAACGTAGGGACACGTATGTACGGACCACAGAGACGGAATCGTGCAGAGAGTTAAACCCAACTAAAAAAAACTGGGCCGGATAACATCCCCGGCAGATTCCTTAACGATTGGGCCTCTGAATTGCAAGTCCTCATTACGCACATAATAAATTTCTCTATCATCACCAATACAGGACCAGAGGGATTCAAGGAGGCCAGAGTTTCTCCTTCCTTAAAGAATTTAAAAAGTAGGTCTGACGTCAGCAACAATAGCCTTTTAGTATTTTCAGTGGATGTCCAAAATTTTAAGAGAAAATGGTGTATTGCCAAGTAGTTAAGTATTTTATGCGATAAACGTTTACATACTTAAATCAGGTTTGAGGAGATCTTACTCGATAATAGCTTCCAATTAATCTGTTGGGGCTACCTGAGAAATTAATGTCATTAGGGAATGTTATAGTTATGGCGACCCTGGATTTGCAAAAAGGGCATTTGACACAGTTAACCATAATATTTTTTGTAAGAAAAGTGCAAGCTATGGCATAGGCAATCAGAAACAAAATTTTCAAGGTCAGTAATACAGAATTAAAACACCTGCCGATAACATGTGGGGTTTCCCAGGGTAGTATTCTGAGTCCTTTGCTATTTTCATGTCATCGAATGACATGACCATCAAACGTAAGTTTCTGTGTATGCAGACGAACAGTTCTTTGCTAATTTGAGGTAAAAGACCCACAAGATTTAGCTAACATTTTGATATTAGAGTTAGAATCCTGCTAAAAATGATAAATAGACAACAAACTATGCTAAATCTTAGGAAAACAGAAACCTAAATCTTTTGTCATGAATAAAACTGAAAGAGTAAATACCTTTATTTCGAATGTAATGAGGAACCCATCAAATTTAATACCTCCCGTGAAAAACCTGGAAATTCCCTTTCACCCCAAAACATGTCAGGAAAATTGATAGTGAACAATGTAGTAAAATAAGCCAATGTCAGGCAGAGACTGAGTATTTTATGCCATGGGCCGCCACTGATACGCTTCTGTATAGGGAAATATATGAAAAGGAAACAGAGGGGTTAAGAAAGTGGTAAAGGAATGTTTTAGGAGAGCAGATGAGAGAGTGGGGGAGAGGTAAACAAATTTTTTGCTGGAAAAAAAAAAATTTTGGAGGAGGAAAGACTAGAAAACGAATGCATTTGATAGTTAAAATTTAAAGAGGTCTTAGTGGAGAATTGGAGGAAATCTGGAAAATGGGGGGAAATATTTTGAGAAGTCCTAAATGTTGATGAAGATAGGAAGCTGTGATTTTGTGCTTTGGCAAAGTAGGCTAACATCTTTTGGGGGTTGGGAAGAGCCAATGTAATTATAGGGGATTTACATGATGCGGTAGAATTAAGGGGGAAAAAAAAGCTGGGTTGATGGGATCAAGAATAAATTTAAAAACGGGTGGGAAATAATTTTTGGGAATGGGTGGTGCTTTTATTTAAAAAATTAATGAGCGAGGGCAAGGCCCCTAGGGACTGGCAGAGAGCATGCATTCTTCCTTTGTATAAAGGCAAAGGGGGATCAAAGATAGGGGAAAATAAGGTTGTTGATTTTAATTTGGAAAAGTGAAAGGGTGAGTTATTATTGAAAAAATTAAGGTAACACTGAGAGGGGGATACAAGAAAAGGGGAACTTTTGGGAAAGGGGGTGGGGGAGTGGAAAAAGGTTTACAGTGAAACATATAAATGAAAATTATTGAAAAATTTTAAGAGGTTTTTGTTTGCATTAAGGTTTTGGAAAAGACATTGTAAGGTGGTTGGGATGCAATGTGGAAACCTGTTTATGTGTAAGATAAAGGTTTTTTAGGCACTAAAGCTTTAAGAGATTTTTATGAGGATAGTGAGGCTCATTTTTTGGGTAGGAGGAAGAGGGAGACTTTTCCCAGAAAAAAGTGCTTAGAAAGAAATTGTGATGTCCCCATGGTTGTTCAATAATTTAAAAAAGATGTAAAAGAAGTGAATCCTCGGTGTTAAAAAAGGTGGGGGACTGAAGAAAAAATCTAACAAAACGTGGGAGCTGTTACATTTTTTTTTTTTGCTGATGGCACTTTTTTGGGAGTTTTTAAGAAAGTTGCAGAATTGGTAGACAATTTCGGGAGCGTGATTAAAAGAAGGGAAAATTTTTTAAGTGACAAGGAAAGAGGAAGGGGATAAGAACAAAAAAAAGGGGTAATTAGACTACTATCAGATTGGAGGGGGGGGAGAATGAAAGAAGTGAAGTTTTTCTGTTTTGTGATTGCCCCTTTCACCCATAGGGGGGTCCAGAAAGACGACGTGAAGAAAAAATTGCAAAGGGTGAAAGGTGAGTGTTGTTTTGGGGGTCTGCTGCGAAAAGGGGGACGTTATCACGAAAGAAAAAGAGGGGGATTTATGAGAAAAAATTGTGGTTCCCAACGTTTTTTAGGGGTGTAAAGCATGGGTGGTTTTTTAATTCTTGAAAAAGAAGGCTGGTGGCATGGAGAATCGTGTTGAAACAATGTGTTGTATAAATTATGAAAAGGATCTTTTGCTTGGATTTTTTGGGGGAGGTTTATCCGGAGGGCTGAGAGGGAACTTTTGAGGGGGTTTGAACTTTTAGAGAGGACTGAAAAAAAATAGAATGATTTGGGGGTCATAAAAATCTTTAGGGGAAAAGGAATACGTAGGTTTTTTCTCCCAGGGGCAGGAAGGTGAGCATCCATGAATCAACAAAAAATGGAATCTAGCCATGGGAATTTAAAGGGTCCCTAAAGCCCTAACCCCCTTTCCCCTAAAATAATAACTCGAAACAGACCTACTACACCCTCCTCCACATTTTTGGAGTCCATATTGACCAAAATTAAGTCCCTTTCCCCTCCAACCGATCCTACCCCAACCCAAAAACCCTCAGTACTCAGTAAAACCCCCCCACCTTATTCATCCCTGCTATTTTAAAAGGTCCTGACCCCCCTCTGAATAAATGGTATAAAACACCGACAAAATTGAAATATAAAAAAATATGCAGTAAAAGGGACCCTTTTTGAAAAAAACGTTTGCCCAACAGGGGTTTTTTTAAGTCACAAACGATCTACCGGGTGGATGGGAAGGAGTATTTATAGTCAGGTTCGAAAGGTGGTCAGGGGGAGAATGCTGCATCTGATGATCTACCAGTGGGGTTAGAGTCAAAAACTTGGGTAGCTTGGAAGGGAGATTGGGAAAGTTTTGTGAGCGAACCCTTTTGCAGTGTTTTCCCTTCCCAGTTCTTATGTGGGAACCCAAGAAACTTCTTCATTTCAGCATACGAGTTAAAACTTCGTAAACAATGCATCTTTTCCGGGGAAAAATAGAAACTGAGAAAGACCACGGGAAAGGAAGTGGGGGGATTAAAGCATGTCATAAAAAAATCAGTGCGGTTTTAGAACTGGGAGGAAGGCAGAGAGGAATAAGTGAAAATTAATATGCACCGAAGACCAGGAGTCCCCAATGTGGTATCAGTATGTAAGCAATATGCAAAAATGCATATGTCTGCTGTAAACAACAGAGCAATGGTGGATACATTTCCTGAGGTAGCCAGAAGAGCATGGCAAATACAGGTCAGGGGACTTTAACCCGAAGATTTAAATGGGGAGAAACTAAACCCACGTGGGCCAGAAAACATAAGGGCTGCGATGCTGGGGGTTTAATGGAGAATCTTAGCACCATCATGTTTGAGACACAACCAGAGAGAGATAAGAGAAAGAAATCAGAAAACCCGGACCTTAATTCACCCTGATTGGTTTGACATAGAGCTATAATATAAAAAATCCCTTTGGACTAGCCACACGGTTTTTGAGTTTGAATATCATTTTTTGGGGAAAAAAACTAGAAAGGAAGAAGTGAAAGAGAGATGGGGTTTGTTTGAAGAGAGAAGAGAAGAGAGAGGGAAAAAAAGGGGGGTTAGGAGAGGAGGGGGAGAGAGGGGGAGGAGAGGGGAGGGGAAAAGGGAAAGGGGGGAAAAGAGAGAGAGAGAGAGAGTTTAACCTTTTAAATTGAGGATGAAAGCATGAAAGCCAAAATTTCCCCCTTGAGTTGTAATAGTAAGGGGCCCGGTAATCTGGCAGAAGACGAAAAGACGGGGGGCCCACAAGAAATACCAAAAAGTCTTTTTGGGCTCAGCAAGAAATTTGGAAGGTATTCCTAGAGGGAAAATGAAGGTACCCGCAAACCATGGGGGGGGGGGAGAATCAACAGCGACGTTGGGGCACAATACACATAACTGGGGAAAGATAACTATGTGAGTAATTCCCCGAAGGCAGTGGGGCCAGATAAAATCTCTCCATGGGTCGAGAAGAAGAGGCAGATTTTTGTGTGTGCCTTTAACAAGTCCGAAAAAAAACAACTACTGGGGGTATAGAAAATAGCAAAAAGATACCAAATTTTTTTAAGAAAGGGGGAATAACGGTAGCGTTAAAATGCGACCAATGTCAAGACTTGCTTAGTTGTAAACTATGGCGAAAATTACGGGGAAGATGGTGGAGCACCCAGAAAGGAGTAGGTTCATACATGAAAACCAGCAAATGTTTGGGAAAAATAAATCCTATATCATGGAAAGTATGGTGTTTTATGGGATGGGAACAGAATGTAGGAAAAAAGAGGGGGAGGGTAGATTCAATTTTTTGGGGGATATGAAGGCGTTTGACACACTACCGAGAGACTGAATTAAATCTGCAAGATCAGGCAAGAAAAAACAGGGGGGAAACACTACAGTGGATCACGGGTTACCTGACAGGAGCTTAAACGAGTGATGGTCCGTAAAGAGGTGTAGAGTGGGTGCATGTGACAAGTGGGGGTTCACAGAGATCAGTATTAGGCCCTGTTTTTCTTATTAATGTTAATGACATAATGGAAGGAATAAATCAGAGAAACTGTTAGCAATGAGTTAAACTAATGAGAAAAAAATTGAACCATTATAGGCTCAAATGATCTGGTTTGGTTGCAGGGCTGTCTGACAAATGGCTCCTAGAATTTACCGCAAAAATGATCAATTTGATGAACTGCCCTATAATTAAAAATTTATCCAAAATTTTTTTGATAGGTTTGTAGTTTTTGTACATTACCACAAACAAATTATTTCCCCCGCAAATTCATCCATACAGGTTCTGTATCCTTTTTCCCAAAGATTCCTTCAGTGGTAAATAAATAAAACCCTTTTATTTTGCATTCGTTAGGTTGTTCGATGCTTTAAATCAAACCATTTGTCGGGAATTGTGATATACCAACGTTTCTTGCACAACAGTTTTGTTTTAATTTCTAACTTTGATTTAGCGTTTTCTCTTAATTTACTTGATTCTGATACAATAATTCCTGTTTTTTTTTTTTTGCCTTCTTTTTTCTATCCTCTTACGTTTTGTGCTTCTAATTTTACCCGCTTGACAACCATTTCCCTTCGCACAGTCTCTCGCGACTTGAACATTAATTTCTGTTGAATGAAATATCATCTCATTTGCCCCTCTACCTTCCACAATTTCTCAATGAATATAATTGCCAAAACCACTGTCAGAAACCAGTTGAAAGGCCCTGACACGCCACTAATCCATTCTCAAGTAACAATTATTAACGCTTTGACTCCCAGACCTTAACATATTTTGCATAAATTTCACGTAGTATTTACTCAGCAGAAAGTTCACCTCAATTGTCCTATAGACACTCGTTTCCCACCTACATGTTAGGAATAATACAACATATTAAAAGGTATAAAACCTTTTATTTTAATCTTTATAATTGCTAGCCTAGACTTGGGTAACAAATTTTCTCCTTTTTGCCCTCCTGATATCGTTGCTTCCCGCACTTAAACTCAAAATGTTATCATTTCCAAACAAAACATAATGAGCAATACGTTCTACGAATTCCATTATACCCGACTTCTTGTTAGGTAAGACACATATGCAACAGTTAGGTATCTTTATTTGGAAACGTTTCGCCTACACAGTAGGCTTCTTCAGTCGAGTACAGAAAAGTTGATAGAAGCAGAAGAGACTTGAAGACGATGTAATCAGTCCATCACCCTTAAAGTTTTGAGGTGGTCAGTCTCTCAGTCTGGAGAAGAGCATTGTTCCATAGTATGAAACAAATAAAGATACCTAATAAAGATACTTAACTGTTGCATATGTGTCTTACCTAACAACCTGTCGGTATTTTATACCATTTTAATGTTCATACCCGACTACGTCGGATGTGTTACTCGTGGAGGACATAAAACACCCGTCATTATCATCGTTCTCGTTAGGTGTTATAAGTATTCTGCAGACACTTTTTTTTAACACATCGGCAGTTTCCCACCGAGGCAGAGTGACCCTAAAACGAAGAAGCACTTTCATCATCAGTCACTATTACTGTCATGCCAGAGGCATGTCGATACTACAGTTCAGAAACTAACATATCTCCATCCCTTGTTCAGAGTGCAGTAACTATACTTCCCACCTCCAGGACTCAAGTTTAGCTAACTAATTTCCCTGAATCCTTTCATAAATGTTACTTTACTCACACTCCAACAGCACGTCGTCATAAAAACCATTTGCCTGCGCTCGCCCCTGTCTCACGCACCCTCGCTGGAAGTCCAAACTCCTCACACACCCTCCCTCCAACCTTTCCTACGGCGACCCCTACCCCTCCTTTTGCCTATAGATTTTTACCCCATCTCAGTCATTCAGTTTTGTTTCTTTCTCCATATGTGCGAACCGCCTCTACAACCTCTCTTCAGCCCTTTCGATAATACTTCTAGTAACCCCGCACCACCTAATCTATAAGCTAAGGATAAATAACCCTATGTGCGTGTTATTTGTGTAAGCTAAGGATTATCTGTACAATATTCATAAAAAACACATAGGCTGCAGATATACTTCTGCATTTTTTCCCAAAATTTTTGGTTTGAAGAGCGAGAGGAAATGTGCGGAGAAAAAACCCCTGGTATTGTAAAATAATTTTAAAAGAAATAAAAGAAAAGCAAATTTTAAAAAGGTTCCAAGAAGCCAAATAATCAAAAAAACTTGTGACTTTTTTTACTCTCATGATAAGGGGAAGAAATAGGGGTAC
Source organism: Cherax quadricarinatus (assembly GCF_026875155.1). Taxonomy (NCBI): domain Eukaryota; kingdom Metazoa; phylum Arthropoda; class Malacostraca; order Decapoda; family Parastacidae; genus Cherax; species Cherax quadricarinatus. Next base: position 8,784,206 of record NC_069498.1, read on the forward strand.
CCCCCCGTGGCCTGGGGGAAAAAGGGTTTCCCTTCACACGGTAAGGTTTCCGGGGTTTAAAATTCCTGGCGCAGGGGGAAAACCCTGAGCTTTTTCCCTTTTTACACCGTTTTGCAATTTCCCCCCATCAGAAAAAAGGATACCGGGGTGTTATGTACTGGTGTGGTTCGCATCCCTGGACAAAACGACCTAATTTGGGCCGCGAATACTCGGCATAACAAGCGGCTTTCTATATAGAAATAGTCACTATATCACTAGGGTCGGGTATCCCTTTTACTGTACTTGTAGAAAAAAGGGATATTATTATTATTATTATTTTTAATTATTTTTATTTTTAAAAGATCGATGTAATTGGGCTTTTACGGTACTTTTTCCCAAATTTTAAGGGTTAAAGTGTTTTTAATAAATTTTCAATACCCAAAAAGGGAGGGTTTTGGGTTTTTTTTTCCAAATTTGGGAAAATTTAAAAAAAAAATTAGAAAAAATTTAAAAATTTTTATATCCTCAATAATATCGTCCATTTTGTATTTATAATTTTGTCAAGAAACAGAAGGGAAATTCCCTAAATCCTGTCCTAGTCATATGTTTCCCAACACTGGATTTTTCGTTACCTGACAGATGACTCTTCCTATTTACCCGGTTTCTACCCCTTTAAAAAAATCATTTTTAAACCAAATTTAACCATCAATTTTATCGCCCAAATATAATGCAACCAAAAACGTGCAAGAAAGACATCTCTCCCCATCTCAGGATCGAAAAAACGGAATTTAGGATATGAGCAGAAGGGTTTACCCCCTGAGCAAACGAATACTATTTTCTTATGTTCAACATTTAAATAAAAAAACGGGTTTGCCCCAAAATCCGCTAATGAAGACCCTTCAACAAAACCCAAACCCCCCCTGAAGAGCTATTTTCGAGACTTGCCTTTTGGCAAAGACTAAAAAGGGGTTTTAGTTCGAGCTTCCTTTTGGGCAAAGACAAAAAGGCTATTCGAAAATTTGGGTTTTTAGCAAAGACGGGAAAAGGGGCTAGTTCGAGATTTTGGCTTTTTAGCAAAGACGGAAAGGGCTATTTCAAAGACTTGGTTTTTTAGCAAAGACGGGAAAAGGGGGCTACCCCGAGACTTGCTTTTGGGCAAAGACGGAAAAGGGCCCTTTTTCGAAAACTTGCTTTTACAAAGACGGGAAAAGGGCTGTTCGAGATTTGGGCCTTTTTAAAGCAAAGATTGGAAGGACTAGTTCGAGACTTGCCTTTTACAAAGACTGGAAAAAAACTATTTTCGAAGACTTCCCCTTTAGGAATGACGGGAAAGGGGAGCTATTTTCGATACTTGCCTTTTAGCAAAGACTGGAAGGGGTTTAGTTCGAGACATGTTTTTTAGCAAAGGCGGGAAAGGGAGTAGTTTCGAGACTTCCCTTTTTGGCAAAGATTTAAAGGGGGGTTTATTCGAGCCCTTGGCTTTTTAGCAAAGACTTGAAAGGGGCTATTTGGGAATTTGGCTTTTAGCAAAGACGGGAAAAGGGGCCTATTTTCCAGATTTGCCTTTTAGCAAAAAATTGGAAGGGGGGTTTAGTTCGAGACCCCTTTTAGAAAAGACGGGAAAGGGGGGCCCAAAGTTCGAGATTTTGCCTTTAAAAAAGGGACTGGAAGGGGGCTATTTGAGACTTCCCTTTTTGGCAAGACTAAAACCCCTTCTTTTAACAACAACTTTATATTCCGGGCCTCCACAGCATCATACCAAAAATTTAAAACAGGAAATGGGCGTCCCCTGGGCTGCATCCTCATTCAGGCCCTTCCAACTGTGTCAAAGAACTGGCCAATGAACTCTGAAGGAAAACCCCCACCCAAGCCACTATTTTAAATTTAAAATGTCAAAAGGGGCATGTCAATACGTTTTTTTTTTAAATTTAAATAAATAAAAAACGTAAGAGGGGTTTAAACTAGGGAGTGTGCTATTTGGTAAAAAATAATTGATTTTAGTTATTCTAATGGCCTATAATCGCATCTGCAAAAAAAAAAAAAAATTTCTTCAAAATTTTTTCACTTTTTCCCAATTTTCCGAAATATTACATACTTGGCATTTATGTTTTTTTCTGCAACAACCTTAAATTTTATTAGGAATATACCTGATATAAACCCCCCACTTCTCCTTTTCTCTCTCTCTCTCTTCTGAAAAAATTTTTCTTTGCAGTAAAAGTTTGCCGAATGGGGGCAAGCTCTCTTAGTGGCCCGAGACACTTCTCCCTTTTCCTGTAAAGTCTTCTGTTTTTGGGAGTAAAACTCCGCTATGTGGGCAGAATTCACTTTTTTCAAAAAAATTCAAAGACAATATAAAATAAACGACATCCCAAAAAAAACAACAAAATTTTTTCCCCATATTTTAAAAAATGTAGACAGTAATTTTTTTTTAAGACAAAAAGTACCGCACCTAAAATAATCCATGTCTTTTATATACAAGATCATTTCCCAAAGGAAAAAAATATATATATTATATATATATATAAAATTAATATATATATATATTATATATTATAATATTAAATATTTTTTTCCCCCCCGGGCACGTGAGTCAGCTCCCAAACATGGGTTCAAGCTTTTCAATCTCTTTTTATTTTCTGACTTCTCCCAAAAAATTTTAAAATCAATTACCACACAGAAGCCCAAACTGGTATTACAAGAAAAATCGCAGTCAACAGGAACCCTTTATAAAATGCTACCAGGCCCGCCCAGCTTGTATGGCATTTGTTTTGAGCGAGTAATAAGAGCAAATGCCTGGGGAAACCTTTGGGCCCTCCCCCGTAAACAGAATTTGAGTCCCCGCTTACTGCGATCTTTTCTTAAAACCCGCTTGTTTTTGGGGTGGTGCCAAAGATACACACACACACATAAAAATTTTATATATATTATATATATAATATATTTTATATAAAATATATATAAAATATATTTTATAAATAAAAGTATAGGGAGATACCCCTCTATAACTGGGTTGGGGGCCCTCATCCTCAGAGAAACAAAAAACGTAACCCCCCCCTATATTTTTTATTTAAAATGGGGGAAAAAATTTTTAATAGACAGAATACATTTACAGGCAACACAAACAAGAAAACCCAAAGGTACAATATGTTTTAAAAATTATGGATTTCCCCCCAGCTCCTTCGAAGCCTGATGTGAGACAAGTAAGCAGCAAGCATTTTCCCCTTTTGGAAAACCATGTTGATGCGCTGGAACTGAAAGTGGCTGCCCTTTGGGCCCTGGTTTGGGGTTTGAGATCTGGAACTCAAATTTTTTAAGGAAATGTGTACATTTTTTTTCCCCCGATTCCCAAGAACTCGATCCCACTGGGACGAAATTTATACTGTTGGCTTATTCCCCCCGTACTTTTTCTGATTTTTGTCTCCCCCTGTGGGGCAGCACTCCTCCCTGTCGCCCGAAAACTGGGGATGGATATACGGTCAGCCCCGTGTGGGGACACAGGTAAAAGTCCCGTGTTAAAAATCTTGCCCTTCTTCAAAAAGGGTAGAAAGGTGATCCCCTTTGTGGGGGTTTGCTGTTTCTGTGTTAATTGTTGGCTGCTAGGATCAGGACTCCCCCTCGGCTGGGGATCCGCTGTACAAGGGTTTCTCTATGTCCCTTTTGCATGCCAGCCCTTTTTTTTGGAACAGTTTTAAAACCAAGTAAAACTTATTTTGGTTTTGGGTTTGGGGCCCCCGCCCCATATACACGTATTTTTCCGTGTGAAAATTGGGGGAGCAAGGCACAGAGCCCTGCAACACAGAGGGGCCCCTTTGGGTCGAGGGGACGTTTTCCCCTTGCCGAATGGGGAAATTTTTTGGGGGAAGCCCCCGAGTGAAATGCGCTCACAGCCGGAGATGGGAATTTTCCCCCGTCGGGTGTTTCAGCCCTCAACATTTGGCAAGCAAACCTTTTTTTGCGATCACAATTTAAAAAAGGGGAATTTTTAGAAAATGTGAAACAAACCCCCTGAAAAAATTACTGAAAAATTTCCCAAACGCTTCGTGTCTATGCAAAACATAAATGGGAATCACATGGTATAGGGACAAAAAGCAATCAAATGTGATTGCAGGGGGTTTGAGTCAAAGGGTTTTGGCCCCGCTTCTTCACTGGTTTTCTAATAGGCCACTCCCCTCCTAAACCCCCATTAGCTTTACAGGCCCCTTCCCTTTAAGCTATAAATCGTACCCTGCCTCCAATTCCCCCACTTTCCTAACTACTTTCCCTTTCCTGACAACTCAGGGCGAAGAAAAACTTTTCCCAAAAATCTCTGTGGGTCAGCTGAGTCCCCCACTTCCAAATGTGACCACTTATTGCGGGTTCCCTTCTCTGGGAAAATTTCCGTCTCTCTCCACTTTTGGGCAATTTTATCCCCCGTGCTTTATAAGGGCTCTATCATGTTTTTCCCTGTCAGTTTTTCCTCCATTTTCGTCCCGGGCAAATTCCCTTTTAAACCCCTCCCCTAGGACATTCATTTTAAAATCCGGGGGTAGTTTTCGTTTTCAACCTTTGCACTTTTTTCTAGTTTCCTGAGGTGCTTGGCTAGGGCTGGGTTCCCAAAAGGGATGCATACTCCCAAAATGGATCTTACGTTCACTGGTACAGGGGCGGGAACGACTTTCCTTTCTGAGATCCAGAATGCTATTCTTAGGTTTTCTATCACGCAAATGCCCGCGCATTATTTTGTTTATTGCACCCAGGAGATTGTTCTCTGTAAAAAACACACTTCGAGAAACCTTTCCCTTCAGCGAGGTTTGTAGTCTTTTCCCCCCAGACGTACCTTTTCTGGGGGTTTCCCTTTTTTAGCCCGTCCCCCGTCTTCATGACTTTGCACTTGGTGGGGGTTTAAAATCCAGGAGCCAGTTCTATAGTCCCCGCCTTTTTCCTCCTCTGACTGAATTCTCCTCATTAACTTCACAACGTCCCGCAAACAGGGGCACTCTAAAAAACTTCCTTTTTTTTCCCTTTATGCAATAACATATACCAGAAACAGCACGGTCCTAACCTGACCCCTGTGGGGCCTCGTTCGTCCCCAGAACGCCCCTCTGACACCCCCATCACTAAAATGACTCTCGTCAGGTATTTTTTTGATCCACGCATGGGCCCTTCCCCCGT